>JANZLQ010000089.1:28140473-28152741 GCA_026212715.1 Elanus axillaris
CTCCCACCCACCCTCCACAAGTGCTGTCATACCGTGGTCCAGGCTGGTGCCCCATGCAAGAGAGGAGCTGCAAAGAAGGGACCTGCCCTCGTGGGCTGGGTATTGCAAGGTGCTCTGAGCACTGTGGAGATGGCGGGTAAAGCCTGAAAGATGATGCTGGGACTCTGCAGAACTGCCCCAGGCACCTATGAGCACCCCGGGCCGGGGGGGGACGACAGGGCTGCAGAGGGACATCTGCCTGGTGTGACCCAGGGGAGCTGCTGAAAGACCAGCAAGCAGCAGCAGGGACCATGTGCAGCAGTGCTTGCGGTGGGGAGAGGCTGAGTGCTGGGCCTGTCCTGGCAGAGCGGTCGCAGCTGCGCCCCGTGGGTCATGCAGACAGGCTTTTGGGAGCATGGGGTTGTACCTTGGGAGTGAAGGAGTGCTGGATGCAGTTAATTCACCTCTGCTGTACTGCTAAATGTCTGCTAAACAAATGATCTTGAGAGCAAATTGAATTGTAAGCAACACTAAAGGCAAGAAATGAGCCAGTGGATTTCATAACAGCTCTAGAGCTCTTATCCTCTCATTAATGAGGTTTTACAGCTGTCATAAGTGAGCCATCTCCCTGGAAATAAAACATTTATGTTACAAACAGCCCTTTAAGTGTTGCAGGCTATTTAATAGATGGGGCTTGTTCCTAATTAAAATAATCATTCCCTTCGCTTGTGTGGCTTGTGGCTGGACTACCCGCCACAGCTGCAAGGTGGAGCAGTCCAGCAGAGGCTACCAGGTCTTATGCAGTCCTGCTGGGTGAGGGGGACCGGAGCTCTCCTCCCATGCTGGTTTGGAGTAGCTCACCCTGATTTATTCCCTGTTTTGCAGAAAATGGTGTGCAGCATGGATGCTTGCAGCTGCCTTCCCTATCCCTCCAGCCAGGAGTTTGTGCTTTGTCTACCCACATCACAAACAGTGCAGGGAAGAAGTGTTTATTTAAAGCCCCTGGAAATGAGTAAAATGAAGCAAGGCTCTATGGCATCAGCATAATACCAGTGAGAAATACATTTAATCCCACCATGAGGAGTTTACTACATCTCCCCATTTGATTTATAGGGCCAGTGCAATGCAGACTTTGAAACAAACAGCAGCTCTGCTCTCCATCCTGGCCAGCTCCTGTCACAGTTCCTGGAGCTTCTGCCAGAGGCTGTAAACCAGTTCCCCACATCTCCTGGCCCAGCTGGCTTTGCTGGAAGGGTCTGTCTCCTGCTGGCCTCAGTTCTGCCTCATGCAGGGGCAAGAATGTAGCTGTCCCACTGGTGGCTGTGACTGTGCCACACTGCCTGGCACTCTCTCCAGGTGTAAAGGCAAGAGGCAGCATGCTCTGGGCTGTCTGGTGCCCAAACTCGGGTCCTATGAGCCCATCTCAGCACCTTTGGAATGAGAGCCATGGGTTTGTTTGTGAACCACTTGCTTCCTTAATGTGTCTCCCTTCACACTGGGTTGGACTGTGTCCAGGGAAATGCTTATCTTCCTTCCCACTGGAAGCTGTGCAGGCTCATGCCGGCTGCTGTCTGAGGAACTGTTCTCCATTTCAAAAGAAATCAGGCCAGTTTTGTTTCCAAGCCTCTATTAATCATCTTTTCCAACTCTTCTTGTCTTCTAGCAGCAGGGTCTGCTTGACCATTTGAACTGGAGAATATGGGAACCTTGGCTGGGGTTAGTCTTGGTCTAGCCCTGCTCTTTAAGCTCCTTCCTCCTGACGCTGGTCCTCTGCAGAAAACTCTGCCAGGCAGGATGGGTGGCATTGGTCTGGGCAGTTTGCTGGTGGTAGGATTGGGCACCGGCCATTTGCCCATCTTCGAATATCCTTATAGGTCAGAAGGCTTCCCACGTACGTGAGCTTGCCAAATGAATCATCATCACAGAAGGACCTGGGGTCTCTCCAGATCATTCCCAGTGGCTACAGTCAACCCCAAATCTGCACCTGGCTATCTGCCACAGCTGCCATGCCCCACCATGGGTGTGATCTGCTCCCACATGGGCATTGGGAAGGTCTTTTATAAAGCAGAAGTGCCTATCCTTCCTCTGCTAAGCAAGAATGGCCTCCAACAGCTGCTAGTGCTCACAGCAAGAGCTTACGTGGCACCTCTGCTTGGTTGCTGCAGATGCAGCTGTGCCAGGAGTGCTCCAGACTCAGAAAAGTTACACGTCTTCCCCCTGGAGTTGATGCACCAGAAAGGCTGATATAGGTGTAAGAAACTGATGTTAATTACTGAAGGCACTTGTGGCTGTACCTTGGGGAGATGAGATCTGTTCAGCTCCCACAAGCTTGTTGGCTGCAGCATAATCCCCACCATGTCCCATCCTGTAGCAACACCTGCAATACTTCTGGTCTTTTTGAGAAATAGCCTCGCTCTCTGTGCAGCCCTATGGCTCTGCTCCTTGAAGCGCATTCCCTCATGCTGACAGAAGTCTTACCCTGCTCCAGCCTGCGACAGCTGCCACCATGCAGTAGAGCATACACCTGCATAAAAGCACTCTGTGCCCACATCCTGAGTGCTGTGAGCAGTCCCAAGGATGATGAACTGGAGTCAGGGAGGATCCAGCACAGGGTAACTAAAATCAGCCTCTCCTAGAAGCTGCAGTCTTGGCACACTTTTTGCTGTGGAGCTGAGAGGGCAGATGTCCTTCAAAAGAGCCTGGCTTTGGATGTGAAGAGTTAAGTCATGGTTGACATCCAGTCCTGCTGTGATTTGTCAGCCTGGACACATGTAGTCTATGGAGAAAAACAGGCAGGGTAATTTCCTGATTTAAATTAATTTCAGAGACCACCGCAGGAAGGAACTTGGGATGTATCCAAAGGGTAACCAGGCCATGGAAAAATACCAGGCAGAGGAAGGGGCCAGGGGAATCAGAACTTGAATTTTCCCCTTTGTCACTACAGAGGTGATAGCTGCCATTGCATTTTCCAGTTATGAGTCCAGCTTAAAGAATTTAGCACACTTTAAATGTCAGATCATTGAAGAACCAGCTCTTCCTAAGGGGAAACTTCCCTGGGAGCCCAAGTTCTTCCCAGCTGGCATTTCATTTTATGTACCAAATTCCTTATTGTACCTGTGTCCTGAGTATAAATCAGAAAACCTCTTTGCTGCCTGCCTTGTCCATAGACAAGACACAGTTTTTAGGCAAGTCTTTGTTTGAGTCACCTCTGCATTCCTGCAGCGGTGCCAGGGACCAGTCTACCCTGTTCCTTCTCTCTGTGGCATGCCACAGACACAGAGGACAGTGACTTTCTGCTTCTCCTCACTTATCTCCTGTGGCCCTGGTCTTTCAAGACATTGCTGCTAAGGCAACTCTCAGTCCCTGCAGGGTCCCCCTGCTACATCTCCCTTCCACCCCTTTTGGGAGAGAGAATGGCTCTGCTTGGTGGAGATGAGCTGAATATGGGACTTGGGCTTTTTTTATAACCAGATCATTTCCCAAATCAGCATGTGGGGTTGGAGAAGCATTCTGGGAACAGATGCGCTGCTGTGGCCTGTGCTGTGGGAAAGGAACTGGTGTGCTGGGGTGGGGGGAGTCTGTGCTGTGCTCGCTCCCATCTCGACTGAGAGTGTCTGTCTTCCTCAGCCTCTCAGTGCCCCACTGCAGTGTTGCTTGCTTGCATGGGGATTGCATTCCTGGGAAAACTTTGCCATTTGTAGAAGATGCTTTGTGGGCAAAATGATCTTGGTTGGTGTCCCTCACTGGGGCTGAATGCCAGAGGCAGGCAGCTGACACTGCTGTCCGCTGGAGGCTATAAAGACAAGATATCACCCAGTTCAGAAAGTCCCAGGGCCACAAATTCTTGATGATTGGTGGCACGTCCTGAGACATACCATTAAAATTACCCTCTTGCACGCTTCTTTGGGAGTCTGCTGTGTGCTGCAGCTGGAGCTGGGATGCTGGGTGAGATGGAATCCTGAGCAAGCTAGCCTCTTGCTGTGACCCAGAGCAGCTGCTCCCCTGCTAAGTATTTTTTATTTGATTGTAGCTCACAATAGTGAGTTGTTTTGTTCGCTTGTTTTTGTTTTTTTTTTCAATAGTAACTTCCAAGGGTCCTAGGCAGAGGAGGGTCCTCAGAATGCTGGTGGTTGTGCAATGAAGCAAGGTCTCATGGTACCTGCTCTGAATGGCCTTACTAGTCAGCATGTGTCCTTGTCACCCTTGCAGCAATCCTGGCACAAACTTGGTGACAGACTAGGTGTGGGATATATGTGACAGTTCAGGGGGTCAAAATACTCCTAGATGCAGGAGGTCTGAACCTAGAGAGGAGAAATGAAGCTGAACCAGGTTGCAGAGACCAGAGGGCTGGGGTTATGAATGTGCTGGTCCATGTCCTGGGGACTCAAGTGATATTTCTGTACAAAAAAGAACTGGCAAAGCACAGAGTAGCAAGACATAAAGGCATGTCCCATTTATTTTCATCCCAGGGACCAAAACTTCCCCAGCAGCAAAGCTTCTCAGTTGTTAAAAGTCAGCTGAATAGAAAGGCTTTTTGCAAGTGCTCTTGGCACCAGCACAGACTGGATTGTAGAGACAGTATCTGCAGAAAATACAAGCTGTAAGAAAAAGTGCTAATTGACCACTACTGAGTGAATTTATCATCCTGCTTGAGATGTAGGAGTTAATAGAATAAAAGCCTTGTAGACAGTATGGAGGTTATTATTTCAGGCTATCATGAACCTTAATTCAAAACTCTCATTCCAAGAATGCCTGAGTGAACACTTGTGCTACATTAAAAGCTGAGTAAGCCTGACTTTTTTTTTTTAAATTCTCTCACTGTTTTCCTGTCTCTCATGATGTAATTGCATGGTTATAGCATCATAATCGATTGCTTTTTTTAGGTTTAGAAATTTGCATGAAATTTAGCACCATGGTAAAGGATTCAATTTGCTGGTCTGGGCTTGGATTTTTGTTTAAAGAGAATCCTTCAGCACAAAAGGTACCTCAGCCTTAGGGAACTATATCTCCCAGTATTTGCTATGCTGGTGTCCCAGGGTCTCCCAGACTGTGACTGTGAGTCAAGGAGCAGGGTCACATATGGGGGAAGAGGAGGAATTGGTGGTGTTGTGAGCAGTGTGCTGTAGACCCCTCATTCCTATTGCAGCAGTGGAAGTTATGGGAAGCAGTGCTTCTTGGGATGAGACCTGCACGTGTGTACCCATACACAGGGTCCGAGTCTTGTGGCAGGATCCTGAGCGTGCTACTGCAGGCTTCTGCTGGAAGGGCCTGGAGCGCCTCTGGCAGTGCAGTACCAAGCTGGGACATGCAAGTAGTTGTCCTGCATGCAAAATAAATCTGCATTTGCAAAGTGTGGAAATGGGTGTTTATAGGCTCTCCTACCAAGTCCATATTCATGAGTGTGCTTTTCATGTTAGCATCATGCTACAGACTCTCTATTTCTTCCCAAGTCAATTCCTTCTTTCATATGGAAATCCTCCCCGCCCTCCAAATATAATTTCACCCATGCCATGTTCCTGGGGCTGGAGTAGGGTTTTCTCAGAGGTCTGGACCCTTGGCTGGAAGAAGCAACCATCCTCTGGTGACCTGGGGAGTCCCAGAATGGTGGGAACTCTCTGTGCTGATCCACATCAAAGTGTTTGGCTGCCTTTTCCACTTTCTTTACTGTTCTGCATTGAGATAAAACCTATGAAGGACCCAACGGTAGATTCTCATGCCTCTCACAGGGCTAAAAGTGGTGATCTATCAGATGCCAGCCATCCCTCCCTCCCACAGCACAGCATGGGGGATATGGCTGCAGCTGCCAGGGCGCTTTCCAGGCAGTTCACTTCAGAGGGATCAGTGCCTTACAGGCAGCACTGGTCACAATTGGTACTTGTGTTGCCTCCTAGCAAAAGCTGGGAAGATCACAAGAGCTCTTTTATGGGGTCGCTTTAGACTGGGACCAGACTGGCTGCAGGGGTGGCAGCAGTGCTGTGCACTGAATGGGATGCTATGGTGGGAAGGCGGCTTGTGCTGGGGAGGATGCTGCGGAAAGGATGCGTGCAGGTGTCAAATCGCTTGGCTGGATGTGACTGACATTTGTTGTGTCAAAATAAAACATTCACTTGCTTTGCTTTGACTTTGCAATGCCTGTGGTGTGTATCCCGGCAAGTTAAATAGCATCAACCTTCAGTTTGCTGTAGGAATAAATATTCCTAAAAGTAAAGGAGTCTGAAAGCAAGTCCCGCTCCAAGGCAGGCAGCTCTGGGAAGGGACACGATGTTCCTGTCCCATGGGAGTATGTTTGGAAACACTACACTGGTGGGACTCACTGGGTTAATGGAGTCTGGGGAGGGAAGCGACTGTGGGTGCAGGGCCAAAGCTCAGCTGGTGAGCATCCCACACACAGGGTCCTCTCTAGGGCAGATGCATAGCCTGAACTGGAGAGCTCAGTTTGTTCCCACACTGAAAATAAACATGTAGGAACACAGGACCTGGGAGGGAGACAGGCAGCAAGGCTTTTCTCATGGTACCTCAGAGGAAAGAAGAGCAGATACCTGCAATAACTTGCAGTATTAAGCTTAAGGGCAGCTTCCGTGTCTTGGAAGCAAGTGAAGAAATTTGCGGTATTCCTTTACTACAAATATGGTTCTTTGCAACCAGAAGGAACTAGTTACTAGTGACACTGACAAACCACTCGAGGAAAACCTGTGTGGATCGATCTGCTGTTGTGGATGAGATATATTCTGCTGTCTCTTAGCAAGAGGACACATTTGTGACAGATTCTTGTTTTGTATGTGTTAAAGATCCCACTGAAACCTCCAGATTTACTTATGAAAACACTCCTGGGGCACCAACTGCATTCTGTGCAATTTCATTCAGGCTATTCAGTGGGTAGAGCTTGAATTAAGTGTGTAACTGCCCACAAAAAGCCATTCATTTTATTGCTGTCCTGATGAGAAGGGAGCAGAAGCCATGGCTGGGGTTTGGAGGGCTGCATATCAAATCCACCAGTGTCTAGACAGAAAATAAATATGGTGCTGGGAGGGATGTAGAGGCCTGACCCTTTGTTGTGCAGATGTGGTCTGGGGAAGGTGGTGAGGACAGAGGGATGGGCTGGGAGGAGAAACACGGCTGAGGATGCAGGCCCTTGATCGATCGCCCTGGAGGGCTGCTGTGGCAGAGAGCCACTGTGCAGGGATGGTTTTGTGCTTTCCTCTGACCCAGCTGTGACACAGTGAGGGCTTAGAGCAGTTTAAACATTTACCTGCCTTGAGCTTTTAAGAACTCTTTGATGGCCTCAAGTGTTCATCTGCATGAAGAGCTGTCCTGGTTTCAGCTGGGGTAGAGTTAATTGTCTTCCTAGTAGCTGGTACAGTGCTATGTTTTGAATTTAGTATGAGAAGAATGTTGATAACACTGGTGTTTTCAGTTGCTGCTAAATAATGTTTAGACTAAAGTCAAGGATTTTTCAGCTTCTCATGCCCAGCCAGTGAGAAAGCTGGAGGGGCACAAGAAGTTGGCACAGGACACAACCAGGGAAGCTGACCCAAACTGGCCAACAAGGCATTCCATACCATGGGATGTCACATTTAGTATATAAACTGGGGGGAGTGGGGGCGGAGGATTGCTGCTTGGGGACTACTGGGTGTCGATCGGCAAGTGGTGAGCAATTGCACTGTGCATCATTTGTACAATCCAATGCTTTTATTATTACTGTTGTTATTTTATTAGTGTTATCATTATTAGTTTCTTCTTTTCTGTTCTGTTAAACCGTTCTTATCTCAACCCATGAGTTCTACTTCTTTTCTTGATTTTCTCCCCCATCCCACTGGGTGGGGGGGGAGTGAATGAACGGCTGCGTGGGGCTTAGTTGCTGGCTAGGGTTAAAACACAACAAAAGCTTAGGGTGTCCCTAAGCAGCCTTCTGTTCTTTGGGAGGCTCAGGGCTTGGAGCTACCGGAGCTACCACTCAGTGCTGTGGAGTGTTTAATGGGATTTGTGCTGGCTGGTATGGGTCTGCTGCCTCCCAGCCTGGCCTGGGAGCGGAGGCTGGAGCAGGTCCCCCCCAGGACACTCCTGGCAGGCCCACCCTCTGATGGCTGCAGAGCAAGGGGCTGGGTGATGCTGCCTGTCATCTTGCCTTTGGGGTACATGAAGGTCCCCAAGAAGAGCCAGGTACCACCAGGAGCAAGGGCCAAGGATGCTCCTGAAGGTTGGCATTGAGCCAACGTAGCCAGTCTGGCTGCAGTGCAGCAGGGATCCAGCCTGGAGACTGCACAGCCCCCAGTGTCCCTGACTCCATCTTTGCTGCCCACAGGTCTAGCAGTGCCCCTGCTAACACTGCATCCCTGCTGCCAGGGAAATAGTTAAGTAGCTGATAGGAAACAGCCAGAGGCAGGGTTGAACTCCAGATAAAAAGACTTGTGAGCAGTGAGGTCGGTTGATTGCCCAAGCAGGCGTGCCTGGAAATGAGCAGGTCTCTGCCCTGAGTTTCACAGAAACCACAGCATTTCATGGCAAGTGTTTAACAAATTCCCCCCGTCACCCCCCAGCCCCAACTGCAGCCTCCCCAGCCCAGCTGATGGTTCCCAGCAGTCTGGCCAGGTGTGTGTGGCATGGCAGGATGGAGAAACCCACTGTCCCTCCTGCCCTTTGCTCATCAGAGGTGTAAAGCCAGCTGGTGGGAAGCACATGCTGTGCTTAGCACTTCCAGTTACTGCCTGCCGCAGCCACCAGCAGCACTTTGGGGATGGGTAAATGAGCAGCAGAGCTGTTGGCACAACATGGGGTTTACGGCTCTGACTGCTTTTGGGAAGAGCTGCCAGCCCCCTCCTTGCAGGCAGGGGTTGCAGTGCAGCACAGCCATCCCCCAGCTGCGTTCACAGGGGCTGAGCCTGGCTAGTGCAAGCCTGTGGACTATGGCTCTACTGCCACAGCCATTGCAGGGCTGTCCTCTCCCAGCAGGACTGGGCAACAACCCTGGCACTGCTCCCCATCTCCTCCAGCAGGCCCCATCCCTACTTTCATCTGTTTGGGCAGAAAGAGGGCTGCTGTTGTCCTGGTTTCCTAAAGAAACAAGGGTCATGCAGCAATGGGTGCCTGCCTGGAAATCTCCTCCCCTTCCAGGGATGTCTACTGGCATGTTTGATTTCAGGGCCCCAGAAGTGAGCAGGAGCAGGCACTGTGTGAGGATCCCCGTGTCTGGCACAGCTGCAGCAGGAGCCTGGCACTCGCTCACCATGCACGCACCACCCAGCCCAGGGCGCAAGCAGCCCCCCGCCCAGCCTGTGGTTGGAGGGACAGGAGGCAGCTGAGGGCAATGTGAGATGGGGCTTTTGCAGGCATTGCAGCAGTGGAGGGTCCGTGGGGAAGAGGTATGGTTGTTGTGGGGAATAAGGTGTTTGTCAAGTTCGTGAGATGTACTTTGCGGCAGAACAAGCAAAACCATCCTTGGTTCTGCATGGAGATGCTCTGGTGGTTAGCTGATCCCCTGCTTCGTGAGGCTGTAGTAATGCAGGAACCTTGGGGATTTGGGCAGTAAAATGAGAGGCAGGGCACAGTCTCCTCCTCCTGGAGACAATACTCACGCAGCCTGCAGAGCTGGGAGTGTTTGCAGGGGAGCTTCACGCATCTTGGGGATAACAAGCACAGCAGAGAATGTCACAGCCCACTGATGGGTTACTTATGGCTGGGAAGAGGCAAGGCTCTGCTCGCAGGATACATTATCCACCCATGGCTTTTTGTTTCACTGCAAGGGGTATGTTTTGCCCACAGGTACTCCTGCTCAGCCACATGAGCTGGACTTCTGCTTTGTGTGCAGTCAACACCTTTCTGGGAAGATTTTAACTCCCAAATTTAGTTTAATGACTGATTAATAGACTTAAAATCCTATGGTCCATGTGAGGGTTTTCTCGGGCTCTCAGAAGTGCAGTAACATGGGAATGCAGGCAGGACTGGGAAAACCAGGATCATCACCTCCTCTTACCCCATGCCTCCTTGCTCCACCCAGGACAGAGCAGGTGCTGCTGGGAGGGGAGCAGGTCTGAGCTTTCCCTTTCCCATCTGCACACACGTTGCATGAGGGTAGGAGACCTGTGGCATGGTGCATCATCCAGGCCCTTCTCCCCTTCCCTGCCACAGCTGGCACAGATTACCTTCCCAGCTTGGCGCTGATGTCTCTGAGGACCTGAAACCCCCCTCACCCCTGGACCAGCATGTGCCTGCTGAGTGCACCTAATGCAGCCAGCTCCCCACTGCTCCTGTCTCCACTCCTGCCTTGTCCCCAGGGCTGCCTGACTTGTCCCCAGGGCTGCCTGACTTGTCCAGACTGTGCTGACCTACAGAGATTGCCTTGGCTCTAATGGCACATCTCTGCTGATCAGCACTAATTAAACACCCCAGGGAAAAAGCCCTCCCTGTAATTAGAAGTAGCCACCTGCATCGCGTGCTCTTGCCACCCTGCATAAGAGGGAGTTATGGCTAAAGTTGACTCTTGAGCAACAGAGAGTCCTTGGCTGTGCTGAAGCAGGCTGACTTGGAAATGCCACTCCGGAGGGCAAAGATGCCAGTGTATTAATAGACGTGGCTCCATCTTTAGCCCTCAGGCTGAATGTCATTAGCATTTCTTTTTAGCAGTAAGGCTAAGCCTAATTTTATATAGTCTGAGTATCTTGGACAAAACTAGAAAGGCCCCAAAACAGCCCTGGACGACAACAATGTGCCAGCTATTACCAGGTCTATTTGGGTGCCCTGTCCAGCAGCACATGGTGGAAGGGGCTGAGAGGCTGCTGGGGAGATGGGCTGGGGCAGTGGGCTGGGGTCTCGTGGGAGCTGCTTGTTCCTCTTTGCTGTCAGGGAAGTCACTGCCAGGCCTTTTCAAACCTGAGGCTTGCAATGCAGCAGCCAGGGTCAGTGCTACTGCTTGAAAATGAGGATTATCTGGTTAAATGTAGTGGTGCCTGTGTCCCTTCCCAAGGCCAGCGTCCTGCCCGCTGCTCTCCCTGCACCAGGACATCCTCCAGGAGAAACCCAGCCTGGCTGCCCCTGTGCCAGGGGTCCTTCCTCTTCTTCCACTCCCAGCAGAGGTCCTGGCATTGCTCTGACTCAGCTCGCAGGTTTTCCAGCAAAAGCTGCCTCACCAGCACTGCCACAAATCCTGAAGGCACAACCCCTTGCCTCGTTAGCAGCTGCAGGTATGAAGCCAGTCTTGCTGGCCCAGATTACCTGCCCACTTGGCAGGATAAGACAACTTCTGGCAAAAGCACAGAGAAATCACATCCCTGTGCTGGAAGTAAAAAACATTAATTAAACCTGCGGTATCATTGATTGCTATCTCAGGGGAGAGGCAGAGGGTGAGAAAAAGCTTGGGGGAAGGAAAGCCGGTGAAGGATTTGCTAGGAGCCTTCCTAACCTTTAAAAATGGGCTGATTATTTCTGGGATGTTGGCATCTTCCTATGGGGAGGCCTTTGGAGTAGGTCAAGCTTGTGCTGGGGGTGTGCAGGGAGTGCAGCCCCCTTAGGGCAGGGGGGACACATGGCCTGGTGTCCCAGGACCCTTTCCAGCTAAATATTTGATGCCTCCCAGGTAGGAGCCTTGCCCATGCCAGATGACCTGGCTGGTATTCCCATGGCAGGCAGCCTAGTAGCAGAGATAGTCAGATCCTGGGAAAATCAGCCCTTTTTTGTCTGGGGCTGGAAACTGGGCACCCCCTGAGAGCTGGGTCAAGAGCACTGTCACCAGGCACTGAGCTCTCTGCTCCCCATATAATGGGATAGCACAAGCCCATTTAGGCTGCCTGTGTTATCAGGCAAAGCTGCAATTACTCTAGAAATACTCATCCAGCTAAACTCCCTCATTATGAGCCATTTGCACCTAGTGGCTTTATCTAAGCACAATTGCTTCAGCTGGATTAAGCTGTGCCAGAGGCTTTCATCTTACACTGCAAATATCCAGCCCTCAAATGGCATATGAGGTCTGTGGCTTGTGAGCCTCCAGCAGCCTCTCCTCCTCCACGGATCCTGCCGTCTCCCTGCTCTGGAAGAGGGTGACTGTGTGGGGACAAAGTCCATCTTTCCCCAGTGCTCTGTTTGCTCCTGGCTCAAGGCTGTGGGCACGGCCCTGCCTACCTGCCCGTGCCCATGACAGTGTCCTCCTTTACCAACTGGAACCAGCTAACCAGCTTTACCAACACCAGCTAACACCCCAGGCCTCGTGATGCTGTGAAACACCAAAATCAGGACTCAATAGTCAGAACACTATTAAGCAGGTATCCTTTATTGCAGTGCTGGGCACACAGGGGATCTC
>JANZLQ010000089.1:28152841-28179846 GCA_026212715.1 Elanus axillaris
GTCTTATACATTGTGCAGCGTACAGAACCCTTATCTACTACTGGTCAGCAAATAATTGGGTAAAGAAATACCAAGACGACTGCGTTCAGAAAAACATTTTGTATCAATTCCCTCCTTTTCTTTTGAGGACTTATAGCTTATCTGCTACAGTCCTCAATATATATTTTCAAGTCAATATATAATTTCAAGTAAAATATCTTCCGGATTCCAACTGATGTCTAATTTCATTTTGTTTCCAGTCACTATATGATTCAGCTGAATTCCAACACCACCAAAGAAAACATTTGAGAAATGTACAAACAAGTATTCCCAGAATTATTAGAGTAATTAACCTGACAAATAGATGTTTTAACCATCCTGAATTTGGAAGCCAAGAAGTCAATTTATTCCAAATTTCCTTGACTCCCCAATTTGTATCATCCATGGTCAGTCTGTGTAACTGTTGGGTTTGTTTCCAAATGTCTTTAAGATCTGTGGGAATTCTCCCTTCCTGATTTATATATACACAACAGCTAGCATTTATGACTGTGCAAACTCCTCCTTGTGCTGCTAAAAGCATATCTAATGCCATCCTATTTTGAAGGACCACTCTAGATAAACTAGAGACTTCGAGTTATAAGGCCTGAATGGCATCCACAGTATAGTTTTCTATTTGTTCAATGACTGGTGAAATATTCACCAATGTTTTCTCTAACTCACTCCTAACCAAGGTAGGAACCATGGAACAAAGCTGTGAAATCCTGTAGGGCGGTCAGCAATAGCATTTTGTGCTCTTTTAAATCATTTCACAAGTTCTCACCCACCCATTCTGATTTCTTAAGCTTCTAATTCCAGTAATGTTAGGAACTAACATCCCCAGAGTACATGTTCCTGACCAGTTAGGAGGTAAGGCTTTTCAGGCTCCTTTTCCACATAGACAATACCAACCACTCCCTTTAAGAACATTCCAATATCCACTTAATTGGTTAATCCCTTGTACCTGCATAGTCCAATCACAATGAGGGTAGTGTCCCACTGTAATGTTGCCAATTCTATGGTCTTAGCTGTAGTCACACACTTGACTTTGGAGACGTTTGAGTCTGACACATCCCAAATCTGGAGACTTGTCTCACTTTCCCTGGTAAACTTTTGGCTTCACTCATAAATTATTCCAAGAAATGTTGAAAGGGGTGGGTATTCCCACTAAGGTAAACCTTTATCAGTGTGTTCAGGGAGTTGAGTATAAGCTCAACAATCTGATTGATTAGCTGTCCTCATAATTCCTCCAGTCAATTTGAAATGTAAATTTACATCCCGAGAACCTAGACTTTCCCTTGTCATTTTACTTAGATAAACAAGAAGGTAGAAGTCCCACATTTCTCTTTACACAACCCACACTGACCATGGATCAGAACCCTTTAGTCAATTTCAATTTTAACAGGGCTTTTTGTTCTACTTTCCATTCAGGAGTTGCTTTCTTAATCCTTGAATAGTGGATCCAAGCCGGTTCTTCTCAAATCTTGATTGCAGTAAAAGTGGTCAGCAACACCTGGTAGGGTCCATTCCAATTCTCTCCAAATGGATCACCTGAGAAATTCTTAACATAAACCCAATCTCCAGGGCTAAATGGGTGAACCAGATGATCTAATCCTCTAGCTCTGGCTGCCAGAACATTTTCATTAACTTTTTCAAACTGTTTTCCCAAAGATATAACATAATTCTGTAAATAATGATTCCCTAATTGGTTCAAATCTTCCCCTTGATATTTAGCCTGATATGGTCTCCCATATAATATCTCAAAAGGGCTTAAGTTTTCTTTGGCCTTAGATTTTACATGTATTCGAAGTAATGCAATAAGCAGTACTTGCTACCAATGTAGGTTTGCTTCTTGACATATTTTGGCTCTGTGTTGTTTTATCATGTGGTTTATTTTTTCCACTTGCCCACTGCTTGAGGTCTGTAGGGCGTATGTAATTGCCAATTGATTCCTAATACTTTGCTGACCTGTTGCACTACTTCTACACAAAAATGTGTACCCCTATCTGATGAAATAATTGTCAGAATCCCAAATTGAGGTATTATTTCATTTAATAATATCTTAGTTACTTCTCTTGCTTTGTTTGTTCTACAAGGAAACGCTCTGGCCACCCTGAAAAGGTGTCTGTGAGTACTAACAAGTACCTGTACCCTCCTTTTCTTAGAAGTTCCCAAAAATCAATCTGCCAGTGATCCCCTGGGATATTTCCTTTCCCAGTGTTTCCCAATTGCACTCGGTTACCTGTGTTGGGGTTATTTTTTAAACATATTTCACTTTGCTGTATTCCCTGTAGGACTGTGGTATACAAATTTCTCCCTATTAATTTCTGACTTAAAAATTTATAGAGAGTCTGCTCCCCAGTGTGTCTTATTGTGTTCTTCTTTAACCGCTCCCCATATCTGTTTAGCAGGAATTATAATTCTACCATCCTTTGAGTAGGCCCATCCTCTGGAGGGAATCTGTCCCCCTATTTCTTCTATCAATTCTTTATCAGCCTTATAATATTCAATATGTTCTTGATCATCTAGTCTCCTACTTCTATTATCTGGAATTAAAGCTAAAATCTCTTGCATTCTCTCTGCTGCCTGTTTAGCCTCATAGTCAGCCAATCTATTAATTACCTTTTTCCTGGTCAGTGTTACCTTTCAGGTGTCCTCAGCAGTGCATGATAGCAACTTTGGTTGGCAGCTGGACTGCTTCTAGTAGACAAAGAATTTCCTCAGCATAATTAATCTGTTTCCCTTGTGCAGTTAGTAGTCCTCGTTCCTTCCAAATTGCTCCATGAGCATGGACAACTCCAAAGGCATATTTGGAATCTGTCCATATATTTATCCTTTTCCCTTTTGCCAGTTCCAGGGCTCTAGTCAGGGCAATCATTTCAGCCTTTTGAGCTGATGTTCCAGCAGGAAGTGACCGAGATTCAATTACCTCGTTCATCATTGTCACTGCATACCCAGCTTTTCAAATACCTTGTTGGATGAAGCTGCTTCCATCTGTGAACCAGAAATCCTGTGCATCCTTCAGAGGTTCTTCCTTCAGATCTGGTCTGCTGGAATACACAGTCTCTATGGTTTCTGAGCAATCATGTGTCATGTCAACGGTTTGGAAATCACCCCACTGAGGAAAGAAGCTGGGTTCATAACATTAGTTACTTCAATACTGACATCATTTGGTTCAATAAGAATAGCCTGGTATTGTAGAAATCGGGATGGGGAAAGCCAGTGATTCCCTTTTTGTTCCAGTACAGCTGAAACTGTGTGTGAAACTAGCACTGTGATCTTTTGGCCCAAGGTAAATTTCCAGGCTTCCTGAATATTCAAGACCACAGCCACCACAGCTTGCAGACATCCTGGCCATCCTTTGCTTACTTCATCAAGCTGTTTAGAAAAATAGGCCACCGCTCTTTTATAAGGTCCTAGCCGTGAAGCTAGAACTCCCAGAGCTATACCTTGCCCCTCATGGGAAAATAGTCAGAAAGGTTTAGTCACATCAGGTAGGCCCAGGGCTGGGGCCTTCATTAGTTCTTTCTTAAGTGTCTTAAATGCATTTTGAGCTTCTTTAGACCAATCAGTCAAGTAGAGTTGTTTTTCAAATGTTCATACAAAGGTTTAACTATTACTCCATAATTATAAATCCATGACTGGTACCAACCTGTCATTTCTGAAAAGGTCCCAAGTTCTTTTACCATCCCAGGGAGGGGAGTTCTGCAGATGGCTTCATTCTGTTCCTAATTCTCTTTGTCCTCCAGGAAGTTCGTCTCCAGGGTAGGTTACCTGTCGTCATGCTATCTGGGCTTTCTGTTGAAAGACTCGATATCCATTTAGTCCCAAAAAATTTAACAAGCTAATAGTCCATTGTATACAGTCAGGTTTTGTTTCAGTTGCTATTAATAGGTCATCTACATACTGTAGATAAGAATCCCATTTATGGAAGGAGGATCCCATGTTTTGAGTTCTCGTGCTAGTTGATTTCCAAAGATTGTTAGACTATTCTTAAAACCTTGGGCTAACACTGTCCAGGTAAGCGGGGTTTTCCTACCGGTGGTAGGGATTTCCCATTCAAATGCAAATAAATTTTGACTTTCTTTTGCTAAAGGCAAACAGAAGAATGCATCTTTCAAATCTAATACTGTAAACCATATTTGATTATCTCATAGCTTAGTGAGTAAAGTATAAGGATTAGCTACCACAGGGTGTAGGTCCTTAACAATCACTTACCTCTCTTAAATCATGTACCACCTGATAAGTTCCATCCATCTTATGCACCAGTAATATGGGGGTATTATATTCTGTTTCACATTCAACTAATAGTCCATACTTTAAAAAGTTATTATATCCCTTTTGATTCTCTAACTTCAAGGGATATTGCCTCTGCCACACTGGGCTTGCGCCTTTTTTAAGCTCCACCGCTATGGGAATGGCATATTTCGCTTTTTCTGGGATTTCTGCTGCCCATACCCCTGGATATACCTGATTAATAATCTCCTCCACTTTGGGTATAGGTGTGGCAGACCTTTCAAAGTCCATTAGGGCTAAACTTAAAATTTCAATTAGTTGGTTTTCTTTCACTTACAGCTTCATGATTCCTTGTTTAAAAATTATTTCTGCTTCTAATTGTTCCAAAAGGTCTTGACCCAATAGTGGTTTTGGGGAGTTTGGCAAATATAAAAATCAATGCATCCCAACCTGTTTCCCTAATTTAAAATTGAGGGGTTTTAAAAAGAACACCTTTTCCTGTTGGCCAGTAGTTCCTACTACAGTCACAAAGTCTTTACTCTCAGGTATTAATTTTTGATTTAAGACATAGAAAGGGGCACCCATATGTACTAAGAATTCTATTTCTTCCTCCTGTCTCCCTAGACTCATTTTAACCAGTGGATCTGCTAGGGTAGATTCCCCAGGTCCCTGTCAATTAGCCTCTGCTTCAGCTATCAAAGTTTGCTAGGCTCTTTTGAGTTTAGGACATTCATTCTTCCAATGTCCTTCCTCTTGACAATATGCACATTGATTCCTTCCCAGTCCATTCCCCAGTCTTCTCCTACTTCTAGGGCATCTTTCTCTTCCTCGTCCTCTGCCTCCTTCTCTATCTCCCATTTCTCTCTGTCTCGAGGCTGCCACTGTAGCTGTTGCCATTGCTTTTGTCAATTTTCTCCTATCCTCATGCTCCCGATTCCTAAAAACTCTCCATGCCTCTTCAAGCAATTTCTCTAAATTTCTTATTTCTGGTTCTTTTAGTTTCTGTAACTTCTTTCTTATATCTGTAGATGATTGCCTCAAAAATAGAGAGACAAGCTGTTGCTGTCCCACATCTGACAAGGGATCTAAGGTAGTGTATTTTCTCATGGCATTTCTCAACTGATACAAAAATTCAGTAGGTGTTTCTCTCTGCACCTGTTTGACAGCATATAGTGCTGACCAGTTCACAGCCTTTGGAATAGCATTTTCTAATCCCAGTTTTATCCAGTCTCAATATCTTAACAATCTGTAATCGTGCCCATCATTGGGATCCCAGTGTGGGTCGGTCAGGAGAATGTAATCAACCACATTCCCTTGTAAGGTTCCCCCAGTAATTTGGGCCTGCACATGAGTTTGTGCAGTTTTTAATACTAATTGTTTTTCAGTCTCACTCATTTCTCCCCAAATCAAATCTACATCTGCCCAATCAGGATCCTGTTTTTTACTATTAATTCAAATCGTTTCACCACTTGGGAGGGGTCATCTCAATATCCCTTAGCTACTTCCTTCCAAGCATTTAAATCAGCAGTGGAGAAGGGGGCTTTTATTCTAGCGGGACCTCCCACCCACATTACCTCCTGCAACGGAGCCAGGAGTTGTGGAGCTTTCTGAGACTTGCTCCGAGTCTGTGTGGTAACTGGGGTAAAATTATTTGCTGCTTCTTCCTCCTCACTGCTACTGTTTCAAATAATAATGGTGGATGCAGGAGAGGCAGGATCTTGTAATGAAGGGGATACTCCCAAACCTTCAGGCTGATCTTCCACCACCTCTCTTTTTTTTTCTGGGCTTTGTTAGCTCTAAGGACCTCTGCCCAATGCTACATGCTGAACAGCATCTCTTTATTTTCTCCTGTTGCCTTTCATTTCGCTTTTCTTTTTCTAAAGATGGGACTAGAGGATCTTGTGGTGGGCTATTAATACCACAATCCTGCCATTCCAGATGATTCCTCAAAGTAAAAAACATGTCTGCATACATAACTTCATCCCATTTTCCTTCCCTTTGTAAAAACAACATTAACTATAACATAGTGTTGTAATTCAAAGATCCATTAAAAGGCCATTTTTCATCACCCTCTAGTTTATATAGGGGCCACCAATGGTTACAATATTTGATCAATGTTTTCTTATTCACACTCCCACCCGGCTGACCCCCTATATCCTTCCAATGTGCCAGGATACATCCTAGGGGGCTTTTCTTTACAATCCCACTGCTCGGTTGTCCCCCAGTCTTATTTCATTGGGTTTGTATCTCTTTCATCCTTCTGCAAATCACTTTAATAACTTCAACCTGTCTCTTTCTTTCCCCACTCTGACCACGTTCCACAATTCTCACATTGAATATCCCATCCAAATATTACCCCTAAATTCTGGTCACAAGTGAAACAATTCATGAGGAAGAAAGGTTCACATTCATTTTCATGACGAAATACACAGTTCTCCAGATTTTCACACTCACTTTGTAATTGTACTGTATCTCATTTACTCATTCACTCACCAGTCACTCCAGAGTTAACTCAGCTCATTCATACTTGATTACCAATTTTACAATGACTTATTGATTGGTTCAAATTCAGTACCAATAAGCCAGTATCTGAGTTCAGTATCAGTAAATCCGTATCGCAAAAGGTACAAAACTTATGCAGTTACGTAAGTGTAGCGATACCAAAAGCACATTATTGCAAAAGTACAAGGCTTAACCCACGCCTGCACCAATGTACCAAAGTACACTACTCACCATGAGCGTGCACGACCAAATGTATACCCTCGGGTACTAGTAGCCTCGTATATTCGGTGCTCAGCATAGGATGTCTCCTATGACTTGCGAGAACAATGACCCTCAAATGACCAGTCCCAAATTCTAAAACAGAAAATCAAAATTTAAATAATACCTTTATTCCTTTAGATGGTCCTTGTCTGCTCCTGCAGTCATCTGATTGAGGTGAGAAGTGCCTCTGGGAAATCCCAGGGGTACCCTAGGGAGTCCTGTTCTCAGCATGTCCTGCAGCTGAGCAGAGTGGGTCCCATCTGGGGTGCCAAAATGATGCTGTGAAACGCCAAAATCAGGACTCAATAGTCAGAACACTATTAAGCAGGTATCCTTTATTGCAGTGCTGGGCACACAGGGGATCTCTCCTCCTATTGTGTGTGCCTGATCAGGTTAATTGCATAGTTTATATACAGGTTATAGATACATATTCACTAGAAAAGTTTTACATACGCAAATGTCCCCATTTGGGGTCTCTGGTGGTCTTCCATAGTCTTCCTCACTTGTCCACTGTTTGACCCTTCTTGGATGATTCTGCGCAGTGTGATCTTCTACATGTTTTGATACATCTTATCCTAAAGAGTGCTCGTTAGTGCCTCTGTTATCTATGTCTACGTTAATGACACAGTTCTCCAGACACTGCAAGGCCATCCAAAAGCAGTTTTTTCTTTGGTGTCTTATACATTGTGCAGCGTACAGAACCCTTATCTACTACTGGTCAGCAAATAATTGGGTAAAGAAATACCAAGACCACTGTGTTCAGAAAAACATTTTGTATCACTCACAGGGTGTCCCCCTGTTGACAGTGCATTTGGGGAGAGGGTGCTGTCCCCCTGCCCCAGCACACACTCTTGGGGGCAACCTGAGTGGAGCTGGGCACTCCCACACTGGGGAGTGGTGGCCGTGGTCCCCACCCCTTCCCCTGGGGACAGGCATTGTATCCCCTGGGAATACAATGAGCTACTCAGCTGGCTTTGCTCTTTTAGTGGCAGTGGAGATGCAGGAGCAGGATGAGGAGACAGGACTGAGCATGAGGCTGTGGGGCAGGATTAGGTGTTGGGCAATGGGCTGGGTAGCTGCTGGGCACAGATTTGCACAGCACCTGGGCGATACCAGCATCCACCTAGCTGGCCAGGGAGCAAGCCAGCATCTGCTGCAGAAAGTTGCTGCAATTAAAGGGAATCTGTTCTGGTGGCACCGACAGATCAGGCAGCCAGCCAGGAGCCAGGTGAAGGGGAAGGCAGGTTATCTGCCAGAGCCAGTGTGGAGAAGAGCCCTGGCTTGCTCCAGCCCTGTGCCCGTATGAGAGCATGATCAGCACAGGAACAGCAAAAGTGCAATGGCATTTGTAGGTAGTGGTTCCTGCCAGCCAGTCCTTTCATCCTGGTTTGTCTGACATGAAATGATGTGAACAAACCTCCCTGCTTGCTTTGATTGCTTCCCAGGGATTCCTCCATTTGCATTATAATGAAGTGATATTTTGCTGTATAAATAAACCTGAAAGTTGACATAGAAAGGACTTGTCAGCTCTAAGGGTATTTGCATGCTCCCCAGAAGGAGGGAAAGAGCCACAAAGGGATTAAGTAGGGACAAACTTCAAGTGCTGGTGAGGACAGTGAGGATTTACAGCAAGATGCTCCCCTGGCACTTTATAAGAGAAGTTGTGCCTAGGGCTGTCACAGAGCAGCAAGATGGGGTTTTCTGCTGGGGTTAATGTTGTAAATACTGGCCTGAGCCACCCCTGTTGGCACTAGTGCTCCTCTGGCTGGGTCTGTTCCTGTCTGCACCCAAGGGTGTGATGAGGCAGTGAAAACCATGGCATATTCTGGGTGGGCAGTGTCAAACAGTTTATTTTCTCTTGGCACAATCCCCATTTCCCACTGACAACCCCGCTAGGTTTAGACAGGGAACATGAGCAGAACACTGACCGTGCCAGCGCCTGCCCTTGGTGGATGCTTTGCCAGAGGTTGGGGTATGGTTCAGATGCTCTGAGCAGGCAGGTACTGGTGTTTCTGCTTTTATTACCCTGAGCTCTTTGCTTTCTGCCAACACTAAGGAGAGCAGAGGAACCAGGTCGGGGCGGTCAGGTCAATTGGTGTTGCTCAGGGCGGTGGGGATGACCCCCCCCCCCCCTTGCATTGCATATGTGTGTGTTCACCCCTCCTGCATCCCTAGTGCAGGTCAGGTTGGCGCTCGCTGGGTGTGACAGTCACACCAGCCTGCTTTGCACCCTTTTCAGGACCTTTGCCTGACTCCCACCAAAGCCCACTGACACCAGTGGGTTTGTGGTCAGGTTAAGACATAGTGGCACATCCAAAACCACAAATACCTGAGTGGTCAGCACTTGCCTGTGCTGAGCTGCATCTGCAAGTGATTTCTGAGTCTGTGTGCAAGGAAAGCAGAGTGCCAGGCACAATCTCTCACAGTCATGCAGCTCTGAGCTCTGGCTGGTGTCTGCAAAAGCCACTTCCCTGACCCACTTACTCTGCAGTCACGCATCTTGCCAGAGACCAGCTCCGGCTGGTGCTGATGGACCTGTGTTTAATCCATAAAAAAGCAGAATCTGGATTTTGCTAAAACACTTGATAGGACTATGGTATTGGAAAGCAATGTGCAAGCCAATTGGCAAAGCATGGCAGCACACCAGCTGTAAAATCAGGCGCTTCAACAGCTCGCAGGGCGAGGACAGGCTGCCCTGGCACAGCTGCGGGTCTAGCCAGCCCAGCTCCAGCCTGTGCCATGCTGGCTGCTGGAGAGTGGTTAATGCATTAGGGGTAAAATGTCCCTGTGTGGAGCAAGGCACTGCGCGGAGTTAGTATCTCCTCTCCCAGGCAGCGGTGAGGCTGCTCCTGTCCAGCTTTGGGCTTTCCAGCTCAGGAGGAGGCAGGGGAACTGGAGAGCATCCAGAGGAGAGCTGGCGTACTGGTCGGGGCTGGAGGATGGGGAGGAGAGGCTGCAGGACCTGGGCTGCTCTGGGGAAGGGCAGGTGTGGGGGGCGTGGAGGTACAGCCACCAGTTCTCACTGCGGGCAGCTGGCAGAGGATGGAGCCGGCTGCTCCCGGCAGTTGAGGAGCAAGGGGCAGCAGCCCCAGACTGGGGCTTGGTGGGAGGTCCAACTGGACATTAGGAGAGTGGGTGGGACACCCCTCCTCTCCCCCGGGGACTGCTGCCACCCAGCCCGGTGTTGGGCTGTGCCTGCGTGACCCATATCCCCTCAGCAGCCCCACCATCCCTGGGAGAGCCAGCCTGTGCTGGCTGGCATGGTTACACAACCCTGCTGCAGCCCGCTGCCTTCACACTACAATAGGCACTATTTTTATTCCCTTTCTGGTTGTCACAAGCAGCAAAAAAGTCCTTGGGGTGGAGGCTCTCCTCCCCCATGGTGTTATGTAGGACATTTCAGCCACTTGTCCTCATACCCTGCTTGTGCCTGTCCTTGCCAGCCCAGCACACTGGGACCAGCAGGGACAGGACATGGGGTCAGTGTCCTGTGGGGCTTGGGCACTGCTCAGAGCCTGCCCTGCCTGCTCAGCCTGCAGACACCATCCTGAGGAGGCATATATTTCTGGGGAGATGGTGCTTTTGCCCCCACCCCTGCAATGGCAATGTTCCCCGAAGCAGCAGGAAGCAGGACAGCACCAAGGTGCTGTGCCTGCCTGGCCATGGGCCCCGCTGGTCCTGACCTGCAGGTGGACTTCCCACCTTGACCTCACCCGTGGGGCTGCCCGAGGCTGGGGCTGCCCCCAGTGCCCTGCTCCTGGGTGGTGGGATGGGCCCGCTGCGAGGTCCTGCCCTGCTGCCCCGCTGCCCCAGGGAGTAAAGCCTCTGGCCCCCCAGCACCCTTACACTGCCTGATGTTCCTGGGAAGCAGCTGTCAACAGTGGGTCTGGCCACTCGTGACAGCCAGTGCTCAGAGCAGAAATTCCTCATAGGCATGATGTGGATGGAGCAATTTTCTGCACAATTACTCCAGTTTATTCAGGGTGATAAACCGGTATTAAAGAAGGAGGAGATGAGGCATAGGAGTGATGTATCTTCCTTCTGAACCTATTTCTTGCCATACAACACAGCCTGGACATTTCCTAATGGGGCTGGAAGAAGTAGGGACCTGTGGCATAGGGATTAGATTAGACTAGAAGTAAAATTCACACACTTCCTACATTAAAGATACATGTACTGTGGTTTCACATTTCTTAGGCTTAAAAAAATTATCTCTCCCTGCATGCTTCATGCAAGTACCAGGAGGGGAAAAAGCAAAAGGTGCCACTGCACAAATAGCTTTGCTAAGGAGAATGACAGGGAAAATGTACCTCTCTTGGCAGACGGCAGTGATGCCGTGCGGTAAGTGGGAGAAGATGTGAGGGAATGAAGGTGCAGCGAGAGCAGGTATGGCAGCGCAGACCCTGACAGCATGAACATGGTGCCCTCCTGTCACACAGCCTCCTCCCAGTGATGCCAATCAATCTTCCCCCAGGGAAGAGCCAACAAGACTGTAATTCCAGCTGGCTGACGCGACATCAAAGCGCTTCTCCCCTCTGCCTGCCAAGTCATGTTTTGCACAGTGCGATCCTGCACCACCACATTCATATGTTCTGAGCAGGTTCTGGGGCACTTCGAGCATCCCCCAGCACACTGCTAGGCATGTCCCATCGGTGGTGCAGTTTCCAAAACCTGGGGCTTGCAGCACCCCTTGGAATAGTCCTGCTCCACCCCAGGGCTTCCCTGCTCCCTGTGGAGTCTCATGTTTTCTACCTCCTCTGGCTGAAGGCACGAGGCAGCCAGTTTCCTGGGGGGACCCTGGGGTAAAATGCCTGGTAGGGCATGCTGGGGGAGAAACATCAGCTGGATGGACCTTGCTGGTGAGGGAGCTGAGGATGAGGAGAAGAAGGGCTGCTAAAGACAAACCCCAGTGGCTTGGTGTTTCGTGGCTGCAGAAGCACAAGACATGCTCCTGGAGGCACGCTGCCAGCCTCCTGCCTGGCTTTCCCACCACTGCCTTCTCTTTCCACTCCCCTCCCCTGACCGTCTTCCCTGTTTTTTCTCCTTGAGCCTGGATCTGCCCCGCAGCTCCTGGGAGCTGCTCAGAGCTTCCCCTTGCCCAGGGCAGTGGCTGCCTGTGCCTTGCCCTTCCTGGGGGCCTGTTGCAGTCTCTTGTGGCATGGAGCCTTGCTGTGCTCAGCAGGAGTTACTCCTCTTTGCCCTTTGATGTGCTGCGCTCCACCGCTTGGGACTGCTGATGGGGACGAGCCCTGGCCAACGATCAAAGTCTCCCTGCCGAGCTCTGCCACTGCAGCCTGGCCCGGTCCCTGGGATTTCCAGGTGGGAAATCCTTCGATGTTGCTCTGGGTGGTGGCACAAAGCACGGCGTGGTGAGTGCTGAGAGCTGCCTGCGTGTCACTGGGACCAAAGCCACCATGGCACAGTACCCAGCTGCTGATAACTGGGCCTAGAACAAAAAAAGCGTTATTCAAAAAAATCACAAGCCAATGCAGCCAAACCCAGCCACTGGAAAAAGTCCAAATATGTCAATATGTTACATTGGCGTCTACCAGGTGAACTGGCCAGGAGCACTTGGTTAAGTGGCACTTGGTTGTTTGCCGGCGTGTGCTGCCTGCCGAGGCTGGCTGCCTCTGCGCAAACCAGGCTGTGCTGCAGGCTGTTGCAGGGGCATTGGCCCTCGGCAGTTCACAGCCACCTTGGTGAAGGCCAAGTTAAATAACAGCCCTGCTAAATTGTTCCACTTCCAGCACTGTGTTCAAAGCCAGCTGAGAGCAACCTGCTCTAGAAACCCAATCCTTCAATATTTTTGGGAAAAGTGACCCCTTCACCTGCGCCCGGTGCCGGTGCTGCAGCACAGGTGCTGGCCCTGGCTCACAGGCTCTGGGGCTTCCCGAGCAGCAGGCACTGAGGGCAGGCACTCCCTGGGCTCCCCGGGGAGAGGGCTGCATCACCCTGTGCTGTGGGCTGCCCTCAAACCCTGGAGGTCCCTGGGTCCCCAAGGGTCCCTGAGGCTGTCGTAGGGAGCAGCTCATGGTGGCTCCATGCCGGTGGCAGGGCTGGCAGGATCCATGGATTTGCTCACATCCTGCTCAGTATCCCATGCTTTTCCAATGGGAGAAGCCACCTGCCTAATTAAACAGCAGTAACGAGCTTGGCATCACCAGCCATGCCTGAGCACTCTGCAAACTCCAGCGACACTTAGAAGAGGAAACGTGCTGCCTTCTGGGTCTCTCTGCTAATATTTAGAAGGCTGACAGCTGTGTCCCGAGCCCAGTCGGCACAAGGTATAATTAGAAAAGCTGTTTGAATAGTGTTGTTATAAAAGTGATGTTAAAATAATGGTGTGAAAGGAAAAGCTGGGGCTGTATGTTTCTGGGGTGTGCATGCTACACTAGGCACTGTGCCCAGTATGCTGCAGCGATACATTTAAGGCAGCCTCTGCTGAGGGAAATTAGCATCTTTGCGCTGTACACAAGGTACACTCTGTTCTTTGGATGCAAGTTGAGAATCACATTTAAAACCATCCAGTAGAACATTTTCCAATTTTTATTTATCAACAAGCGTCTACACATATTCCTGGAGAATGAAATATTTATCTATAGACACACGCATGCGGAATGTGAGAATGCCAATGTATTATTTATCGCTGCTTCCCTCCTGTAGCTTATAAATAACTCATGAAGCCCGGCTGCCCAGCACAGCCTGTGGCCAGCTACCTAAAGCAGCTCCAGCTGCCACCGCGTGCCTGCTCCAGGCATCTCGCCCCAGGCAGAGCATCCCCTGCCTCCAGGCCCTGCCGAGGAGAGGCCTGGCAGAGGGTGGCAATGCAGGGCAGCATCGGCCTTGCCATCACACACCTCTGCTCACATCCCTGTGAGTCCCGCTGGCTCTGCCCATGGTGGCTGGCATGGGTCGTGGTGCCCGCAGATGGGGTGACGGGACCCAGGAGCCAAAGGGAAAGCGCAAGAGCAGCAGGGTCTTTGCTGTGCTCCTGTGGAGGGAGCATGGAGCAGTGTGGGTGCCAGCTCCCGGCTCAGCCATCAAGAAGGGAAACTGAGGCGGCAGCAGCGGTGAGCCGCACGCGCCGTGCTGGGCACTGTGGAAACGCTGTCATCTCACTGCAGATGTCGGACGATGAGAGCTGTTGTGTAAATAACATCCCGCCCCGATATGAGATACATCATTTGTAATGAAGCTATGAAAGCCACAACCGAGCAAGACATGCTGTCTGGGAGGCAGGGATCAGATAGCAGCAACTCAATTAACTCCCCGAACGGGAAGCTGAGGCAGGGAGCCTGGCCACGGGGCTGGAGCCTGGGTCAGAAGCCAGGCTGTTCACATGCAGCCTTTGCCTCCCTGGCCTCCGTGAGTAATGCAACAGGCTTCGTGGACAGCGAACCAGAGAGGGCAAAAGCACCCAGAACCTATTCTGGGTTCTCTGGGGATCTGTGGGTGCAAATTGGGCCCCCATGGTGCTGATCCAGGACACTGTATTTGAAAGATACTGTGGGTGAACAAGAGCAGACGGGTGTCAGACACAGTTTATGGCTTTGTACATATAACTCTATTTTCAATCATGTAAAAAAAAATAAATTACCCTTCTGCTTAGCTCAAATAACACCTTTCTCCAGTGCTTGATGCAGATAAAACAGGCATCAGGGAGCTTTTGGCTTCCCCTGTAGAGTGACTGCAGACAAATCAGTGCTGCTGCAGGAGCCTGGGGACATGAGCTGGGGCAGGTTACAGAGTTCAGGCTGTTCCTGCTGCGCTTCAGGAGCCAGGTCAGGGTCTGGTGCTGAAGGAGCAAGAGGAGAGGGCCACTCGGCAAGGCCATGCAGCAGCTAAGAAGCTCACGCATCTCACAAGCAGTGCTAACGCAGTGCACAGCTCTGACTCTCTGGGATAGCATGAGTCAGAGCAGGGGTGAGATTACACAAGACCAAAAAGAAATAGAAAGCACAGTATTAATAACTAAGAATTGCACTAAATGACTTGTAAGTGAATTATCCTCCCTACATAACCTGCTGACAGCAGGAGCATCCCTGCCTTCTCTGCAGAGGGAGGATGGATGGATGGGCAGATGGCTTTCTTGACTTTGACACTCCAGCACTGCTGGTTGCTTGCTCCATGCAGAAACGCTTGCAAACGGTGCTCACATGGGAGAGGACTTGCTTCATTCATTGATAAATAGTGGCTGCCTGGGAACTGAAGTGCAGCAGCTGTTGGGCTTTGCATAGCCGTCCTGCACAGCAGCCAAGAGCATGGATCTGGCTGGGGTGGCAGGAGGAACTCGATCAGCAGATTGCAATTACCTTTGCTGTCCTCTGTTGAGGGCCAACCAACCAGCCTGTTTCTGGCAGGGGTCAGGGCTCCTCCAGCAGCTGCCTGGCGCCAGGTGCAGGAGGACCTGGGGGGGGTCAGGGGACAGCCACCCCACAGCCAGCTCAGGGGAGCGTGAGCAGCGAAGGGGATACGTGGAGGGCTGGGAATGGGGCTGGAGTGGTCTCGGATCTTGTTGCTGGAGCGTACCTGGCCCTGCAGAATCCAGCAGGATGTGCAGCCTAAGGCTGAGCAGGACTCAGTGACATCAGGAGGGCACCAGCCCACACTGCCAGGATGCTTCTGCTGAGCACCAGTGTTCTCCCAGCTGGAGGAGCTGCTGGAGCTCAGTCCCCTTCCAGGGCCACATCTCCAAAGAGAAATGGAAACACAATCCCAGCAGCTCTGTGTGCTGGACTTGCTCGTGGAGGCAGAGCCCCCAGGGAGGCCAACGCACCCACAGCATTTGCAGGACCAGAGATGTTTTCCCTGTGTCCCAGGAGAGGAGCTGCTTGCCCAGCCAGCCGAGCAAAGCTCGGCGCTCATCACTCATGGGTGCTGCAGGTCCTCAAGCCAGGCTCTTGGTGAGCCGAGGGGCAGTGCAGCCAGGTGGGAGCCAGCTGCAGAAAGTCAGCAACATCCATCAGCCTTCTCAGAGCATTGTCTAGCACCAAATTATTTCTAGGCTGCGGCAGTTATTGGGAAGGCATTACAGGGCTGTGAGGTACAGTATGTCTCTCAGCTTGGGAACAGCACACACCAGCTGTCCTTTGGGGGCTCTTTGGCTTTTGACTTCACTCCTCTTCAAACCCCGGGCTCCTTATGTGCGTTTTAGCGACATTCACACACTTCAGGTTTCTAGGCCAAGCAAGAGCTTTGATTCCGTGGTGCACTCAGCAGCTCTGCGTGAAGGTAGCCTGTGGTTAAGTAAGGTGAGAGGCTGAAAGTGGTTCAATTTTGCAACAATAGCTGAGAACAAGGTACAGATTTTACCATTTAAATCTGGGACAAAATAGAGCTGGAAGGTTTTTGTGGGAATTTTTTTTCTCTTCATTTTCCTTTTAGTGCCCAGTAGCCTTTTTTGAGTTGAATTACATAAATACATGGTGTCCATGGCCTTTGCTTCACGCTGGAGCGTTCCCGTTCGCATCTGAATGGCAAAGCCAGGACAGGGCAGCAGCACCTGGGGAGAGAAGGAAGCAGAAGAAGGGGAGGAGAAGAACCTCAGCTCGGGCTTGCTCTCCTGGCCAGGGCTCATCCTGGTCTCTGCTGCTGGCTCCTCTCAGCACTACTATTTTTATTTCTTTTGTCCTGCACCTAGCACATCCAGCTCATATCTGGGCCTGGGGTGCATAGGAGTGACACCAAGACAAGCAATTAATCCTAATTGAGCTGGTCCAGTGGCTTTTGTTCTCCCTCCACCCTGGGCTGACCTGCAGAGCATCTTCACCTTGCCAAAGAGTATTTTTATGTTAAATGGCTAAAAGTCATCACCATAATGGTTCTTATGGCAATCCAGCAAACTGAGCTCTTAAAAGCTCTTCCTGCTTAATGCATCTCTTGTCTAGGCCGTTGGGCTTACCT
Source organism: Elanus axillaris (assembly GCA_026212715.1). NCBI lineage: Eukaryota > Metazoa > Chordata > Aves > Accipitriformes > Accipitridae > Elanus > Elanus axillaris. Next base: position 28,169,759 of record JANZLQ010000089.1, read on the forward strand.
TACCTCAGGAACACGGGCAAGCCCTGGGGCTGAGCCAGCTCCTCTCTGAGCTGGCCCCCCAAATGGGAGAGGAGGGCTCACCCATCAGGGCTCACCTGAGTAGCAAAGCAAGTGCAATCACTGCCACCTTAATCACCCATTGCTACACTCCTTATGGATACCATACAGTCCATAACAGCCTCAGAATCATTTCTCTCCTTACAGTCTGAATTTTAAATCACCCCACAGCCTCCTCCTAAAAACCTGCTGAGCTGAAGCTGCTGCAGGTCATGTTGTGCAATTTGCTGTTGCAAGACAAAGAAAACAAGTTCTTCTTTTTCACAATTACCAAACCACTTCATCGAGCAATTTCCCTGCCTCTGCGCTTCGGTTTCAGTTAACAGGATTCCTCGGGGAGGGAAAGTCTAACTGCATCTCCAAGTGACTGCTGGTTCTGCCATTACAGACGATTGTGAGAAGTTGTTTAAGTGCCGTAGCTGCTGGCAGCAGCTTTTCCGAGCCTTGCACTAGAGCCGAACCCGGATGAGGCTCTCTGGGACTGCAGGCAGACACTGGCTGCAGGAGCCTGCACAGCCTCACCTCGGGCACCAGCCCTCCCTCCAGCTTTCAGCGGCCTCTCCCAGGGGTCGAGACCCATTTGCCTGTCTCACTGTGGCTCTCGCTTGGGGCTCTGCCCTCATGTGCAAGAGCCCGGTCCTGGTGGAATGGCTCCCACCAAGGGTCCCAGCACAGCCCCAGGTGCTTGGCGGGGGCTCGGCACCAGCCAGGGAGGGGGAATGTCCCCCCTGCTTTGGGCAAAGGACAGGGAAGGGGCTGTCCCCACAGCACACAGCCGTTATGGGGGAACCGCCAGCCTCCGTATGAAGCAAGTCTCTGTGGTGGCGGCTCACGGCCCAGGGCGTACCCGTCACCCCACACATGCTGCAGAAGGAGGAGCGTGGCTCACCACACCGGAGCAGGCACCGATGCCAGTGGCGAAGCTTGGCTGCACCGAACCGGGGATGCCAGTTTCCTCCCCATCGCCCCGTAGCAGGAGCTGGCATCGGGGCTGTTCAGGCTGGCGGGAGCCCGGGTGGGCTGCCACAGCACCGGGAGCAGGCACACCAGCCCACCGCCACCAGCTTTTGGGACCGAGCCTCACTGGGGTGTGGGGTCTGTGTCTCCCCTGCCACCTTTCCCTGGGGGTGGGGGGCAGCACTGGGGCCAGGCATGCGGACCGAGGGCCAGGACCCCCTATATCATCTCTTCTGGAGTGCGAGGGCACACCCCCATTTTGCAGAGGGCAGGACCCTGGGTCATGGCTCGCTGCAGCTCAGCTGCCAGCCTCTTGAAGCCCCAGAGGCCCTGAGGAGCCCACTGGGGTGCCCAGGCTCCGACCCCTCCAAACTTCCTGCATTTGTTTTGCTCGAGCTATTTGGGGGAAGTAGGGTGTTGTTATGTCTTCAGCTCAGCGTCTATTTAGAGAAGGATAATGCCATTGTGGGGGAGGACAATGAGAATATTAAATGCCTAAAATTCTCTGTCTCTCACTATTTTGACTAATTTTTTTTTTCCAAATAGGTATTTCCTTGGAAAACTACAATGAGATTTGATTAGCCCCAGTGTAGGGTGTAAAGCATGAGTCAAGCCCACCAAGATGAGCCCAGACTCATCCCTGCTTTAGTCCTACTGCAGGCAGGTGAATCCTCCCCACTGCCTGTTCAGGAGCAGATCAGAGGAAGGTCGGGTTATGAAAGAGAAGGGATGGCCAGCGCAGGAGCAGATCTCCCCAGGAGACCTCAGTGCAGAGGACAGCAGCCACCCCCTCCTGCCACTTTCCCAGGGCTATGTTTAGCTCCTGGTTTGCTTGGGGAACCCACATGAGCACCTGGGATGTCTTAATGTCATTGTCCCACCAGAGCTGGCTTTAGGGGACTTTTTTCCCTTGCAGGATATAACTAATTGGACCTGACATTGGGGAGAGTCATGTTAGGTCCTGAAATAGCTTTCTGCCCAGCATTACTCACAAAGGTGCCCTGGGGAAGCGTGGGTGTAAGTGTCCACGGAGCCGCTTCCGCAGGCACTGGGATGCTCTGTGGCCACGGAGCACACCTGAGCTCAGGTCACCTCTCAAGTCCCGGCAGCCGAAACTGGGGAGCAGAACTAGTGACTGTCTATGGCCTGGCTGATGAACCCCAAGTCCAGGTTAGCCCAGAGGTGCAATAAGGACTCTCAGCCTTTCTACAGCTGTGCAGCAGGTCCTTGCAATACCCTGTGTCTGCAGCAGTCCTCGCTCTTCTGCCTCTCTCATCAGCGGCAGCCTGGAAGGTCTGGTTTCCTTGACGTTTCTCTCTTCCGTAACAGCAAAAGCTGGGTAGAGGCAGCGGGTTCAGCTCACTTCCAAGCAGCAGTAATCGAAAGGTGTCTATGGGATTGGGCTGGGAGTCCAAAAGGGAGAAGGCAGATCTTCTGGTGGCCTTTCCTAGCAATGGCTGTGTACCTCCTGGCTGCCAGCTCCAGCAGATCCTGGTGGACCTTAGGGTCTCCTGCACAGCTGTATCATGCTGTATGCTCTGCTAGAAATCTGCTGAGACCTCACTCCAGCCAGCGCTGGAGCCAGAGGTTTTTTTGCAGCAGTCATGCATAGGGGATAACTGCCGTACTGGTGGAGGAACTTCCCTCCTTGCCATGCAGAGCCTTTGCATGATGAGACACTCTCTACAGCCTGAACATTGCTTAAGAAAGTAAAATTAGATCAGAGCAGCACTAAAGATAAGCAGCTCAGTTCTCATCCTGCAACTTGCTGGAGCAGTGTGGCAGGCGGGAGGCAGGACGGGACACAGTGTCACCTGCAGGGACAGTGGCAGACTGCCCCGGGGGAACCCGAGCTCATAGACCTGCCCCAGCCCTGCACTGATCAGAGCTGGACATGCAGAGGTATTGGGGATGCTGGGAGGACGCAGAACATGGACATAGGGTGTTCTTGCTGCTCCTGAGCAAGGGCACAGCAGGGCAGAGACCTGTGTGTTGTTCTGCACTGGGGATCCCTCCAGGTGGGTCAGGCTATGTCCCAGACAAAGGGATGGGGAAGGGCCTCCCATGGCCCTGGCTGCTCCTCAGGGGTCTGTGCATGATGGAGACGCAGCACATACCCTGCTCTCTGTGGCTGCCTCCTCCTCTTGCTCATTTGCCTTCTGGCCATGGTGCCTGTCGCTGCTGGGGCCTGGCAAGCTGCCGTTGGCTCAGGCTCTCCTGGGATCCCCAGAGAGGGTGGTGGGCAGGGACAGACCCCCAGGACCTGCCCCTGCTGCTGGGAAGCTTCCATTTCCTCCCAGGTGGGCGAAGGCAGAAGCAGGCTGCAGGACTAACAGTCCTGACCATGTTCAGAAGTCATCATTGCTAACGCTCAGGTTTAATTAGCTATTGCCAGTGAGTGTTCCTGCCAGTAGCTGCCTGGGGCCAGCTCTCTGCTTGCACCAGTTTTATCTCCTGGGCCACCATGGACATGAAAGGAGCTGCTCCTGGGGGTCAGCAACAACAGTGTATAAGGGCAGGGAAAGTACAGGTCTCGGTGCTCAGAAACAAATATTTCCAGGCTATTGTCCTCCACTTCCAGGAGAAGAGAAGATGTTTTTGCACCAAAGCGGGCTGCTCTCAGATGATCCCATTGCTGATCCTGGAGCTGAAGTTAAAATCCCTGTGCCAGGCAGAGGGGAATGAGACTTCCCAATGCCTAGAGCAAGGTGTTGAGGTAATACTGCATTCCTACCTACTGTCCCTGCTGGCTGCCTTGCCATCCCATGGACCTGCTTCAAGCAGCAGAATGAGAAGTTGCTGGTAGGGAAAGCAGGCAGCTGTGTTCACGTTTGACTCTATTGTTTCGTAATTATTAGCAGAGAGATTGAAAATGTAATTATGATAATTAAGCTAAATCGCAATCTTCCTACAGGAGCTACCAAATTATTTATACCAACTTTTCATCCTAATTCCCTTAACCATTCCCTGCCCAGAGGAGGAGCAGCCCTCACTGCTCCAGGCTGCCCGCACTGTGTGCCAGCGCAGGCAATCCTCGCCAGCACTTGCTGAAACAGCAGCGAGTGGCAGCTCTTACTCAGCATGAAACTGGGATGGGAAAACAGCTGTGTGAGCGACAGCGGCCCTCAGGGCTGGAGTGCTTCAGGGGCAAGGAGCCACAGCAAGAGCAGAGAGCCGGAGGGGAGCGTGCAGGGCTGGGAAAGGCAGCGCTCGGCAGCAGGCAGAGCTGGCTGGAAAGGGCGAAGCGATGCTGGGCAGATGCTCAGCAGGAGGCGGCTGCCAGGGCTGGGTTTGGGCACTGTGTCTCCTATCCTTCGAGGCTGAGACTGTACCCACCACCATTTTTGGAGCTGGAGTGAGCACAGAGCTCGGCGTAGCAGGACTCAAGGGCCATGGCATGCCCAGGCCAGCCTGCTGCAGAGCTCGGCTCTGCACACAGACCCAGCAGCAGCAGCTTCGGCTCTCTTGCTCTGCTGGCTCGCTCCAGGAATGCTGTCAGCTTTAATTAATGTCACAGTTTAGCTTGCTCATTCATCCGAGCAGACTGCATGCAACCTCACGGTGCCGTGGGAAGAGCGATGAATCCCATCCCAGAGCCTTTTCCTTGCATCCCCTGGGGTCTGCAGAGCGCCCGCACCAGAGCAGCAGGGATTTCCAGATCCGGCCATGACGCCGAGTGTGTCACCCCTCTATGTGGGGTGGCAGAAGGACCAGCTGCAGGAGGCAAGCTGCCCAGCTGCCCCCCATTTTGGAGCAGGAGAGCATGGAAGAGCTCTATAGGCACAGCCTGGGGCCTGTTCTCCAGGAGAGAGCTCACATCCTTCCCACGGAGCTGCAGACATGTTCGGTGCATGAGGACAGATGATGTGTGCCATCATGTGCCACTGCCCCATTGCCGGGTCTGAGGCACCTGGGACAGAGCTGCAGGGCAGTATTATGAAAGCCCAGATGCCTGCAGCAAGCAGCCCCTGCCCTTCGGCAGTCCTGGGCTATCCCAGTGAGACCTTGCCCAGCTCCTGCCATCAATGGGGCTTGGTTTAAGCCCACAGATAGGAGCTGGGCTCTGGCTTACTGAGGCTGAGCAGGCAGAGCATGTCCCAGCTTGGAAAAAAGCATTTTGCAGCCTTTCTGCTGCCTCCACCCCTCAGCAGTAGCATGGAGTGCAGTCACCAAAGCCGGATCCTGGAGGGTGCTGGGCAGCTGCAGCTTGGAGCTCAGCTCTTTGCAGAGCCACCATGTCAAGCCAAGGGCAGGATTGGGCCCATGTCCTTCATTATATAACTGTTTCTCCAAGTGTTTTTGTAGCACTCAGCCCTCCCACCAGGCAAAGCCCCCACCGGCAAGGGGGAATGTCATGTTTTTTTGAATGCATAGCTTTGATTTCACACTGGGTTGTAGCAGAGGCCAGTTCCACCCGCCCCAGCCCCCCAGCTCATGCACCTTGCAGGGCATTAACTAAGATGCAGCCCCATGTGAGCCACCAGCCAGCAAGCTGGAGGTGTTACCTTGCTTGGGGTGGGTGATGGAGCTGTGGGGAGAAGCAGAGCCCCAGAGGCTAGGCCAGGTCAGTTCATCCGCGGGGCTTGTCGAGCCCCACGAATGAACCGACCTGGCCTAGCCTCTGGGACCCCACGCTGTCCATGCCCTGGCCTGGCTGCCTGCCCTTGCATTCCTGTCCCCGCACATCATCTCCCTCCAGCTGCTGGGGAAAACAGCCCCTGCTGCTACCAGCGGCTGGACTGAGGAGGGGGAGCCGCCTTCACAGCACATGAGCTCTGTGGGAGCTGGGGCTGCTGCTGGCCTTGGAAATGCAGGGTATTTTTTGCTCCAGAAGTGGGAGGTGAGGCAGAGCTGGCTGGTGCTGTGCACCGCTTGCAGCACTGCAGGTTTTTTCCCTTCCCAGTGGGACCCTGCCCAGCCTTGCCCAAGATAACCAGGGGCTGTGCAGTGGTGTCACCCACATCCCTTTGGATGGTTTGAAGGTAGGAGACCTGCCCTGTGCCTCCTTTTGCAAGCTGAAATTTGGGGGTTTTCCCCACTAAGTAATTGGGGGTTTGGTGTGATGGCCAAGAATTGGGCAATGTGACAGTTGTGGTGTCTTGGGGATAACTAACAGCAGTGGGACAGGTCTGCTGCTCTTCTCTAACACACTGCTGAGGAGGAAATCCTGACGCCTTCCTGCTTCCCCATGACAGTCGCAGCATGTGTGCTGAAGGTGACTCAGAACTGCCCCAGGGGCTGGAGCTGTACTCAGTACTGGGTATTGCCTGTAGACCCCAAAAAGCAAGAGGTTTTCACCACTTACCTGGTGGTGACATGCAACCAGACCTCGCACCTGGGAGTCCCAAGCAGCCCCCCAGCCAGCAGTTCTCACAGCATCACCCCTGGCCAGGCAAAATGAATGTGCAGGGCATGTCACCAAACTGAACTGCAAATAATTCTGGATCTAAATCAGTACTGCGTCTGGGCTAAAAGTCATTTTGTGACCTGGCACACTCCACTTGACCACTGGCTAATTTTTCTGGTTGTAGATGATATTTTTTCCTGTTGTGGATGAGGAAGATATAAGGGCAGGAGAATGGCAAGCTAAGGGCAGAGAAAAACAAGAAGCTGCATGTCAGATCCTGCAAACAATCCCACATTTTTGTGGCCCCTCTCAGCCTCATTACCTATGTGCAGGAGCAAGTCTGTAGTACACCAGCAAATGCACTAAGTCAACAAATAGTATTAGCCACAAGTGCTCTTTTTCCCTTAATATCTTCATATTCTGGGCATCATTGTTGTTGCCTGGAATAATCAGGTGCTCTGTTTAGTTGCAACAGACTCTGGAAATCTCAGGCACCTGGTATAGTACCTAAGCTGACTTGCCTAAGCATCAGCTCCATGTGCCGGATTCAGACCAGCACCTAGAGCCTGTAGGGTACGATCATTGCCTTTCCTGGTGTTGTATTGTTTGTTATGGGTATTTTCTGGCCAATTCATCACATGCTGTCTGCTAGGTCAGAGCTGTGTGGAGCTCAGTGTTCGACCTTGCCATGCTGGAAACCTCCAAGGGCTGCCCAAGCCTGGGCAGGAGCATGGCCCACTGAGCCCCAGCTGACGTGTCAATGAGCAGGGCAGTGATTTGCACCAGTAGCAGATAGCAATGCTCAACTTGTAATTCTGCAAACACCTGTTCCCACATTTGACTTCTCCCCACACAGTCCAAACATACTGGCAGAGCAATCCGGCTGCCTTTGCTCCCCCTTTGCAGGCCCGTCCCTGGAAAACCTGTGGTGGGATGGGGCTGCTGGCTGGCGGGGAGCAGTTTCAGAGGCTGCGCTGCTCTTTGCGCAGCCCACACGCCTCAGCTGTGTCAGGAGCTGATTCACCATCCCCAGCTGTAAAGCCAAGTTAGCGAGTTAGCGCTGATGGATGGAGACTGATGGACGGGGAGGGGGGGGAATGCGCATCTCTGCTGATATCCTGAGCAGGGCCCTTGCCGTGCCTGGTGGGACGCTGCACCTTGGCTGCACCCAGCGCTGAGCAGAGACCACAGAACAGTTTGTCCTCTACCGATGGGAGCAGGGCCTGGGACAGGAATGGCCTCATGACAGTCAGCAGAGCCTGTGTGTCCTACAGAGGCCTTTCCCAAAGCCCAGCGCTTCTCCCAGGCTTCCTCCCCATCAGCCAGCAGCAGGCTTTTCAGCTTGGCAAGAAGCTACTTGTTTCGAAGGAAAAATCATTAGCAGCTCAGCCCTTTACCCAAACCTGTTGCAGAGGAGGTCTTGCTCTCTCCTCCTCTCCTTATCCTAGGGAGATACTCCTTCAAACTTGCTGTGCAGAAAATATAATGACCACCTTCTCCTCACGTGCACTTGTTCTCATTTGCAGGTCCATGCATGCTGCTACGGGGAGGGCACAGCAGTTAAGCACACATGAACAACTATGCATGAGCACTGCAGACATCTGTATGACTTTTTTTTTTCAATGCTTCTAGTACCAAAATATCCCAGGCATAAAGGGATTCAGACCCTACCTTTACAGCTAATGATCTCTACAAGCCTCTAAGGAAACTGCACAGTAGCCCTGCTAATGGCTTCAGGCCCTGGCTGCTGCTGGTGCTGCTCAGGGAACTGTGCTTTCAGCTCCCGCATGCGATAAAAACCTTTCCTTACTGTTGCAGACATGATGGCTCTTCTGGAGAGAGGAAAGGCATTGACTGAGCTAATGCCGTTAACCACCTTTAAGCACACACAGAGAGTGTAAAGCAAACACCACCCAGCCATTCAGCAACTGGGCCTAGCTCAAACCCGCCTGTGAATTTCTCGGCATGCCCTGCTCTTGGGGTGCTCTATCGCCGCCCGGCTCCAAGCGTTACCTGCTCCCTCCATCCCAGGAGAGAGCCCTGGGCACAGACCTGGGGCACTCGTGAAGCACTGCAGGGTAAGCTTTCCCCGGTGTTTCATTTCCCCCTCATCACCTGCCCCTTCCCTCCCTGGGAAAGGCAAGGGGACCTTTGCCTGAGAAAGAGCAGCAGGATGTCCTTTTTCTTTTGCAAGGTGTGTCTCAGCAGTGCCAGCCGCAGCGTGCTCAAATCCAGCAGCAGCCACTGTCACCTGCTGCATCTCGCTGCCCATCTCGGGCTGAGCGTGACCTGGGCAAGAAGGTGACCGCTCTGAGGGGGGGGTCCCCCCTCTCAACATTACCCCCTCCTGTGCAAACCAGCCCAGCATGCCTCCCTCCTCAGACTGACTCACAGTGAGGCAATGGTAAAAGCTTCTCCCTGGTGCGGTGGCAGATTTTGCAATCTGTTTTAATGAGCTATTTACAAGTTCCGAGGCTGGCTCCTTGCACAAGGAGTGCAGCCTGGCCCCGGCAGCTGGTTGGGCTTTTCATTGACATTCGTGCAACTTGCTCGATTGCAGCACAGGCACAGTGGAAAACATTTAGACATCAGAAATGCCAGATTAATTATCTCTTAATTGATACCTCCACTTGGGGACAAATGAAACCAGAACATCTCTACTGCCCTGGGAGCCTGCCACTTACAAACAGATTTACAGCTAAAAATACCGTGGCAGTCCCACGGCTAATCAACTTCGCTGCTTACCCTGGGTGAGGTTATGAAATTGTCACACGCTGGCGCTGCAGTCGGTGAGGGACCAGCTACAGCGGCGGTGCCCGAACGCAAACCCTGCGAGGGCTGTGCGGCATGAGCACGCTGCCAGGCAAGGGGCAGCGAGCCCACACCAAACTCACAGTTAGGTTTCTCAAGCCTCTGACCTAGCCGGAGAGCCCCGACACGAGGCTTCTCGCACATTCCTGCCCCTGTCTTTAGAGGCTGCAGAGAGAAAACCTCATCAGTGTGTCTCGTAAGAGACCTCAAGGGCCTGGTGCCTTTTCCCGCAGTGTAAGATTCCCAGCTAGCTCAGGAATCCCGCTCGATGCTTGGGAGGGCCTTTCTGGGCAGTGTCCTCCTGCAGCTACAACACATCCCAAGGGATCTCTTCCCCTGCTCCCCCCCAGAACGCCCACACAGAGAGGCCAAACTGCCACAGAGACCCGTTTCTTTTAAATTACTGTCATCTTTATTTTCTTCACGTATGTGCAAACAGAGGAGATCGCAATGGTGGTGTTCTTAAAAATAACAAAATGTATTTGCATACATTTCCCTATGTACAGGTGAACAGCCACAAGTAGAGTCTTCTTTTGCACAGCAAAAGATCTAGAGCATTGAGACCGGGGACAGGACCGGGGCCCAAAAAAAGGGTCTAACTTAAAAATAATAATAAAAAAAAAGAATTCACAACAGTGCAAACCTCTCGGACACGACAGCACGATGGAGTGACTTTTAATGGAGAAACCGGCGGGGGGGAGCCCTCTCGGATGCGAGATTTCTGTCTGTAAACAAGGCGCAACACCTCCCTCCCGCCGCCCTCCCCGGGGAAAGCTATTCCAGGAATTTGGCAGATCTTCAAGGGCTGAGCCGGAGGTAAACAGCCCGCGGCCGCCTCCCCAGCTCGGGCCGCGGCGGACTGGGGGCCCGGCTCCGGCGGCCACCGGCACCGGGAGCCGGGAAGGGACCGGCCTGG
>JANZLQ010000089.1:28192443-28209216 GCA_026212715.1 Elanus axillaris
CCGGGAGCGCCGCGGCGCCCCCGCGGGGGTCGGGGGGAGGGGCGGGGGCGGGGGGGACGCGGCGGGAGGCCGGGGCGGCTCGGGCTGACGGCGGCGTCTTGTCCCGGCAGCTGCACGCCAGCGAGGTGGGCGGTGAGCGCGGCCCGGAGCTGCGGTCGGCGCCCGAGCAGAGCCCGCTGGAGGAGTTCCTGGCCACGGCCGAGCTGGCTGGCACCCGCTTCGTGGCCGGTGAGGGGCCGGGTCGGGTCCTGGGCTGCGGCTGGGCCCGGTGAAGCGGGGGGGACACACGACGACCTTGGGGCTGGAGGGGGCCAGGACCCATTCTGGGTTGGGGGAGTAGGAGTAGGTCTGGGGGACTGGCCAGGCGGGGGGCCAGGGGATGTGGTCCTGAGCCAGGGCTGGGGGTCAGCAGGGCTGGGGTAGGGTATCAGGGGCCAGCAGGGCTGGTGATGGGCAGGGATGGGCTTTGGATGACTGTCCTTCCTTTTCTGTAGAGCGTCTGAACATCCAGATCGTGTCTGCCCAGAGCCGCACTGGCCTGCTCACAGCCCAGGAGACCCAGCGTGTCCAGCAGCTGCATGAGGAGAACCGGCAGTTCCTGCGCATCCCGCGGAGGTGAATCCTGCAGGGCTGGGCCTGGTTCCCTCTCTGCTGAGCGGTCTCAGCCCCTCGGTGGCGGCAAGCTTGGGGACAGCCCTCTGCTTTGTCAGTTCCCTGGTTGTGGGGAAGCCACTTACCTAGCCTGCATGAGTCTGCTGTAACCTGCAGCACAGGTGCTGCCAGCCCTAGCCGATCTGTCTTGATTGCGTGGGTTTCCTGCTCAAAGCCTGGCACTGCTGGAGCTGCTGCATTCAGGCCACCTAGTAAGCCTTTCCAGAGCTCTGTGTTTGGCGGGCAGAGAGATGAATCCCTCATCTTAAATGCCCTACAAATCTTAGCTCGAAAAAACAGCCTTGTGAGATTTAGTGTGCACAGGATAGTGTCTCCAGCTAGTGGAGTTTAGAAGGAACAAGGAAAAAAGGTGTACTTAAAGCTGTGGAAAACAGGTGCATGCATGTCTTGACTAATAAGTATTGTGGTATAGCTGAATGTGTGGTGCCTGTGTTCTTTATGGATGTTTATTGCAGTAATGTAACTGGTGTGCCTGCTACTGAGTGTGACCACTCCCTTCAAAATGTGCCTGTTACAGGCCGCGTTGGGATAGGACAACTAGCGCAGAGGACTTGAAGCAAGCTGAGAGGGAGAGCTTTCTCGAATGGAGGCGACAGCTTGCCCAGTGAGTATGCCACTTGTGTCTGGGTAAGTAGCTGGTGGCATTTGGAGATACAGGAAGCAGTGGGTTGTATTTATCCTTGTTGGACCAATAAAATTAACGTTTTATCAGTATCTCCCTGTACTTGTTCTGGAAGGCTGGACATCCGAGCCACAGTCCATACATGTCTTTGTGGTGAGCTCTGCAAAGCTCTCTTGTGTGTCCATGTTCTTGTGCTGTTTACAGTTAGATTTCTTCAGGATAGAGTGTGATGTTCTGCCTTTGCCTGTGAAGTGGAGGAGTGGTGAATGTATCTTCTAAGAGTTACAGTGCTGCTCTGAATAGAGTGCAGTGCTGCCAGCCTGCATACAGCAGGTTGTGTGGGTCCAACACTGGATCTGCTGGCCTGGAGAGTGAGGTTGTATCTGCTCACACCCTGCAAACCCATGTTTGCCCTGAATACAGTTGTTCAGGTGGTGGTAACAGCAAGTCAAGGGTTGTATAGAGTCATTTCAGGTACCAGCCCTGAGTTGTCTTTTTTTTCTCCCAGGTGGTACTTGTTTGACAAATAACTGCTGGCATTTGGGATAAATTCTTTGGTTTATTATTGTGGCTCTGAAATTTCATGGGCAGACTTTTAATGAGTGTTTGCTCTTTCTATCACTTACCACTTCTCCATTGGCATGATCAGGAGCCATTGCGGCATCACTGAACCAGTGCCACTGATACCAGTTTACCCAGGTGCTTGATGTATTTACAAAACTAGCAGGAATAGTATCTATATATGAATTTGATTTGATAGCTCTTTATGAAACTAAAGCCTCCTAGATCTACGGAAGAGCTGGTGGTGTGCTTATTGCCTGATATGGGATAAATAGGACGTCTTTTTTCTGTTTTGCCTTAGCCTTGAGGAAGAAAAAAAGCTAATTCTAACCCCATTTGAACGAAACTTGGAATTTTGGCGTCAGCTTTGGAGAGTCATTGAAAGAAGGTAAAGTATATCACTATCTGCTTTTTAAAACTCATGTTTAATGTGTTTTCATGAATTGAAGGTTTTGAGTCAAGCTTCAAGCGTCTGAGCACAGGAAAAACAATTACAGTTAATAATGTTTTATTATCAGCCCTGAAATGGTTTTGTTTTGAAGTGATCAAAATGTGACGTGAAGAATGGCAGCTGCTTAGCGGTGCGTGCTAGCTCTCAGCACTCTGATTCTGCAGGCGGTTTGCTGCCAGTCACCAATGGTTCTTCAGATGCTGCTGCTCCTGGACCTTTCCAGTAACTCTGTGTGGGAGGCCTCTTTTGAGAATGTGTCTTTTGAGGTCTTTTGCCAAGATTAACCCTTTTCCCTCTTTCTCAACCACACAGCTGCAGCCTGACGTTCAGGGGCAGGAGGCAAGGGAGATCAACTGAATAATGTTGGGAAAAAAAGAGCCTCTTGGTCTTTGGCCTCTTGCCATGCAGAGAAATTGCAGCAGTGCACAAAAGGCGACAGCCTGTCATATCACAGAAATAGCTTTGTTTGCTCTGCTGAGCTGTAATACAATAGGAGTGCTATCTGCTATGTTAATCTAACTGGGGCATTTAATTTCACTAGTAATTAATTTTGAGATCATCTCATCTAATTTTCCTAAAATTGAAAAATACTTCACCAGTGAGGTCATGGTGAGCTAGTCCTTTCACAGAAGTGGCTTTGTACTGGGTGCTGCTGGCTCTTTGGCTGGCAGAAAGCTGGGTCGGGACCATCCACTATAGGGTATGGTGATGTGCAGTGTGAGTGTATTGTGTGTTTTCAGGTGGCTGGAATGTGTTGTTAATGCTTTTCTGCTCTTGTTGGAGCTTTTTATTTCACGTAGAGTGGGGTTGCTGTGTCAGAATTGAACAGAGAAGTCGTCCAGTCCCTTACCTTGTCAGCTAATCTGATCTGTTGTCAGCTTTTTCTTGTGTTTGCTTCAAACTAGCTCCTAGCTGTGTGATTCGGTAACTTCTCTGTATCCCATCCCAGTACCATGGTGTCAGCTTTCTCTCTTGCTGATCTTTGAATTTCTGTAACTGTTCAGTACCTCTTTATACCCATGTGGCTTAGTAAATGATTCCCTTGGGGGGGTTTATTGATTTTTTCCTTTTTTTTTTTTTTAAATATGTAACCAACTGCCTAGTAAGGCTTGATATTCTTCCATTCAACCTGTGGTGTTCTGAAGCTATCCTGAGTTAAGAGAAATCCCTGTCAAACAAATAGAACCGGCATGTGGCCACCAGTATTTTAAACTACCTGCATGCAGAAGTTCTAGTGGAAGAAGCTGTAGTTAAATTTCCCCCCTCTTTTTGAAAAAAGAAGCATGGATGACTCTGGTATCTGAAGGCAGTGCACTTAATTTGCATGTAGAACTGATGAATCTTGTATATATATGTGGTGGCAACCTGGTGTGTGGGTTTGGAAGATGTTTCCTAAAAGCACGCTTGCCAGGCCTTGCTTGCATGGGGCAGCAATATGTTTTACTGGAGTCCAAGACTATCCTTTTCACTGTTCTATGCTTTTTGTGACAAGAAAAGTACAAAGGAAATTCTGAAAATGCCTGATAGCAAATGCTTAGAATCTGCAGGTCATTTGTGGGAGACTTTGTACATCTTGCTCCATGCAAAGGGGACAACAGTGTTCCAGAGTATCTTGCTGTGTAGGAAAACCACTTCTTCTCTGTAGCCACCCCACTACAGTTTGGGGATGAGAACAGACAGAAACAAAGTTGTGTTATCACAGTTTTTAGTAACATTCTAAAGGATAGAATACCACTACTCTGGTTCTTGCTTGCTGAGCATTTCTGAAGGGAAGATGGATTAGCAAAACGCACATGCTTCCTTTCCCCTTGCTGGCTCTACAGGAGAATTAGCCAAGTGAGAGAGAAATGCTGTACAGCAGTACTGGCTTGTAGCATAAGCATGGTTTTGTTGGGGCATGTGGGATGCTGAGATGCTTTGTTAATTCAGTAAAGGTAACTCTAGTAGGATAATACAGTAAAGTGCTGTGCCTTGCTGTTTTCTTTGAGGCAAGGTAAGAAAGAGTACTCTATGGGGCTTTCTTTTATTTTTGCAGTGATATTGTAGTCCAGATAGTAGATGCTAGAAACCCCCTTCTGTTTCGATGCCAAGATCTGGTAAGTAAACCACTTTCTTGAATGTTGTCTTCATTTTATTTCTTAGAGTTTATGATTTATTTTTTTGTTTAACACATTTAGCCTCCTCAAAGCTGTTGTGCCTAACTGGATACCTTATTTATGCAAGTATTCTGGCATCAAGCTATTTTTCTTCAATGTTTTTTGATATTTCACACGGTGTTGCAGATTTAGAGGCAGTTCTGCAGATTTTATATTGCGTACATTATATTGCTGCTCATTACCCACTAGAATTGGCTGCACTTAAAGGAGTTGTTCTGTTTAAAAGCATAGTGGAGTAAAAATGGGTGAGGTTTACGGCACTGGAAGTGAAGGATCAGGAATTATTGAAATAACTTTGTAATGATAGTTTATAGAACACTGGGCATTGATGAGATACAAAATTGCTGAAATAGTTGATCTTAGGAGTCCCTGCTGTGAGGTGCTAATTAATATCTTGTAGCTCTAAGCAAACAAAGTGTTTGCACATGTGGCCAGAAGTATTGCAGTAGTTGCATGCTCCAATTTGTTCTCATAGCTCTCTGCTAAACACTGGTTCCATCTAGTAGAGGGGATGGTAAGCTTAGCTACAGTGTGTGGAGCTAGATGGGGTAACTTGTCTTGCTGCTCTTGTATTGCCTTAGGAGGAGGAGGAGTCCAAACCAGAGTATGAACTGATCCTTCTCTTGGTTTTTTTCAGGAAAGTTATGTTAAGGAAGTTAGCGATGACAAGGAGAACATGATCCTGATAAACAAAGCAGATTTGCTGAGTGAGGAGCAACGGGCTGCTTGGGCACAGTTCTTTGAGAAAGAAGGCGTTAAGGTGGTGTTCTGGTCAGCTTTGGCAGAGTGCACACGGCTATCTGGAGAAGCAAAGGTACTGCAGATGACCAGTTTCAACTGGATATGTGCTGGCTGCCTCTGACAACTTGCGTTGTAGTTATGCTTGTGATATACCTGAGCACCTTTCTAGGAAGGGTACAGTCCTTGTCTCAAGGAAGGATTATTCTACGGACCCCTGCAGTGTAAAACAGCATTTTAATACTTGATTCAGAGACAAAAGTGAGGAGAGTAAAGTGGTGAACAAAGTGGTACACTGTTTGGTCGCTGTTCATAGTGCTTGCAGTTTCTCTTTCCACATTATTGACATGATAAAGGATACTGAACTAGAAGGTAAATTTGTTCCTTAAGGCTACTGATGAATAGCTACAGAAACAGCCCTTGTAGGTCTGTTTGAAAACTCTTAACTCATTGGCAGAATTGGAATCCTTTCCAAGAGGGATGCTGTGAGGGATGTGGTTATCTGTGCAGAGGATTTTTCTCTCCCAGGGAGGGGAGGTGTTTCTTAGAGAACCTAAAGTACCCAAGAGCCTTTCTTTGCCCAGCAGAACAAACCATGCTGCTGCCCCAAGTTATGGGTTATCCATAGATGGCACTTCCAGGTTTTACTGGGTTCATCTGTTACAGCCTTTGCTATTCAGCTATGGAATAGCCCATATCGCCTTCCAAAAATAACCTAGTTTATTGTGCTGGTTTACAGTCCTTGGATAAAATGTTTTTACCGATTTATTTAAAAGCAAGACTGAAAGTGTTAGTTCTGTTTTCTTTTTTGGAAGGAAAGGTCAAAATACTATTGTTATGAAAAGGTCTTCCTTTTTGAATGTGAACTGTTTGCAGGGAAGAAAAGTAAAGAGTTGGACTGAAAAGAAGACAGCTTGAAATTATTTTAATGACATATTTATACCTGAAACAAACTGGCTTTGTGTTCTGAATGTTTTGGAAAATTTACGTTCATTCCTATTACTAGGAACACTTGATAATTTAAAAAAGAAAAATTTGCTGGGCTCTGCTGCTGCTGTGTGTAAGGATGCTGTGGGTATGCGCGCATTTAGAGTTGTGCTTCTGGAGAGAAACCTCTTAATGACTTCACAATGAAGCTAAAAATGCCTCTTGGAATACTTTTGCCATTCTTCTAAAATGGGTTAGTTGTTCCTACATCCTAGTTAAGACCCCTGAAAAACCTGTGTGATGTAAGCAGTGAATTGTCAGTCCTTGGGATCTGGCTGAAGAAAACACAGTTGACTCTGCTGCAGCAACTGCAGTCAACATCAAGACTTAGTGTTGTCTTTGTATTTCACCTATGATATACTCTTCACACAGGAACTAGATGCTGAAGATGTAGCAGAGGACCCAAGTGATTCTGGGGATGAAAGCTCCAGTGAAGAAGATGACAACACAGCACAAGATAGTGCAGAAAGCACATCCTCAGGCAGTGCTTTGCAAACTGTAAACCAAGTTCTGGTTAGTGATGATGATAGTAGTGATGAATATGAAGACTGTGAAGAAGATGAAGAGGAGGCCTGGCAAACCTGTTCTGAAGATGAAGATGGGGACAAACTAAAAGCTTTTGCTCCAGAGAGGATGGAAAGCAGGACTGATGGTGCTGCTGTGCAGCATGTAGTACAGGAGCAGAACAGGAATGTCAGGAACTTCAGCCATCTGGTGCAGAGAAATGAGCTGCTGGGGATATTCAAAACCATGCACAATGGACCAAGGGTGAAAGATGGGGAAGTAAATGTTGGGCTGGTGAGTTGGACTTGGTGCTTAACTGGAACTTGCTTAACCTAAATTTTAATTCCATATGCCTTCCATGGGAAAAATTCATCCTGTAGCCTGACTTCCTATAAGGGTAAAAAAAAATCTAGGAAGCACAAATCATTGAGGGTTTTGTGCAAAAATTAATTCTGAAGTTCCTGGAGCCCAGCGTTCCTCACTGCTTGCCTTAATTTTTTTAGTATGTTTTATTAAAGTACTTTTGTGTCAGAACCCTGCCAGTCTTCTGGCATCATCCTGCCCAATAGCACTGTTAGCATTCCATTTCATTGTCTTCTAGGTGGGTTACCCTAATGTTGGCAAAAGTTCGACCATCAACACAATCCTTGGAAACAAGAAGGTGTCAGTGTCTGCTACACCAGGCCGTACAAAACACTTTCAGGTATTGCTAACAAAGAGCATTGATCTTCTCCCCGCTTCCCCCCTGCCTCACAGTGGAAGATAGCTTCATTAGGAACTAGTTGTAACCAAGTGGACTTGGTTACAAACAAGAGAACTGTTTGCCAACCTGAACTTTGCCCAGCAAAGTTTAGGTTGGAAAGGGGTGGGCTTGATGTATATCATTTTGGAACTATAGTTCTTGCTTCCAAATTCTTCCTACAGTTTGAGGGTCACTCATGGAAGCTGTTGTGCAATGGGAGATATTTTCCATCTTCTTATTTTTAAGTAGCTTGGCCCTTCTTTTTTCAACACCAGTTATGAGGAGAGAACCTCTGAAAAGTGAATGCTCCTCTGAATAGCTTAAGTCAAGTTTTCAAACCATCCATCTTGTCCACAGTCATTGCTGTGAATAAGTTTAATTATGCTGCCATTTTTATATGATCAAACTCTTAATTTTGAGGTAGCAACTCCAGTGCTATAATGAGCATTGTGGATTTGTACTTGCGCAATCTCCTACCTGTTTCAAAAGATCCAACACAGTTAAAGGTTTCTGGAGTGCTTTCTCCTCTCTGAAAATCTTGCTGCCCCCATCTGGACACCTTATTTATGAACCTTGGAAATGCTGCTGTCTTCCACATCAGATTTCCTTAATTCCTTGGCTGGGGCCAGCAGGGCAGATGTCTGTTGTATTAGAATTTCTGCTTATTCTTGTTTGCATCCTTTTTCCATCTATGCATTTGATTTTTTTATTATTTTTTTTTCTCCTTCATGTACACTGACTTGCCTTGGTGAACTCATCGGTTACTTATTGTGTAGACCCTGTATGTGGAGCCTGGCCTGTGCCTATGTGATTGCCCTGGTCTGGTGATGCCATCTTTCATCTCTACCAAGGCAGAAATGATTTGTTCTGGAATTCTGCCTATAGACCAGATGAGGGACCATGTCCCACCCATTTCTCTAATATCCTTTGCATGAGGTTTGTGAGAGTGTCTGCAAGCGTTGGATCTGCACTATGCAATGTAACATTTTCCAGCCCTGCTAGGGGCACACGTGCTCATGCATTGAGGACAGTGGGGACACACATTGGATGAAACAGCCCTTCTGTGTTGGTCTTTCCCCATCTCATTTCAAGTTTGTCTTGTTGTCAGACTTCCAGTGTTTTTCTGGTTTGTGCCAAAATCCAAAAGTCATTCTTAATGTGCGCCCTTGGAGCGACCAGAGCAAGATTACTTGTGTAGCTGAAAATCACCAGGTGGTTTCCTTCACTAGCTTACATTTGCCAGCATATCCCACGAAACATTTTGGAAGCAACCTATGGAATCAATATCATAAGGCCAAGGGAAGATGAGGATCCAGATAGAAAACCAACAGCTGAAGAGCTGCTAACAGCATACGGATGTGAGTGATGATCCCTTTAAAACTTAACACCTACACTGTATGCATGGTCCTGAACATGGCCTTAGGAGAACCTTTTTTTAAGTTAGGCCCAACTCAGGCTTGTCATGCATTGAACCTCTCCATTAGGTCTTGCCCTCCTCTCAGGAAGGGCCTTTGACAGCTAATCTCATGTGTTTGTTGCAGTGGTGCTTGGCCAGTTTTGTCTGACGGATGTAGTGATTGTGTTGAGGATGCTGGTGAAATGCCCATGCCCTGCCAGTCTGTGTAGTGTGGTGCTCTCATCCTTTTAGATACCTCCCATCAGCTGTGTCTTCAATTAGACTTTGAAGGATGCAGTGAATGTTTATCTCCCTTGTCTGATTTGCTGATCAATTAGTCTGGCCTTAAAAATAAAAAAAAAACAGGAGGTTTTCTGGTGGTAGGGAGATGTCAGCTCTCATTATTCCTTTCAGGTTAAGATGCTTCTGCAGTACCTCTACAGTCAGAAATGTTCCCTTTTTTCCCCGCTTTCCCTGACAGAAGCCTCTTTCTAAGGGAGTTTTTTTGAGAAAGGACACAAATGTACAGTTAGGCAGCAGAGAAGTATATATTAATTCTCTTGTTGTACTGACACAGAATGTACTTTGGATTTGTCTTCCAGATATGAGAGGCTTTATGACAGCTCATGGACAGCCAGACCAGCCAAGATCAGCTCGATATGTGTTAAAAGACTATGTCAGTGTAAGTGCTTCCTGCATCCAGATTTTCTTTCGTGCTACGAGGTGATTTAAAGGTTTCACTGGAGCATGAAGGAGTGCAATAAAGTGAACTTAAATGGGGCTATTTTTATGTTTTAAAAGAATAAATTTAATTTCTCGAGCTGCTTAATCTTAAAAAGATGATTGCTTAAAAATACGGTGCTAGCTAAATAAATTATCATATCTCTAAAATAAGCAGTAGATATTCAGGAAGCGAACCCATATTGTATAGTTGGACCAGTATTTGGCACTAAGGACTGTAGTTTCGAGTGTTGTAATATTGCATGCTCCTACAGCACATCTCAGCAACTTATTGTTGAGTATTTCTTAATAGGATTTTTGTGGTTTAGCCCCAGATGGCAACTAAGCACCACGCAGCTGCTCGCTCACTCACTCCTGCCTGCTCCCAGTGGGATGGGGAGGAGAATAAGAAAAAAAAAAAGTAAAACTCATGGGTTGAGATATGAACATTTCAGTAACTAAACTAAAATATAATAACAGTAATAATAATAAAATATAATAATATTTGTAATAAAAAAGAATATAACAAAGATAAATAAAACCCAAGAAAAGACAGATGCATAATGCAGTAGTTCACCATCTACTGACCAATGCCTGAGCAGTGATCTGCCCGTTACCAGCTCCCCCCTGGTGTATATACTAGACATGACATCACATGGTATGGAATTTTCCTTTGGCCAGTTTGGGTCAGCTGTCCTGGCTGTCCCCCCTGTCAACTTCTTGTGCCCCTCCAGCCTTCTTGCTGGCTGGGCATGAGAAGCTGAAAAATCCTTGACTTAGTATAAACACTACTTAGCAACAACTGGAAACATCAGGGTGTTATCAACATTCTTCCCCTACTAAACTCAAAATATAACACTATACCAGCTACTAGAAAGAAAATTACCTGTCCCAGCTGAAACTAGGACAAGGATCCTCCAGTACTCATGAGTTTTGCACTGTATTGTTTGCAGCTGGACACTGCAGCTGGAAATGGTGCTTTGAACTAGAGGTGGGACAGTACTTTAACTTAGAAGTTGAGCCAGTTGTTGCTTGGGAGGAGAAATAAAGTGCACTGGTAGTTAGACTGCCAGTGTGAGCCCCTGGACTTCTAGGCCCTTCTTAGGTTTGGAGTTGTTTTCTTTCCTATCTGGATCTTTCTCTGAGGACTTTTGGTAGTAACTGTATCCCATTTCTTCACAGGGGAAGCTGTTATATTGCCATCCACCTCCTGGCATTGACCCAAATGATTTTCAGCATCAAAGATGCCCAGAAAGCAGAACTGTGCAGGCCAGTGGACAGGTGAAGCCTGAGAAGAATACCAAAGCAAAACAAATTGAGAATGTGGTAGACAAAACATTTTTCCACCAGGTAAGTTCTGGAGGATATTTATTCTAGGAGTTACTGCAATACTGGTGTGTCGTAGTTATGGGAGAAAATAACTTTGAGGATGGAGGGGTACTGGGTTGAGTTAGTGGTGTTAGATGCCATTGGCATCTGCACGTAATTTCTACCCAAGAGCGCTCTGTTCTTTTTATTATCTCCTAAATCACTGGGAATGTCCTAGGTGAAACTGAAAGATAGCTAATGAGGTGCACATAGTTGATTTTTTAAAAGGTCAGCAGGGTGACCCTCATCATTATGGGCCTAACATCAATCTTGAGCAAATGGCAGAGTGACTGGGAAGAAAGACGAGGAAGGAGGGTAGTGTGACACAGCAACTGACCAGGAATGTGGTTTTGGACTAATGGGTCCTTAAAACTAACTTTCCTGTCTTGAGATGATGTATTTAGGGGTCGTGATAAGCTTCTTTAAGACAGTTGATTTAGCACTACATGGTTGTTTTGACTCAGAACTTGAAATCGGATGAAAAGAACATAGAAATGGATTTAAAATCTAATTGGGAAATCTCAAAATGAAGTGGAAAATGGGAATTTCTCTTAATTCGTATGCTTCTTGTTAGGTCCCAAATGGATCTGTTTTGCCCCTACACTACTGAAAAAATTTATTACTGACTTGTAATGAAATGTCAAATCCATAACTGATTAAGTCCAGATACCTGACGAAGATCAGAACAGTGTTTAGCAGTGAAGAGGACAGGTCATAGGATAGCATGATCTATTCTGCTTGGTTAGTTGGATATGAGCAGTATTTGTTTCAGCACAGCTAAGGATAGTCATGCATTCTGAAAACAAGGACTCTGGCCCTTTTCAAAAAACAGTGAGCTGTTTTGGAAAACTATGACCTGAAAAGATTTTTTTGGGATTACCAGACTCTTCCTCTGGCTCCCCAAAGTGCTGGCACGAGCTGTGAGCCCCAGCAGTGCTACCCACACTCCAGACTTGAGCAAGTTATTTTAGTATCTGGCTTTCACAGATGCCAGATTTATTTGCAAAGACAACTTGTTGTGTGCAAAGCAGAAACTGTGAGAATCAATCCTAGCTCTGTAGCTAATGTCTATCGGCGTTCAGTGTCTCGTCAATGCTCTGCCTCTGCTTGCAGAGGTAGGTGCTGAGGACCTGGCACAATGAGGCGTGGCTGCAGACAAAACTGGAGTGTGCTGGTGGACTTTGCCTTAGCTGTGCGGCATGACCTTCCCCCCAGCTCTGGAGCTGGGGGCTGAGCAGGTCTTGGTGGGTTTGAGCTTGCTTGTGTCTGGTTTTATTAACATATCACAGATCCTTGTGGTTAAGTATCTTCTCATCAGTCACTGGTGATTATGTGTCTTCTTCCAGGAGAATGTTCGTGCCCTGATGAAAGGGGTCCGGGCTGCAATGGGATACCGGCCTGGCAGTGGCCTGGTGCCTGTGTCTACACCCAATCCTGGGAATGTGGTAGGAAAGCCCTGGAAAAAACATGGAAACAGGAACAAGAAAGAGAAAATTCGCAGGATCACTAAGCACCTGGAGGCTTAGTTGTGGCACCAGTATCTGGCCTTTTCAGGGCAGGGACTGCACTGTCCTGCAGGCTTGAAATGAGGGGGGAAAAAAAGGATAAGTGGGCATTGCTAGCTCACCTGGGAGCTCCATGCTATGGATATACCGGGGCAGGAGATAAGAGTGGGCCCTGATAGTTGGAGCTCATCCCTTCTGAGAACAAAAGAGACCTGGCCGTTAGTGTTATCTGGAAGCCAGCCCAGACATTTGACTGCTGCTGAAACATCCTTTCTATGGGAGCAGATGGAGCCATGCGAGAATGTTTTTTCCTTCCATAAAGGATTTATTTTATAGCTGTTGGGATCAAAGCAAGCCCTGTAAAACTGACTAAAATCTTTAAACAGTTGAATTTCAATGAGTGAAGTTTGTTACATTTTGAGACACTATTGCTCTTCTCTCTCTTTTTATTTTTTTTAAAGCTTATTTGTTGGTTTGACAGAACACTTCAATATGTGTTGAAAAATGAGGTAAAAGGATCTTTATTGCCCTCTTCCTTCTCTGCTATACCAGCCCTGTTCTGTAGAATCCGGTACTTAAACCACTCCTTATTTCCCAGTTTAAGGCAGAGCAGAGCATGTCACTGCAAGGAAAATGCTGCTTTTATGTCTTTCACACTGAGCTGGTATCAGTTGTTTTTCTGTGTGACTTCCCACTGGTATTTTAAAACATTAGCTCTGTGTGACTGGCCAAAAATCTGGTGCTAATTTGTCCTTAAATATATTTGAGATTTTACTTCCTATATGGCATCATGTTCTGTCTCACTGACCTGTCATTGACCTAGTCACGGAAGTGTCATAATAGCAGATTTTAATG
Source organism: Elanus axillaris (assembly GCA_026212715.1). Lineage (NCBI taxonomy): Eukaryota > Metazoa > Chordata > Aves > Accipitriformes > Accipitridae > Elanus > Elanus axillaris. The sequence goes on from JANZLQ010000089.1 coordinate 28,205,721, forward strand.
AGTACATTATTATTTGATACTAAAAAGACAGTAGTTACGTGGGGTCAGATTTAAGTGAGATTTACTCCTTGGTTGCCCATCTGAGAAAGTATTTGTGCATTTGGACAGTGCTCTTATTCCTAGTCCAGCACAGGGAGTAATGACAGGACTGGAAAGGCGTGCAAAGACAAGTTGTGCTTTGTTTTTAGGTGGTGAAGCAGACTTAATGGATGACACTGGTCTCTGATACTAAAAAAAGGGATTGCTGTCTTGTAATTTTGTACTTTCTAGGCCTTAAGTGTGGATGAAGAAATGAAAACAACTGCTGAGCGAAGCCACAGCACATCTGGGGTGTGCAACCAAGCTGGTTTTGCTTTGTGACCCTTTGTGTGCTTGTTCTGTACACAGTGCAAACCGGCTGTATGCAGAGGGTCCTCTGACAGCAGAGCTGTCACCTGGGCTCCTGCTTCCCCTGGAGTCCCTGTGGAAGGAAGATGTTTCCCTGCCACCTGTAAAACTAAAGCATAATTATACAGAATGAGTATGGTCAATGGTATTTTAAGTCAGTCTACCATAGTGGGAAGTAGATTCTCAGGAGAGACTATTTAATCTGGTTCACTTGGAGAAGGTGATTTTTGCCTTTGTTTCCTGAAGAGGTTGTGCCCTAGCCAAATTGGTCTCTGATCAGACTGCCCCACCCTCCTTGGAGGAACAGTTTCTGCTTTTGTCCCTTATAAGACTTTAGGGACCTGATTGCTCAGAAATGCCCATTTCTTTTTGTCCTGTATTGTGTGAAGCTATTACCTGTCGAAGTGAAATTGAATGTATTGTTTATTGAAGTTTTAAAACATTTTGTCTATTCTATTTCTCTACTTTCAAAACATTTTGAATTCCTAGATCTTGTTGCATGTACCTGAGTTTTCTTCTTTTGCATTCTCAGCCCTTTCCTGCCAGCTGGATCTCCTCTCCTTGCTGGACAGGCTCTGTCCTGGTGTAGACCCTTCCAAATCTAGTGAGTAACAGATGTCCCCAGGGCCTGAGACTTGGGATGACTTTGCTTGTTGCTTGCAGAAACCTTTGGCTACGAGACCTGCCAAACCACTTGCAGTGTTTGCGTGAGTGAATGGAGGATAATGTAAATACAACAGAGCAAATAATGTTTGTTCAGATTTCTTAACTGCAAACTGCTCCTTGCTGTGCTAAAGGACTCTTGCCTCACTAGAAGGACCATAAACGAGTTGTGGACCTAAGGGCTTGTTTTAATATTTTATGCTGCTATTGAGCAGTGGGCAAACTAGGTAGTAGGTGAGGACCATGGTTAAATTAATGTTTTCCTGTGGTGGTTTGGTCTGTTGCTGAACTGCATCTGCCCTGCCCTACCCTTGCAGGGGAATGCCTGCCAGGCTGTGTTGACAGCTCAATCCAATGCGTACAAGCAGCTGGCAGGCGTGAGGCAATGCAGGGACTGCTCTGTTGTGGAGAGCCTGCACAAAGGAGACATTGTGCTTCGCCCTAGCCACCTGCTGAATGAACCTCTCTCGGCTGTTCCTGTTGCTTTCTGCAGAAGGCAAGCTTCCATTTTTGAGTGCTGTTTTCTTAAAGCGCCTTGTGCGTGTAGAGGGAGTGTGCAGGCTGCAAGTGGCTCCAGTTTGGTCTTTGGGATCCATGGTACTTTCAGCAACCCAGCAGTCTGCTTCCCCTTTTAGGGGGCTTTGCTTCGTAATGCAAGCAGTTCATTTTCCTGACTGATGTTGTTACCTGCTGCACCGATACCTGCAGCAGAAACACAGAGCCAGTTTGGGAATATGGTTTGAAGCTGAACTGCCCTTTTTATGATACCTTGTGCTTGTGTCATGAACTACAATTCTCCTCCCTGCAGGGCAGGAGCTGCCATTCTCCTCCAGGTCTCTTGTGCCCAGTTTAGGGAGCACTAGTCCATCCCAGAGTCTTTTCCCAGCAGTGGCTGGTGCTTTCTACCCTGAGGGAGCTGCTGGGTGCTGTACTGTGGGCAGAGGGTGGTGCTGGGTGCCACACCTGCTGGCAGCCTGTGGTGGCACTGCCTGCCCAGGGACACTCAGAGCCAGCCATGCCGGGGATGCTGGCCACAGGGCACAGGGACTCTTCTGCCTGGCCAGCAGCTTGCCTGGCTGGGGAGCCGAGCTGCGTGTCCTGGGGACTCTGGATGCTGGCTGCACTGTGCTGGATCACCGCCTGCTCCCTGTAACTCCACGGGGCTGGGCTGGGCTGCGAGGCTGCTCTCCTCTGACATCCGGCTGGAGCAGCCTGTCCCTCTGCCCTAGGCTGTCCTGCGAGTGCCTGGGGCAGGGCCATCTGCAGCCGTCAGTCCTCTGCCTCCTGTACAGCTTCCTGGGCCACATCTGCAACACAATTGGGGCACTGCTTGCCAGCCAGCTTAGGATCCAGGTGGGCAAGGCTCTGTGTGGCAGGGTAGGGACCCCCCTGCACCCTGCCCACCCTCTGCTGTGGCCATGGGACTCGCACCTGCCTGCCAGAGGTGCTACTCTGCTGCTTTGGGGTGCTGGGCCTGGAGGGGGGGAGGATTTTGGCAGCCTGGCTCAAGGTGGCATGGCAAATGCAGCCGTCCTGGGGGGCTGTGAGCTGCTGCTGCCTGAGGTTTTGCATTTTGGGGAGGTTCAGCCTCCCTGTGTTGTCATCATTTCTCCCCAGATCCTCACAGGTGCCTACATGGCTGTGGCTGATGTTGTCCGCTTCCTGCCCACCCTCTTTCCCTCGTGCCCACCCGAGTCCCATAAGATAGCAGGTTTGTGCAGGTATACCCCTCCTTGCCATTGGTGCAGGTTGGCAGCAAGCTGCTCTGAGCTGAGGGTGTTGGGAGCGCTGTGTGCCCCTGGCTGGGCAGCCTGGCACAGGTACCCTGGGGACAGCAGCACCTGGGCTAGTGGCACCCTGGGCAAGCAGGGGGTGGCTGGGTGGCCCCCAGGACAGGCGAGGAGTGGGGGACCCAGTGCAGCCTACGAGGGTGGGAGGGGGAAAACCTGTCTCCAAGGATGAGGCCCTGAAAGCGAGCCATTGTCCCATGCAGGTCTGCCCCGCCGGAGGTGGCGGCTGCGGGGTGGTCTGCTTGCCCTCACCCTGCCCCTGTCTGTGGGTGCTGGCAGGTCCCTGCTGGCACCCGGCCCCTGGCCCTCCCGGGGGCAGCTGGAGGGGGCCCTGCGGAGGCTGCTCCGGGCAGTGTTCGAGGTGAGCTGCCCCCTCCTTGTCCCCCAGGGCTGGGTGGGCGCAGGCAGCTGCCAGGCTCTGAGTGCTGGCTGGTTTAGTTGCATTTTCCCTTTTAGCACCTTCGGGGCTGCCCAACCTGGTGTCTCTGCTTCCCAGGGCTTCATGTCCCTGATGTGCCCAAGGCTGGTCCAGGGGTGCTCTTTGGTCTCCTGGGACCCACCCATCTCAGCCCCTGCACCCCGGGGGTGGGGGCCGTGAGAGGCAGCCCCTGCACACCATGACAGGAGTGGGGGCCGGTGAAATCCCTGGGATCATG
>JANZLQ010000089.1:28209316-28243352 GCA_026212715.1 Elanus axillaris
GGGGGGGGGGCTGGAGCAGCTGGTGGGGGCACTGAGGACAGGGCTTCTGCTGGGATGTGTGTGCTGGGCTTTCTCCAGACCCCTTCTCTGGGCAGGCTGTCAGGGAGGGTTCCCCTGCTTGCCCTGTTTCTTCTCCCTCCCTCAGGACAACAGGGAAGTGCTGGGCTTTGTCCTGGGCCTGCTCTCTGCCCTTGTTGCCCTCACAGCCAGGATCCCTGCACTCTCCAGAGCAGTAAGTGTCTGCTCGGCACGGCTGCCATCTTGTCGCCTAGTCCCAGGCAGGCCTCCCCAGCCGTGACGGTGACTCCTGCATCCCCTTGCAAAGCCTTGGGGGGATGCAGGGTGCCCATGCCCCCTCCACAGCCCCTCCCAGCTGTTCAGTCCTTGGGGAAGCTGCAGGGTTTGGCACAGCAGCCCCCTTCCAGGGGGTTGCAGGGTCCCTGTGCCAGCTGCAGCGGTGTCCCCAGCTGGGGATGGGGTCTGTGGCTCCAAAGCAGGCTCTGGGTGGCTCAGTGCAAGGGGGAAGCCATGCCAGGGGAGGTGGCTGTGGGCCACCCTCTGCTCAGCCATAGCCAGCGTCCTCTATGCAGCAGCGATTATCACCCACAACCAGCAGCCTGCACGCGTCTTGAGGGCCCTGCCCTGGCTCCTGATCGCCCTGGGCTCAGCTACACTGGATGTGGTTGTATCCTTTTCCAGCTCTTCTCCCAGGACTTTCAGCTGGGACATGAAGGAGGATGGGGCATGGCTCCTCTCCTGACCTCGGTGTATGGGCATGGGGAGCAGGCTCTGCTCTCACTCCAGAAATACCCTTAATGGGGGCTCAGCTCCTGTTCGTCACCTGCATGGCCAAGAGCCAGATGGGCCAGCGCCTTGTACCAGAGATCCCTGATGCCTGGCCCCCCCTGGCTGGAGAGGAATACAGAAGAGTAGTGGAAGAAGAGGTTTTTTTGTCTCTTTGGTTGAAGAGTGGAAAGGAGAGCTGCCCTGCTCAGCAGTGTTACTGCTCTGCCACCCCAGGGGAGGGTGGAGGGATGCTGGGGACTGGGGCCCCACAGAGGAGGGGACAGAGGGTCAGCATGCTTCAGGGCATGGCTGGCACTGAGAACATCACCCTTGCCACAGGACCACATGGATTTTCCTGCTATGCTGACCTGGGAGCAGCTTGGCACTGGTGTGCAGCTCCTAGATGCTCCTTGAGTCCCAGTGGTCACTGCAAGGGGGAGGCTGGTGGGGGTCCCTCCCACCNNNNGACTCCTTCTGGAAGGTGGGGAGGGCCTGGCTGCAGGATCCAGACATGTCAGCTCAATGCTGTCCTGCACCCACCCAGGTCCCTGGTTCATGGTGTGGCTGGAGTGACACCGCTGTTGGATGGGGGTGGGTGCTGTGCCCCTTGGTGCAGGCGCAGCTCTCCTCGTTGTAGCTGACATGGCTCACTCTCCTTTGCAGGCTGTGAACTGGGCCCCACTTAACGTGCTTCCAAAACCCAGGTCTGGGCCCAGAATGGTGGCAACCAGCCACTGCTTAGACATGATGATCAGGCTGGTGCAGCAGGTGAGAGGCTGCCAGGGCTCAGTGCACCCCCATGGGCTGGGGCAGGATCCGGGGAGGTCAGGGATGCTCTCACCCCTCTGACAGAGAATGGGCTCTCTGTGGATGGCTGGAGGGTGTGTGCCCAGATTTGGGGGTGGTGGGGAGTGGATGTATCTGCTTTGCTGTCCTGCGCAGCATGGAGAGGCCAGCAGTTTGCAGATGCTGTTGCAACCAGAGCCCCAAGGTGCTGTGCATGTACTGGGGCTGCTACGTTTTGGTGCTTTCCCCAGTGATGTCAGTCTTTGATGTCCTTGCTTTCTGTCACCTCTCAGACTGGTCATAGTGTGGCGAGGCTGCCCAGGGATGCACAGATGGGTGCAGCAGGCCCTGTGCCACCACAGCCCCCTGCCTGCCCCCCGCTCCCGGCCCTGTGCGCTGGGCTCTCCTCTTCCAGCTCTTCTGATGCTGCCTCCATCAGCTCGGAGCTTGAGGTCAGTGCCTGCTCATGGCTCTTTAGATGCTGTTTCTTCTCTCTTGGGGCTTTGCACTACTGCAGTGTGTATGTTAAGGCATCCACCAGTATGGTGACGGCCCTGGTGCTGGGGACAGGTCCATCCCAAAGCAATGCACAGGCTGCTTTGCAGAGCAGAGCTCAGGAAAGGAGTGTGGAGACTAGCTTGTTCTGGCAAGGCTCAGGTGAACCCCTACAGCATCTCTACATCCCCTCGCACAAGTGCGCCAGCCCTGCTCACAGCCTTGCCTGCCTGCCTGCCTGGGGAATGCCCATCCGTGGCTGCTCCTGAAAAGGCTGGAACCAGGGTGAGCTTCTGGCTGTTCCAGCTCACTCAAAGAGTGTTTTTACTCTGAACTGTACTGATGTGATCCTCCAGAGAAACTGCTGTGAAATGAGGGGATTTCACAGGGCCCCTCTGGGTGGTGTTACATTGGCCCTTCTCTGTCTGCCTACTAGTTAGTGGAGTTTTATTATCAGGAGAGCAGCAAGACTTGTACCTTTTCAGAGCTTCCCTGCTACCTCCTGGTAGTCTTGTTTAGTTTCTCCTAAGGGCTTTTTCCACTCAGGCTGCTGCTGTTGGCTGCAAGAGAGTTTCAGTTCAGGTCGCCCTGGTGCAACACTGGTCCCAGTTCTTCCCCGGAGGTCCAGAAGGCTGGGGCTGTTCTTCACACACAGGACTTGCCATTGCGTGTCAGAGCTGCTGCCTAGGCCATCCATCTACTAAAAAACATGCTTTGCAGAGTCTGTTTTGGGGGAGAGCAATATTTTTTACTCTATCCCTCACAATGGAAGCGTCACGGGTGAGCAAGTGAGAGGGATGCCAGGATGCACTCACTCACCAATTGCAAATCCCTGAGCCACTCAGCTGTGGGGTGCTGTGGCTCTTCTAACGCTGCAGTCTATGGCAGGTGATGTGCGAGCCTCGCTCCCCTCAGCTTGGCAGAGCCAGCGCTACACAAGAGAGTCCGTTGCCGTCACCCCCCTGCAGACCGGGCCATGTAGCTGCCAGGGTCAGGTGTCTCTGATCTTTTCCTGACGTCTCAGCTCCAGGATCGGTGGGATGATGACTTTTGCACCAGGGAGACCCGCAGCAAGGGGTTGCCACGCTTGCATTTCGCCAGCTTTCTGCAGTTACTGCCTGTTCCAAAAAATACTTCCTTACTTCTCTGGAGGAGGCTGAAATCCTTCCCTCCTGCCGTTAGGGGCCGGCCTTTCCAAGGCAGAGGGAGAGCAGCCCTGGCCGAACAGGCGAGTGTCCCCAGCCCAGCAGCGTTGGGTCCTGTTCCAGTTGGGGATCCCAGGAGAGGGGCAGGTCCCCAGGACTCCCCCCACACGCACCCCTGCAGAGTGGCACACGAACTAGCTATCCCAGCCAGCCTGCAAGAAGGTGGTCAAGAGGACCATGGTGGGAAAAGCAGCTCTTGCCCTGGCAAGCGAGGGGCTGTATCCAGGGCCTCTCAGGCTGTTTCTACAAAGTTAAGCAGCTCTTTCTTGGTTGTCCTGAAATGCCGTTGCTTAAAGTAAGAAAAGTAAGACCTAGCTTTCTTTCTTTTTTTTTTTTTTCTTCTTCTTCCCCCTCTGCTCACAGCTCTTTCCCTGCTCCCGAGAGCTTTATGCCATTGCCTGGCCTCAGCAGGTTCCTCTACCCAACATGTCTGTGAGGAGCAGCATTGTGCTCTGTCACCCCCACTGTGTGGTGGCTCTAGTCCAGCTTTTTTCCCGAGTTCTTTTCTTTTCTTTTTTTTTAAATTTCCTTTTGCAGCAAAAATACTGGGGAAAAATATCGCTGGGCTGCTGGGAGAGAGGCAGGGAGCAGCTCCCCAGGGTACCTCAGAGTATGCTCTCAGGGCTAAATGCCTGAGGTGCCCAAGACATCTTGGGACATGAAGGGAGGTCATGGTGAGGACAAGAGGAAAAGAAACTGCTCCTGAGTCAGAAGAACTCTGCCCCAGTGTTTTTTCTTTCTGCGGCTGTGGGAAAAGGGTCTGTCCTGTGGGTGGTGTCAGGGCAGGAGGGCTGTGCTTGCTAGGTGGAGCAGACTTGGGTTTGTTCTCCTGGAAATGTCCCCCTCTGCTCCCCAGACCCTTGTCACTTGGGAGCCATAGCAACTGAGGCAAAGAAACAGAAACATCATTTTGCCCCTGACGGGAAGTTCCTGCAGTCCAGCCAGGCTTTTGCTGCCTGCACAGAGCAAAGGGAAGCTGGAAGCCTCTGTAGAGCCCCTTTCTGTTGACCAGTGTCAGTGAACCAACCTGGGCTTCATCTGGGGCTTCACAGAGTTTGTAGTGTGAGTTGTCTCTGCTTGGTGGCTCTCAGAACCACTGGGCTCACGACAGTGTGGGGGGATGCTCAGGAACTGTTGCTGTGGGGGTCCCAGGGAAAAGGGATTCTCCCTCCCTTGACACGTTCCATGTCTCACTTTGACCACCACCCGGTGTGCTCCTGAGCCCTCTCCTCACAGTGCCTGGATGGGAAGCGCATGGGAAAAAATGGAAACCAGTGCTGTTCTGCTTTGAGCTTTGCTTGCATTGTAGAGAAAGGGAGAACCAAATACTTTCTGGTTTCAGATATAGCCAGTTCCCCTTTCTGGAAAGAGGCGGCATACGCCTGGTGCTGCCCAGGGCTCACTTGCACCCAGCTGTGCCACTGCCTGCTCCTTGCTTTTCACAGTGGGACTTTGAAGATGTGAGAGTGCAGTGGAGCCAGCCCAGCCATGCTGCTCAGCCTTGCTCTGTGCTCTGCCCAGGCACCTTCAGACAACTTGCAGCCCCTCCAAGATGCCCCAAGCACCCGTCCATCTGGCTGAGCAAGCAGTAAACGGCAGAAGGTGCTTCCTCGGGGCTCCTGTGGGAAAGGTGATAAGCTCTGGACTGCCATCACAGGCTGCCATGCCATGCTGTGCCTGGAGCACTGCCTCAGTGGAATGGTGACAGCTTCCACCATCTCCATTCACCCTTGTCCAGCTGGAAAGGGGTGTGGGGCCCCCCCCTTCTCTGACATTATTGGCTGTACTTCCCAGAATTGGGTCTGAGGGAGGGGTATAGCCTTGTGGCTGGATTTAAGCCTAGCAGTCCCCTCTTGGTTGGGCTGGTGTTTTCCTCAGCATTGAGGGTTACAAGCCCTGCCCAGTCATGCTCTGCAGACTCTGGAATTGAAGCCTGTTGATCTGCCCGGCATGGCAGGAAATGGGGACAGTCCCCACTGGTGGCTGCCATGCTTCCTGGTCATCCCTGACTGCTGAACACTAGCCCTGTGAGCCTAGGACCAGTGATATGGAAACCCACCTGGAAGGTGATATGCTTTTTTAAGTGCTGTATGTGGGGGACTGACCCATTGCTCATGGCCTGCCTCACAGGTGCTGGCTGCCATAAAGGAGACTGCTGCTAATTCCTGCGATGGGGAGGTGAATTTCTTGCCCTGGGATGATTTTGTGCCTCAAAATGTGTGTGGTGCAGACCAGAGAAAGCTGCAGAAATGGAGGAGCCCATGCAAAGTTCAGGAGGGAGCAGCCAGTTTGCATTCACAGTGCTAAGCACATCCAAGTGCCTTGGGCCATGTGTGCACTGGCGAGGTTGCAGCTGCAGTGCGGGGATCCTGAGGACCCTGCAGCCTACACTGATGGATTTACTGCACATGAAGCACTGCTTTGTCTCAAACCTCCTCTATCTTTCAAACCTGCATGCTGTGCCCTGCTGCCCAGCTGTGGGATGCTGGGTGGGGAAGCCCTGGGTGGCCTGGACACTCAGCTGGAGTGAGAAGATCCAGGATGGAGGCTTGGGGACCTGCTTGGCTACTCTCCTGCTCCTCTCTGTTACAGAGCACAGGGGAAGAGAAGAGCTTTCTGCACAGGAGAACAGTGGAGAGCACAACTGGGGCCAGTTTGTTCCCTGCAGCTGGAGCTTAGCTCTTTGCCCCAGGGTGGGTTGTGATGGCTTCTACAAGGAGCACATCAGGGAAATAGCCTTTGCTATAGCCCTGGGCTGATGATGTCTCCCGTAGCCTTTTTTGAGGTGCTGGTGGCTTGTAGCTGTCCCTCCTTCCCAATGGCCTGCTTCCTGCCCTGTCTTCTGGACTCTGCTCTGGCTAAATAAACTGGAAGGAAGAAACAGGAGACCATAGTGTTTCAACACCATGGTGAAATCTCATCAAGCCGTGCTGCCTGGCACTGCCGTGGCTCCAGGTGAATGGCTGAGCTCCACTTGCCTCAGGCAGTGGAAAATGCACAGCTCCTTAACAGGGTGAGGCTTAGCAGGGTGAGGATGGGGCCCTGGGGCAGCCAGACCCTGCCTGGTTTGCCTGTAGCAGCAAAAGGAGCCTTTGCAGAGCTCCAGCTGATAAGAAGTGCCTACATTCATGTTTCCAAAGGCCCCAGCAAACTGCTGAGTGGCGAGGCTCAGAAATCCAGACACCAGACAATGGAAAGGCTGGAAACATAAAGGAAAGGAAATTCTTCTGCTGTATTGCCTTTCCTATGGCGATAAGATAACCCTAAGTGAAACAAAAGTCTCTGCTGCAGACGGTGGGGTGGGCACCTCAGCTGCTTTCTAAAGCACAGGAGGATATCTGCATGAGCTGGGATCTCCGGAGCTGGCGGGGCACAGCCGCTGTGGGTGGCTGTTGCATGGGTGGGCAGCAGGCAGCAGTGTTTGTGGTGCTTTGCAATAAGTCTTGAAGCAACAGGTAACCTAGCCCACCCTGCTCCATCCCATGGGACCATCTGTGTCCTTCATTTACACATGACTAGAGAAATCTTACTTTAAATGCTCTGGAAAAACTGAGAAAAGTGAGGCCACAACATTTGCTAAAAGTGATACATAATTATTGGGTGGACAAACATCCCAAAGCTGGTGGCAGAATGTGTCGAAAGGGCCTAGCGCTGCTGAGTGGCTGGGGAACAGAGTGACACGTTCTACTATGTGTCAGAGAGGTGGGGACAGGGACAGAGAGCGTGTCCATGCAGGCAGGGCTGGGAGCAGGATTAGCTGCTGCCGCAGAGGAGGCTGGTCACGGGAGTGCAGTACAGTGTGGGAGCTGCTAGGGCAAGGGCTGCAAGGAAATTGTGCTGTGCTGGTGTGTGTACAGTGCTGGGCATCCCCCCCCTCCAGAGCACTTGGAGCTACTTAGGCCACGAGAAGAGGAGCAATGGGTATGGATGTCATCTGAGTAAGGATGGAGGTGAGCCTCTGAAGAGGTGTCCTGTCCCAAAGAGGGGATGTGATGGGTTGGGTACCATTGGGGCAGCAGAGGAAAGGGCAGGACAAGTGCCTCTGCTGTGTCTCAGAGCTCGGGAACAGGGAGGTCTGAAATTAAGCTGGCCCAAGATGAGTTCAGATTACAGCCTGCAGGCTCAGAGCAGGCCCAAATTAACTGCGGAAATCATTGTGGGCTATTTTGGGCAGTTAGACTGGGATGAATGATGAGCACAGTTCAGGGAGGCAGGCCACGGCTGCCCCTCCGGCTCAGGAAGCCCCCGGGCTGTGGCCACTGGGAGCAGCAGGGCAGGCTGTAGGAGGTCACCCTGCGCTGCCCTGCTTTGGCCCCAGAAGTGAGTCTCTGGTCTGCCCCAAGGGCTGCTTTTGTGTCCCATCATTAACAGTTGAACTTCAGACAACAGCAGCATGGGTGCTGTGCCTGGTGAGGGTTCCCAGGATGGGAGCCGCAAAGGGGCACGACAGCATTTGCTTAGGCTGTGGAAAGGGTTGTTGCAGGCTGCAGGAACCCAGGCGAAAGAAGAAGCTGTGTGGGAGGGTGCTGGGGCTCGGGCACATGTGGTTTGCACCTCTGCAGTGGCTGCACTTGCTCTCTGCCCTGGGGTACAGCAAGGGGAGACCAGTGTTCTCAGCCTTTTCAGATTCTGTATTCAGTCCACCTGTTTTTTTTTCCCCTTTGGTTTTACACTGATGGCCCGGCTCTGGCAAGTGGAGGGCTGAACTGTAGGCACCGGGAGATGTGCAAGAATCAGGACAGCAGCAGCTCTGGTCAGATGGTTGTGATGCAGCACCTGGCAGTCTGTCCCTTCGTCCTGCCTTGGGGAGCAGGACCCGACAGCAGACCAAAGAAGGGCACAAAGCACTGTAACACCAGGCAGGTGTTGCACACCTGTGCAGCGTGGTTTCCTGTAACCTCTCTGCCCACTCCCTGCAGTCCTCGGTGGCTGGTCTGCTGGGATACTTGGGGAGGTACCACTGGCAGCAGCACCTCTGATGCAGATCACCTTGCTAGCAACCACAGTCATACTTGGGGAGATGTAGAGCTCTTCCCAGTGCAGAGCACACTGATGCAGTCCCAGCACTGCTGCCAGGCCAGACCTGCTGCAGCCACGTGTTGCACAAGCAGTCGCACAATGAAGTTGGCTGCATGCACCTGGCATGGCCCCTATGCTGTTACCCCTCCCAGGGAGGTGAATAGAGCATGCCAGCCAGGCATTCCCCGTGGGACATCATTGCAGGCTTGTGCTGGCTGTCCCGATGGCCATCACAGTTGCCTTTGGGGTCTTTCTTGCCTTGTGGCTTGCAGCAGAGGTGAGCTGAGCACCCACTGCTCCCTGCTTTGCCAGGGGACATGGTTTGTGGGGTATCTGGACCCACTCAAGAGGTTGTTTCGGTCCTCCCAGCCCTGCTGGGGAGGGTGCCTGGGCAGCCTTGCAGCAGCAAGGAGTGGAGAGAGGCAGGAGTGACCTGCTCTCCTCCCTGCAGGGATGCTCTGCAGGTGGAGGTGGGCTTGTGGGCTGCTCTTAGGCTTCCCGGTGAGATGACATTAGCTCTTCAGGCAATGACCCTCTTTGCCCTGGGATTGGAAACAACGTGCCTCCTGTTTCAACTGGCGTTTCAGGGACTGAGCTGTCCCTGGGGTCAGGCTGAGAGTCCCACGGGCAGGACGGCCACTGGCTGCACTGAGTCCTTCGCACCATGGCAGTGTGAAGCTGACTGCCTTTGAAGTGCCCTGCACCACTTTTGCACTGCTGTTGGACAGGATCCGAGCAGCCATTGTGCAAAGCAAAACAAACCCTTCCTATCGTGTCAGAGGCTTGGAGGGTGGCTCTGCTTCCAGCTGCGGGGCTGAAGAGGGAGAGCAGCCCTGCCAGAGCCCGCTGATAACCATCTCCCCTTGCAAAAGAGTTCAAGTCCCTGCTCCCGGCGAGTGATGTCACCCTATGCATCAGCACTTGAAGGCTCCCGACAAAGGGATCAATCTAACTTCAACTGCATTCCCACCTGCAGACACAATGTACAAGGCTCTTTCACCTTTGGGAGGGTGGGAGGGTGGCAGCTGCCGGGACCCCCCACGGTGCAGCGTTGGGGCTGGGAACAATAGTGGCTGTGGTGCTGCTGCGGCCAGGGTGGGCGATTACTGAAAATCATGTGCTTGCCCCGGCTGCGACAGAGGCAATATGTCAAAGTCCCATTTTCCTTTCCCTGATAAGATAGGGCTCGCAGAGTACAATAATGCTTTCCTGAGATACAATTGTGGCTCTTCTACCCGGCACACATGCAGGGGAGGCTAATTTTGGCTTTGCTGGGCTGGCAGTGGGTGAGAGGAGGCCTCTGTCCATGCCAGGACTGCAATCCAAGGGCCAAAGCAGCTCTCTGAGTCCCGAGGACCAGGACAGCCCCGGGGACAGCAGGGTCACGCTGGATCCCATGGGCTGGCACGCTCCCTGCTCCTTGTCGGCACTCTTGGAAGGTGCCATGCCTGCAGAAGAAGCTGTTGTCACTGGCTTAGTGCTACAGAGCCCAGATGATGCGGCACAATGCTGCAGCCCTGCCAACACCTGGTAAGCCCTGCCTGAGGCTGGGACAGCCAGGATCATCAGCACTCACTCTTACCCTTGTAGGCACCTAGTGCACGTAGCTGCACCCTCACACCCTCTTCCCTCCTGTGCTTTAAACATCCCGTCCTAAAGGGAGCACCGTGACGCAAGGCCAGTGTTCATGCCCTGATTGAGGAAAGCTGCCCGTTCCCAGCTGTCTGCACCGTGGCTCACTGGCCAAGCGTGGGCAGGAAGGCAATCTCGGCTGCTTGCTGCAAGCTGGTCCCTCCACAGGCAGCTCCAGTGTCACCACAATCTCAAGAAGAAAGCACTAAATGGCACTACTGACAAAGCCAGACCTTATGAAATCCCCAGCCTCCCTGGGAACCAGACCTTTTTAATAATATATATAATATTTGTAGGTGCTGGATCTGGCCTTCCGCAGGAGGGTAACGAGCAGCACACCCCTCTGGCAGAGCCAACGTTTCCATTTTGGCGTATTGCTTGGGATGCACTTTCTGCACAGTTTGAAATCTGAGCATAATACTATCTTCATGAACCACATTCACCAGTCTGATAATGTGACCCAACAAAAGGTCAATGGAAAAGTTAATATAATTTATTGGCTGATTAAAAAAAAAAATCTAATCATCTGTTTTTCCTTTTTCCTGACCCCCCACCCGCACCCAGCGCCCTGCTGATATTTTCCAGCCATTCCCAAAACAATAGCCAGGGTGGGAATGCTCTGAGTGGGCGCAGTTTTAGAGGAGGCTTTTCCTGAGGGGCTGCAGCCACATCTGTCTGCTTGCCGCCCCCCCCCCCCCCAAGAGGTGTGCAGGGGATGCTCGGCTCAGCCAAGGTCACCAGCCTGGCCAGGGACAGGGCTGGCACCAGGTCAGGTTTGAGTACATTTGCTGGTTGTCCTCTGCTCGACGGAGTGACTTGAGCTCACCTGCTTTGGGCCTGAAGGAAGACATTCCTCTCTGCTGGTTTTGTAGCTGTGGACAGGAGGGAAGGAGGTTCCAGCCAGGTCCCTGGGTGTCAGGCACAGCTGCTGGAGTAGTGTGGCCAGATGTCTTGGATGAAGCCCTGAAGGGCCCCAAGAACATCCTTTCCATGGACACAGCTCTTTGGGGAGGTGCCCATTAGCACACATTATGCTGCCTTTCAGGAAGGCTGCAGGAAGCCCCAGTGCGGTGCATAGGCATGTGCACAAGGGTGCATTCCTTTGCACGCATGTGTGAGCAGGTGCTGTCACGCAAGCACCCCTCTTCCTTGCACAGTCTTCCCTTTGGGTTTCCCTGCCACCAAGAGCATGCTGCCGCCCGCTCAGCCTGGGGCAGGGGGTTGAAATCTGCTTCACCCCATAGCTACTCAGCAACTGCTTGTCTCCTCATGCCCTGGAGCCTGCGCTGTCTGCAGAGCCCCAAGAGGTGTCTGGAGCAATCAAGCAGCCAGATGGTTGTCAGGGCATGACCTGTCCTGAGGAGGCAGATGAGCTTGCTTCTGTAGGGTGGAGCTGCAAAAGTAATTCATCATTTCTTATGCTCATACCTTACAGATGCAAAAGAAAGAACCCCAGAGGGCAAGGGATGGTGGAAGGGATCCAGCAGCATTAGCTGCTGCTTAGAAGTGGTGGTGGCTTTGGAGCTGTCAACCTGCTGGGCTGTGGGAGGGAGAGCACAGGGAGACCATCTTCTGGCATGGGCTGGGGGAAGCAGAAAGCCCAGAGCTGCCCATTTCTGTCAGTCTGCAGCATGGCTGAGCTCTGTCATGGTGCTACTATGGTTGGTCATGGAAAACCCTGGCTCCTGTCAGCAGGTGACTGTCCTCCTCAGCTTCTTCACAGCACTGTCTCCAGGCCCAGCTGTTTCTGAGGAAAGGCTGGAGAGATAGAGGGAGCCTGAGCAGTGTGGCTTGGAAAGCAGCAGGCAAAGGAAAAACAGGTAACTTCTCTGTAGTTTCAGAAAAGCAAAGTGAGCCTCAACCATGATCTCACCTTGTGTTTTGTAAAGCTGGTTTGTGCACGTTTGTGGATGGGGCTGGCTGTAGCTCCGGGGCTCCCCAGCCGTGCAGCTCTGCCTGCTGCCTGCCCTGGCCGGTGCTCTGGGGTGCTGCTGCCTGCCAGCAAACCCAGCCTCCCTGACCTGGGCAAACTGGGCTCCCATGCTGGGGATGCTTCCCCGCCTCACTTGGGTGGCTCAGGAAGGGAGGAGAACTGGAGACAGAACCCCAGGCCTGGGCTCTGTGGCAGGTAGCCCTGAGTTTCTCCAAGCCTTTCCCAAAGCCTTTGGATGCTGCTGTGCCCACCAGCCCATCGCACAGGTACACCTCGCCAAGGGCAACAGCAGGCATCCCTTGTGCAGAGCCGCCTGCCTCTTGTCGCTCTTGCAGTTACCACCAGACTGTGCTGCTTGTGTTCTCAAGGCTTTCTGTCTGCCCTAGAAACTGCTTTTCGGTGTCTTGGGGGTGAGCTGATCTTCTCTGGCCCTTACACAAGATGTTCTGTGCCCATCATACATTTAGCTCCTGCTCTGTTCCAGCTGGTGCCGGGCCAAGCGGGCCGGGCACGCCAGTCCTGATGGCAGCGATGCCGCCGGTCTGCAGGGCGAACAGGGAGCCACCGGGGCGGCAGAGGGCATTGCAGAAGCATAGCTTCTCAGACCGTAATAAACTTGTGGACTTTGCCCATTTAGTTGAAATAACTGAGATGAAAAAGTTATTAATGAGAATGACTGACAGTGGGCCAAATGACCAGACAGCATAGCCTGCCTAGCTTCCTTCTCCAAGGCGCCGTGCCAGGGAGAGGAGATGCACGCAGGCTCTGGCCCCTGTGCTCTCTGAAAGCAGGCATGGCCCAGCCTTGCTCTGGAGAGCACGAAGCAGAAGAAAAGCTTCCCAGCACTCCGCTTTGTTGTAACAGCACAGACCGCCAGTCTGCTGGGCAGTTTCCCAGGAGGTGCTGTGAGAACAAGGTTGCATAAGTCACTTCAGCAATAACTCTACTTGCTCTGCCCTGGGACACGCTGTTAAAATTGTGTCCTGTCTCCAGGCACAGCAGGGGTTAGGAGTTGTTCCTTAGCCTGGCAGGATAGGGGCATCTTGGTTTGAGATCTGTGATGAACCCCTGGAGAAGCTGTGGATGCCAAACACCCCTCCGTCCTGCCCATGTTGCAGCCCCTGGTGGCATGGCAGTAAAAGGCAGATTTGTGTTTGATTCCCTGATGGGAGGGTATGCAAACTGTCACCTCACCCTGGGTTTCAGTGCCCTTCAGCTCCTTACTGCATGCTTGCCTGCTGTGGGCTGGCTCCTGTCAGAGATGGCCGGGATGGTGGTCTGCATGGGCCTTCAGCCTGGCCCAGGATGGCTGCAAGAGCTGCTGCTTCTCTGCAAGTGAAGTCGAAGGACAGAAGGTGAAAACAAGCATTGCATATGCTATAAAAATCACATCCGGGTTTGGGTTTTTTTGTTGTTCAATATGGGAACTTTGCTATGATAAATATGCCTTGGAAACTGGGAACCCAAACAGCAATAGATCAAAGACATTTTTCTGGTGCGTCAAATCTAATGCTGCTCATCACAGCACAGCCCTTGTCGGGCTAAGTGTAATAAGGATTGTGTCCCTGCTTCCCGCCAAGGGTATAAAAGCGAGGCACTAATTTGCAGATCTTGAAGAATGTGCCAGTGGTATTTCAGCAGCTCTAATGCTCTGCAGCCTGTGAAGGCTGCACAGTAACTGAAAGGAAATATCTTTGTTTTTATTCACTTGGCTTTATTCCTAATTCACTCTTTGATGCCATCAGCCTGGGATAATACGTTTTCAGAGATATGCTCAAAATTAAGGAAATGAGTCCGATTAAGTCCTTTAAACATACTCTGAGGGAGAAATGTACAACAATAGAGGTATTAAAGGCCCTATTTTCAAGCAATTCTAATATGAAATCAAAACATCATGCTACTAGATGGCAAGGTCCATTAGCAGTGTGTGTGCATTCTTCAGCTGGAGAGAATCTCTCCTTCTCCAGCTAGGAAAGTTGCCAGAGAGCTTGAATCTGTCGTCTGCACTGGGTGGGCAGTGAGAGGCAGATTCATTTCACAGTTCCCTTACTTGCAGCCAAATAATAAATGCACAAGCACTTGCCCTTTGCCAATTGTACTCTGCTAGGTAAAAGTGATGGTTTCTCAAGAGTGTTATGTTTGAGGTTTGCCTGCATATTTTTTTTTAAACTCTGTTTATATAGTTGCTTTATTTTTCTCAGCTGTCTTGGGTTAGTTTATCTGTAAATAGGTTACCTAATATTGCAGTTATGCTGTCCATTGGTGTGGGTGGAGCTCCCCCCATTTATTGGGATACTTCCCAGTAAAGTCAGTACCTTCGCAGCTACCTGCTGGGTCCCCTTGGCAATTTTTCCCTCTGGCTGGGACAACTGCTCCCAAACTCAACCCTCCTTCATAGTGTGACAGCCTTTGCTCTGCTGTTACCATCACAGGGCTGATGTGATGCCCAAGGATTTCAGCCCGGCCCAGGGGCTGGATGTGACAAGCCCTGTGCAAGCCATCCGGAGAGTGGCGTCTTCGGTGGAGACAATCCACCAGCAAGTTTTTGGGTGTGTGCTGCATGGCAGCATTAAGAAATAATATGGTGGAGGCGCGAAAGCAGGTAAAGGCACTCAGATCCCATGGTTTTTTTAGGTATGATACAGGCTAGGCAAAGTCTGACAGTCCTACTGACTGAAGGACTTCTGCATTATTTAAAATAAAGGCAGGGGGAGGGACAAATACCAACAAAAAAGACGGACGTGTCAAGTAGCTGCACAGTGATTCAGCTATGGCTTTGTGAAAGCAGGGAGCCAGGAGAAGAGAGGGGATGGTAACTTCTGGGGAGGGAATAGTCTTCAAAGGGCCTGGGAAGTAACCTGGGACATCCTTTATTGCTTCCCATGGCACTTGTGGGGTTAGCGAGAGGAATGGGAAAGCACAGTACTATTTACTCCATCATAAAAAGTGACTGTTTAAGATCTTGTTTGAGTAAATGAAGCAATGAATTCCCCTTTCACTCTGACTGCTGCTGAAGGCATGTGACTTATTAGATATGCTGCTGTTGTAATGGAAATAACTAGCCAGGCTATTTTAAACCAAAAAGAACTGGATGTCTGGGGAAAGAGAGGAATAAGGATTGGGTGGCACAAGAGAAAAGAGAGGCTTCATCTGTGACAATATTGGACACTTTGTACAAGTTGCTCTTTAAGCTGTTTCACAAGCTCTTCTGGCAGAGAAGAGATAAAAAATTGTTTAACAACTCAGGCTTGCCAAAGTAGCTTAAGGAGCTTTCAAAGGAGACTTTTAAAGACTTGTGGCTTCCAACTGCATGTGAATCATCCTCTTGAAGGGTGAAACTGTAACTGCAGATTGCTAACCACCATTTCATGGGTCACCATATACCTGTCTGTGTGTTCACAAGCTCTGGCACTCAGTTCAAGAGTCAGATGTTCCCATGCAGATCCCATGCCCATGTCCAAGAGCCCAGCGTGGCACTGCTGCTGTTGCTGTTGCCAACCTACTGAACATTGAACTTGAAAATCTCAGCTGGCAGAGCCTGCAAGCAACTGAGGTCAGGGAAAACACATAAAGGTAGGAGGAGTGTCATGTCCACCCACAGCCAATTCCTTCCCCTCTCTGACTCAGGGAAGGCATGGAGCCTTATCCACTCTCAGCCCCGTGTCCTTTTTTCATTTGCCTAAGGATGTGTGGGGATTAGAGACAGTGGTCCAGGGGAATTCATCCCCTGAGCATGTAACACCCTTGCAGGGAAAGTCAAAGGAACAGGGCCAGACGTGTCCTACAGGAGGTCCCACGGCTGTCCCCAAGGAGGTCTGGGTGGCACTGGGCTAGCAGAGGTGTGCTTGCAGCTTCTGGGACCAGATGTGGCCAGCTGGGTGCCTGCACACTGCAGAGGTGGGTCCCATAACCTCCTCTGAGCTAAGGCACATATTTATACAGCTCTACCAGAAAAGGCAACTAGAAAAGGTCGAACACACTAATATATACACATTAAAGAGACTGAATAAATAAACAGTAGGTTTTGATTTATTTTCTCTGCTACTTGGATATCTTAGTTTTGGCACAAGATAAATTTTGTACACAAAAGTGATCTCCAGATAGGTTCTTGTCCTGGCTGATTTAGAAATCACGTGCAAAGGAGAAAAACTTTGCAAATGTTCTTAAAGCAAATGATATTCAGGCTGTTTACCACCAAAGCGTGTAAAATCCTTGGCCCCCATCAGCGAGGTAATATACAACAGGTAACAAAGCTGGTCTCTGCCCTGAAGGATTTACAGTTTAAGATGAGAGATAACAGTGCATACAGTCAGACTGGGAAAGCACATAAAATATGATTAGTCAGCTTGAGACTCACTAAATGCCGTAAACCTAATGAGCATCATTCAGCAGATCTGTGCCTCGCCTTGGAGAGTGCAGGGTTTGGTGGGGCAAAGCTGGACACAGAAAACAGCATATGCCCTCAACACTGGGGAAAAGGTAGTGGGAGGGAGCAATCAAGAAACCTCATGTGAAAAATGTTCTAGCCACAGAAAGTTGTAAAGGAGCTGGTAAGTTTTACTGTGGGACCTGTACCCAGTTCAGGTGGAATATATGTAACTATGAAATCAAAATAGTCATGGGAAGCCTGCTAAGAAAGGCTGCAAAACTTACTGATCCTTCTGTCCTCAAGCCCCAAGCTGCTTGCCTGCTCCCACATTATTGAGCAAAGTCTCAAGGAATTTTGCTGGCTGTGAATGCCTGTAACAGTTCCAGAAGTGGTGACATTGCTGGATTGTGTGCTCTGGCTCATTTCCTCCTGTTAACCACTCTCAGTAAGGTGAGCTGAACAGAGAAAAACTGTTGTTTCTCTTGTCATTTTTTTTCTTGTTTCTACCAGGTTGAACAACTGATGCTTTAAAAGCACTGAACACCATGATTTCTAGGTCTATACCGAGAAATAACTTGTGATGACCTGTGACCCATCCCTTCCCTAGAGAAGCCGCAGCCAGCGATGCTGCAGGAGAGCAGAGGTTGCCAGGCACTTCCAGCAGTACAAACCAGAGTGACACCAAGAGAGCTGGAAAGGAGCTGAGACACAGCTTAAGGAGCTCGATGGAGGGAACATGCCAACCACAAAATTAATCTCTGAATTAATAAAAGCCTGCTTGGTTTGAGGTTTGTGAAGCAATAAACGAGTTGAAATTTGCCAGTGACTGAAAAAGAAAAGCAATTAGGTATTAAGGGAAACCTCTTAATGGGGATAAAGATAATACATTAGAACATGCAATGCATTGAAAAATGTGATGAGAAATTAATCTTTAATTGAAAATGACTAAAGGAGTTTTGATGAAGAACATAGAAATGTATGTATCAAAGCAAATCTTTTTATTCTTATTACAAATAGGGAATGACAGAATAAGAGCTTCTGTTTAATGGCACTAATAACTTTGTGATATTTTTCCTTTGAGTCATATGGTAGACTCTCTTTAGCAGTCAATACTTAGTAAAAAAAAGTCTCCTCTTTGGCTTCTCCTCATTGTAGTCATGTTTTTGGGTCTCTATGGATGTCTGCTACTTTTGCTTACGTGTTTTGGCTGCTTTTCTCTTTCCATCAATATGTAGGCAGAATGGTACCCGTTTCAATCTCCCTGCCTTCGTATGACTCTACTGGGGACACTGCTGCCCACCACTGAAAGGCTAAAAGCAGTTATGAGCAAAAGCAAGCCTGAGGAAATACTTCAGAGTGATCTGAGTGGAAATTGGGGGAGTTCTTCACCAGTGTGTTATTAGATGACACCAATGCTCATGATTTCAATGTCACCAAAGGAGGCTTTTCTGGTTTTAAAATGAAACAGAACATCCTGCTCAAAAAGGGAGGTATAGGCAACAATAAAGTATTGTATATAGGTGGAAATTTGGCAGACTGATAGCAATGTTTCAACACTTGTTTCAACAACTGTTTCAACAGTTTGGAAACAGGAGTAATGAATTGGGGAAATTCAACGAAAATATATATGGCCAACATGACTGATCACCACTCAGTGGTGTTTCCTTGAGGTACAAAGCAAATCCTAGCAGTGATTTAGGTTGGATGTTAGAGAAAGAAAACAAAACAATTCAGTGAAAAAAAGCTGAAATTATTCAGTAATTTTTTCTGTTCTTTGTTTGGGAAATGGACAGAATGATGTCCCCATATTTACTGCAGGTATATTTCTCTTCCACGTGTAGCCAGAGTGAATGAAAACCACTGGTTAATACCCATCTTTAAAACCTGCATGCAGAAGTATTTTCAAAATTGCCTGAGAAGATCACCAAACCCTTAGTGCTGATTTCTCAGCAAATACTGCATCACTGAATTTCCAGAGTATCAGGGGAATTAATGATTGAGTCATTATATAAAAAACAGTAACTGATGTGTCCCAGGTAAGCAGGAACCAAAGCTGGCTAGGCTGACCCCAGCCTTTGGCAAAAGCAGTAAGGAGGTTGCTGAAGCACACAGAATTAAACTGTGGCAGTACTAGATTTAACACATTAACAGAAAATAGATGGTTTTCTTTTTTTTTTTTTTTTGAGTAGAGGAAGGCGACCATTCTGGTTTGACTCAGGGCAGCTCAGTATTGTGCCTGATCTATGGGTGGCTGCCAAAAGGGGCAGTTTTGTTTCTCATTTTCTTTTCTTCTCATTCCCTTAAATAGTGGTCACCTGCCTGCCTGTTGAATCAGTTCAGCTCACTGGGCCAACAGAAAACTATGCTTTTTCTTTCTTTATTTATTATTGGCAGAGTTTTCTCCTGGATCCCTGTGCTGACCTGACTCGCCCTTGGGCTGTGGGGTCACTGGAGCTGGCACAGGAAGATGAAAGTGCTGCTGGGGCAATGGGATACTCTGCCAGATGGATGTAGCCCCTGTTTAGTCACTGCTGGGGTTGTGTGTGATGAGATCTAACAGTCAACAGCTCCCTTAATCTGCAGTGGAGGAAAACTATTGGAAAAAAAGGAGTACTATGTGAAAATACAGACCCTACCATGGTTTACAGATCTCTTAAATGGTTTACAGCACTCTTAAAAATCTTTAACTGATGCATCTGAAAACTCAACCCGTCATCCATCTGAGGGTATGTTTAGTGAAGTCACATAGATGTCTGTTTTTTGGCCTTACAACGTTGATCATTTTTATATGTTACCTGAAGATAGTCGGAAGAATTTCTGGAATAGTGTCTGGAGAGATGCCTAAGTCAGTGGGACAGTAATTGTGAGTGGGCCACCAGGCACACCACCTCAGCTGGCTTTCTTGGCTGGACATACACGAGCAATGTAAATTTTACAAAATTAAAATGCCGTCTTCTAGGCACTGAGAGCAGAGTGCAGGCGAGTCCCAGCTGAGCACGCCGTGGAGAGGGGTGCCGATGAGGGAAGCAGTAAAGCACCTGAGCGCTAGGCACCTTCCTTGGCCACCATTACGTTCCCAGATAAGCCTACCACCATCCGATGTTGGCAGAAGACGGGTTACGGCAGGCAGGCGCGTATGGGACAGGGGCTGCAGAAAGACCCCTTGGCACGGCACTCCTGTTGGGCTGAGGGGAAGAGGCGGCAGCGAAAGAGGCGGCAGCGATCTGCTGGCTTTTTCAAACTGAGGGGCCTGCGTTGTGTAGAGCCTCTCCCGCGGTGTCACAGAAGGAACTTTTCCACGAGCCGTCCCCCACCCTCTCCCACCTCCACTCAACCTATGTAGCGGCCACAGGCAGTGGTGCAGCAGCCTGCTCCCAGCGTAACGCGGGGGGCTGACTCGAGGAGCTGGCCCCCAACTCCACGGGGATCTCTGGCTTTTAGGGGCGACCTCCGGCCCCCAGCACCCGCGGGACGCCCCACAGACAGCACCTGCGGCCTGGGGGACACCCGCCAGCCACCGCTCGCCCCCCGGAGTGAGGCCCTGCGGCCCATCGCTGTCCCCGGCCGAGACCGCCGGCGCTGCCCCACGCCTGCGGGCCCCCACCCCCCTCCGGAGCGCCTCCCTGGGTCCCGCCGCCCCACAAACTTTCGCGCTATGAGCGGGTCGCCGATCGGGACGCGCTCCCAGCGCTGCGGCTGGCTGCCCGTTCTCCATCTCGCTCAGCCCAAGTGGAGGCGCCCCCCGTCCCCCCTGCTCCTCCCAAGTCCGCGGGCGGAGGCGGCCCACACCTGCCAAACGCGGGGGGCTCGGCCGGTGCCCGCCCCCGCCGGGGAGGGTCTCCCGCTCCCCCGCGGCTGTGGTGCCCCGCCGGCCCGGGGCCTCCTCCTTCAGAAGTTGGCGGAGGGGGGACACACACCCGCCCCGCTCCCGGCCCCGGTCGAAAAGGCAGGTAGGCGCCGTGTGAGAGGACGGGACGGTCCCTGTGAGGGACGCTTGGCTCCCCGGTCAGAGGCACTGTGTGGGTACAGCAGCCGACTGGCCCGGAGCCCCTGGAAAGGTGCATTTTCCTCAAGGGGATTCCCCCGCCCCTCTCGTCTCCGCCGTCGCTGCGTGCTTTCCTCCAGAGCTCCGGGGCTTTGCCCGGTCCTGCTCAGGGAGCTGCTGGCTCGGTAGACCTGTTGCCGCACGGTGGGTGTCTGGAGGCTGGCGGTACCAAGGCGCACCTGGGCAGGGGGCGGGGGGCTCCTGCCGCCCGCCCTGTCAGGCACCGGGCGGGGGAGGCTGCGCGCAGATTAAAGGGAGAAAAGGAGGAGGCGGGTTGTCGTCAGACTTGGGTTTGGGTTGTCTTTCCCCCCCCTCTATTTATTTAAACCCAGTATGGTGTCCCCCTCCCAGCCCACTCACCTTGCTGCCTTTCTGCACTGTACCCTGGCGCGGAGAGGTGGGACGCAGAGCCCTGCCCGCTGGCACCGCTGCACCAGTGTGGAGCAAAGGGCTGGGAGTGTCTTCCAGCATGGCAAACGCTGAGGCAGTTTTGCTGCAGTTCTTCTAACGGTGGGGATGAAGTTGGTGCCTCAAGAAAACTGCCGCGCAGCTCATCTGCCAGGTCTTTCATCTGTGGAGAGACAGGCTCGGGGTGCCAGATTTGCTTTTAGTTTGCAAGGTTGCTCAATGAAAAATGGTTTCTGTTAATCTCCTTGTTCACTAGTGGAACACAGGATTTGAAATCTCTGCAAGTCTTTGCAGCATCATGGTGTGACAACCCGACAGCTGGTCTCTCAGAGGCTGACCCAGGGCTTGTTATGGAGAAATGAGTAATTGCTGGTGCAAGGAGCAGCAAACCCTAGAGGTTCCCACTGTTGACTTAAAAGAGGATGGCTGCAACGCAAGCACAGAGGCAGGGTCTCCTGGAGAGTCCTGCTTGCAGCTGATTGACCCTGCAGGTCATCTGCCTGTCTTCTGGCAAGACTGCTGCCAGCTGGCATTTGAAGATGTAAAGGCCTTCTTGCTCCCACCCGATGGTCAAATCAGCCTGTTCTGGGGCTGTCAGTGGGCAGCTCTCATGAACAAAATGTTCTGATTGATGCAGGGGTGTGTCCTAAACCAAGTTAGAGCAAGAACAGGTTACCTGTATGATTATCAGAAGGATAAAGGGTGGTTAAGGATCCTTCCCACACCTGCTTAGATGGAAGTGATTTCTTATATAGACAACAGCATTGTTTCTGTTCTCCAAGCTATTTAATTGTGTTTTTTACACACAGATGTAATCTGTATATGAGGGATACTCATGAGAAAATCTTCCAGACATTCTTCTCAAACTGGAGAATTTATGGGCTGGATGCTCTGCAGTAGGTAGATGGAGAGCCAGTTTCCCCCTCTTCCACCATAGCAAAGTGTGTTATATTCTAAGATTTGTGGACTTCTGAGCAGACCAACATTTGTGACAGTTTTGCTTCTCCACTCTGTATGGTAGAGAAAAGAGCATTCCTGGAACAAAAGAAGGAGGAAACTGTTCTTTTGTAACAGTGTATGCCCATGTCAAAGATGTGGGTAGGGGAGAAAGAAGACGAACACAGGGTAGACAGGGTACAGTCAAACAATACTGAGTTCCAGAACGTGCTATAGAGCTAAAGGAGATGGATGAAGAATAGTGTGATGTTGTTTTGCATCACGCAGCTTGGAATGGTGCTTTAATGCTGTTTGCCGCAGTGTTGGTATAGTAGCTGGTGCTGTTTAGAGCGCATTAGTGAGCGATGTGAAACTTGGGACTGGACCAAATCACTTCAGATCCTTTGCTGATATTTCTCTCATGATAAATGTTTCTTTATCAACTGCCAGCAAAGTATTTGGCATCATTTGAGATCCCTGAGGAAGGTACTTCTCTTCTGGAACAAAAACTAAGAGAAGCAGAGAGGGCCAAGTGCCCTGGGAACATAGATCACAGTCATTTGGAATAGCAATTGTTTAAAAATGTTACAGAAAAAACATGGTACTGTTCTTCATTTAGTATTCAGTATTTATCATGAGTCAGGTAAACTGAGATCTCAGATGGAATACTTTATAGACAAAACACAATGTTATTTTCATTTTTCGTTTTAGGATATTATCTCAGGATTAGGTGCTTCAGTAGTACCTTTGATAGATATGAGTCTTGTGAGCCTTTTCTGAGCCAAGGACTTAGGCCTGTGTAGGTAAGATGGAGGCAGAAAGCTGAAATGAGTAAGATGTAACTGGAATTTTAATGCTAACTACTGTACAATTAAATTTACTTCCAGGGAAATTACCAGCTTACTACTGCAGTAAGCTTCTTTGGTGATGGGTAATTAGCATATTAGTATATTAAAGCAAAAAGGCTTACAAGTGCACTGCGGGTATGGCTGAAAATCTAATAGTCAAGAGTAACTGAGAGGCTCTTTTAAAGGAGTTTGGACCAGATAACTGAAGAGGAGGTTTTGCTCACTGTTCTGTGTTTGTTATGCAGTCTTGCTGCCACACTCCCCTTTCTCTTTTGTGCTGGTTCTCATATGCAGTGGGTGTTGTTCCCTACTTTACTTCAAATCTTTCCCTTGGAACAAAAGTATGGATTTTGTTTGTCTGGGTTTTTTTGATAATTTCCTGTTGGTCTGGCGAGCTCAGGAAAAGGTTCAAGAAGTGTTAGATCAGGACAAGAATACGAGAATGAGAAGTGGGGAAGGGAAGAAGAGAGGGTGTAAAATTGGGTCATCCTGTCTTGTGAACCATAACTTTAGTTTGATTTACCCCAAAAAGATAAAAAGGGACTTAGGCTAATCAAATAGCTTCATGTGAACACGCTTTTAAGAGCAGGGAGCTCTTCAGTCAAGACTTTCCAAGATCTGTTTGATCTAGGAAATGTGTGTTCAGATTTAATTTAAACTTTGCCTGTTGAGGGCGTTTCCTTACCACACCAATACAATAAGAAGGAAAAAAAAAAAAAAGAATTTTCTGTTTTTGTGTGAAGATTGAACATATGCTCATGCTGTCAAAAGATGCAGGTTTCTACTCCAGAAAGACTGTAGCAAATTCTGTGGCTAGTAACGTGCAGTATATCCAGGTATTTGGTAATAGAGAACGTTTCCTGTCTTAAAAACAAGACTTTGCCCACTGAAGTGAGCATTGGGTTTGGAATTTTGTAATTTTACACTTATGATCATTTGGGAGTACAAAAAATTAAAATATATCTATCATAATTATGCAGCTCAGAAGTTTTAAAACAAATGCTAGCAGATAGATGAGTGCAGCTTTTAAATCAGGGACTAGAGGGAGTGCTGAAGCATTTAAACCAGCTTGGGGAGTCTTGACACCAGCCCTTGACTGGGTGGTCCTCTCAGTGTTCTGAAACCAAGGAAGTGTGGCTGAGGGCTGTAAGAAATGAAGTTCCATTTTATTTCTCATCCTTTGGTCATGCATTCCTTGTTCCAGCTCTAAATCTTGGGAGATCTGCAATTTGTCTTTTCTGTCTCACAACTGTCTATATTTCAAAGTGATCCAACCTTTCATTGACCAGTGAAACATCGTAGACATGCTAGCAGTGAACACTTCAGGTGGCACTTCCCTGAAAAATATGGTCTTCTACTTTTTCTTCTTTTACCCAGGAAAATAGTCAAGAAACTGTCCAGTTAGGGGATCTTGAAATGTAGCCAAATTTTTTCTTATAAGAAATTTTAAGTGACTTTGAATCTCTGTACTAATTCTAAGAGTCTTAGAATATAATTTTTACTTTCTCATTTTAGTGTCTTTTTTCCCTTTATTCTTGTATGGAGTTACTCACTGACATGCTAATAGAGTGCTTGATAAGGTAGACATTGAATTGGTGTGTATCCACAGTGGTATCAAAACCAACAATCTAAAAAAATTTGAACAAGTAGACATATTTTTGTAACTTTGGGTCTCCAGTTACAGTAATCATAAAAAGTCAAAAAAGTTAGAAAAATTTTAATTGTAAAAGTTACAGGTAACAACAGTAGTCTAGAATTTTTTGTAGAAAAGTGCAGTACTTAATTTCTAAATACTCCTGTAAGGGAAAAAGTCAAGATTTAAAGTTTTTTGACTTCAAATAGTAAAGACCATGCACTCAGCCAGTGCAACTCTTTCCATAGGAATGAAAAGTTGCGTATGTGTCCTCATGGATGGTTAACTCTGAATTCCAGACAGGAAATGTGAAAATGGTGTTGTCTACAGTAACTTCTTTTTTTCTTCTATAAGGTATAATTAGCTTGTAAAAGCAAAGATTTTTTGCAGAAAGATAGCTTAGGCATCTTAAACACCTGTTCCCTATAAATGCTTAGCTGCCACCAGTCAGTTAAGCTTACCTGGACACCCCAAATTATCACCTAATGAGTGTATGGCTTTACAACCTCTCTATTTCCTTCCTTCAAAACAAAAAAAAACAACCCAAACCTAATCCTGTATCTTGAAATGGGAGTCAAAATGGACAGTAAAATATGCATGAGTTAATAGGCATATCTGCTTTGATGCATGAAAGTACCTCCCCAGAAGAGCAGATGAAGGAAGCTAATGTTTCCACACTGTCCAGGGATGGGCATTTGCTCATGGTGCTGTCATTACCTAACCAAAATATGCTGTGATGCCATGAATCCCATTTATTGAAGGAATCTAGTAGGCTGTGTAAGGTTGTGTCCAGTCATATCTGCTGAAGTCTGTGCTGACTCTTGGCTCTTCAGAGACTGAAATCCAAGTGCAAATTTGAGCAAAGAGAAGTATGTCCAGCATAGATATAGATGCATAGATACAACTTCACCTCATCTTGCATGATGCATTATGCAAAGGGAAACCTGAAGTTCATGGGCTTCAGTTTAGGAACTTCCTCAAGTTGGGTATCCTAAATTGGGCTATAGTAATTCCCCATGTTTTTACATTAAAAGCAGCAAATTAAAAAAAAAATCAGAATTAAATGTGGTTGAATGTATTTTGCTGCCATTAAATGTCACTATGGTGTCAACATAGTTGCAAACTGTTTCAGTTAACAAAAACCGAGATTCCAGAGATTTAGAGGTTTTTGGGAATTTAACTATGTGACAACTTGATCTTAAGCTCCCTTGTTACAAACAGTTAATAACTGGGCTCTTTACCTTGGTGTTTGAAAGTAGGCTTATATTCAGGAGTCTGAAACCTATTTCTTTCTGTCCTTCCACGTTTCTGTAAAATCAAAGTGCCTGAGAATGAAGTGGGTGGTCCTGATCTCCTTAGCTCAGTGTCTAATTTAGAAGCCTAAAATTAGGCAGTTGTAAGTATCCTGTTGTTGCAGTCCTGGGATTGGGAATAATACCATTCCATTAAGATTGCTACATACAGAATTAATTTTCCTTCCCCCCCCCACAAAGTGGGAAGGGATTTTCAGGTATATATTCCATTTAAATAAAAGAAGGACATGGGACTAACGTTGCTGTCCAGCCCTCAGACTTCTCAGGCAAAATGTTGAGATTCTGTGCTCAGGTAATGGTAACAGCACATTGAATTTTTTCTCTTCATACTATTCCCTTTTTTTCTGCAGTCCCATATAGTCACAGAAATATTTTAACTCTTTTCCTCTTACATTCCAATTCAACATGTTCAGTTTATGATAAACATATTTTAGGAATCAGATATGCTTAGAAATCTGAGGTGGGAAAAAATCCATGTCAGAACTCACCCAGCCTTCTAATATATAAGGAATGGTACTGACACCCAGGGTATTCAAGGTCTCTTGAGTAACAGTTAAACTGATGAAGATGATGACTTGAAGCACTGCTTGGCTCTGCCTGTATGACAGAAAGAAAGGTGGGAGAGGAGTGGAAGAAATTCGTTTGCATCTCTGTCCGTATAGTAAATATTTTCTGATTAATCTCATCTGCTTACAAACTCAAAGCAGATAGAACAGATACATATTTTATACAGCGTTGTGAACCAACATATCCTAAAAATCCATGCTGTAGTTACTGAATATGCTGTAGTTACTGAATATGCATATAGAAAGATGGGGTTTGAATTCCCATGGGATATAGAGATGAGTCTATTTGCAAAATGAAGATCAAAGCTGGGAATTGACTTTTCTAGCTCAGAAGGTCTACCCATTATTATTTCTGAGTTTAGAGGTCCAAGTCATGTTAAATTCTCATCTATTTTGTAAATTAAGATCTTTGTAGCATACAGGACTCCAGGAAGGTCTGTATTCCTTATGCATATCTGCATCCTGTACTTTTTTTCTGCATTAATGGAGTAATGCGGAAGTAAAATCTATGCAGTGTCCAAATGCAAGAGTTTCAGGTTGTAAAACGATTGGCATATTCTGTGGAAAAACTATGGAACTTTTTTATAGTGCAAAGAGAGAATACAGAGGAGCGATATCCACTTGTTTTTTTAAAAAGCTTATCTTCTACAGAAGCAGTGATACCAAGTGCTCCTTCACCTGAGTACTCTACATGTTTAACTTACAGCACTGAATCCTTTTTGAAAACAAGTCCCAGTTATCAATTTGAAAATGATTAAAATTTGGAAATTATCAAAAGGGGGAAAATTATCAGATTCTTACAAAGAATCCAAAAATAGAAGATGTTACCTCTTTATGACATGTGGTTTTTCATAAGACTGTCAAAAGTTGTAAGGCATGTTCTCAGTTCCATTTGGACTGCTTCCCAAGAACAGTAGCTGTATTGCTTGTCTTTTAGAAAATCAGTGATTCTTTGGAAGTACTTTTTCATACTGAATGTAGTGCTTTTTAGGATCCATGTTTGAAAGCTGTTTCTTGCTTTTGATTGCTCTTCTGACAAACATACCTCCAACTCTTCAATTTGCTGATGAATTCCATTTTAGAATTTCTCACTCTCACTTGTATTCCAAGCACCAGCAGGAAGATTTTTGCTAGATAAGAAGGAAGATCTGTTGAAGGAACTCATAGATGATTACTGTGACATTCTTCTGTGTGACCTTGGTAATCTCGACAAGGAATCTGAAATCAGTTGTTTTGCTGAGACATTGCTGGGAAAAATAACTACGCATTTCGCACAGAAAGTTCGTATTGTGGTAGTGCACTTTGATTCCTTGGAAAAGGCAAACTAGATGTGAGATTTTGATGTACAATGCCAATGCAATGCAAACTCACAGTAAACTTCTCTGAACCAAGATGCTCTTGCTGAGGAAGTAGTCAGCACTGTTTTCCTTGCCTTTTTGCAGATCTGTAAGCTTGCAGTTTCTTGATTGTCTTCTCTGTGTTCATATGTTTCTCTTTCATGTTTCTGAATTTATTTCCTCAGTATGACATGCTGGGTATTACTAATTTTATAGGAAATGTGTTTTTATCAACTGTGATCCTGCCAAAATTTACTGTTTATTTCAGTTTCAAACAGTTGCAAAGGATTGCTCATTTCTGCTTTGACTGTAGTTAATTGCAAAAAGAGTGAGTGAGTCAGTCTGGTCAGAGGACATGGATGGATTAGCAGGTTAAAATCTGGTAAGGGCATTTCATTTTCTTATAATCTTACTAGAATAGGCAGTCTTGCTTTATGCTGAGAAATTTTACTTTTATGCTTAAGTTGGCAAAGACTGTGAAAAAGAATTACATTCCCAGCTAACAGATCTGCAGATATGCACTCTAAGCAAGATATAATTTTATTGATTTAAAAACAAATGTCTTTTTTGGTAGGACAGGTTGGTTTGGAGAGTATCTTAAATTTTATTAGCAAAATTCCCTGTTGTTGACACAAGTGTTGACTCTACTAGGGCATACGTTGCTATCACTGTGTTGGCAAAAGAGGAATTATATACAACTCTTTCTCTGAAATCTCTGATAGTTTGCTGCTCAGAGAAGCTTTCTTCTATTTCATCACTTGACGAGTCAGCCTAAATTTTGTGAGCTGTAAAGGAAAGCATGCTTTTATGTAAAGAAGAGGAATTCCTTACATTTCAGAGTATTTCAAACTTCTGTTCTGAAGCCTCCTCCTGTGAAGACAAGTTCTCAAGGAGACCAATTTTACTTGTGTTGGTAGCAAAATGTCCTTCCTGTCTTCAGGACCACCTCAGCCAGTGTAATGATGGAACATGTCTTCCAGTGTCTGGCCAGCGTACTTCCCTGAATACCAAGTTTTTGGGCTGTCTTGTAGTAGGACTGCAGGTAGCCACCAGCATGTTAATTTCAAGTGCACAAAAGAGTCTCAGCCTTTTGTGAAGACAGTTCTGAGGCAGTGCTACATAAGCACTGTGGCTTGAAAGTGCTTGATGCATTCCTGAATATGCACTACCAAAGTGCCATGTTTCTACATACTGCTGGCTTCCTCTAGGGTGGTTCATTTTAACCAGCACTTTTAACCAGTTCCGGTAATCACAATATGAGAACTCACTGGTGATTGATAAGGAAGACTGGGTTGAATATTAAGATAAGCAAAAGTTACAAGGCATTTAGCAGGCAGATTTGCTTATCCTCTTATGGGAATCTTTAAGGATTGCAAAGTCTATATGTGAATGAAAGTGATTTATTTGGTCACTGAAGTGTACAGAGTTTAGAAAGCCAGAGGACATGCCCTTATGTAAGTTAATCTGCATAATTACAGGGATATTTGAAAAAGAATATGGAGAATGTTGAAGCTCAGGAATGTTTGATGTAGGCAGCAGAGGAACTCTTAGACACTCTTGAGATTAGAAAGTATTTTGTTAAAAAAAAAAAAAGTCATGTTGATGGTTGGAAGGACCTGTTGTAATGTGACAGACTGAAAGACTGCTATGGATAAGAAGTTTCTTTAGCAAGCCACAGGATGACTTCAACAGTTATACTGTAGGACCCTACTAATATATTAATGCTCCTGTCATGATTCTTCTTGTTTTGTTACTGCTGATGCAATTGCTGTAGTAATATTGTGGTATTACCATAAATTATCTATATCCAGAGAACTTCAGAGAAATTAATTTATGAATTAAATTGTGGGGAGGATGGGTTTGTGTTTGAAAGACTGGACAGAGAGTCAAGAAGGCTATGGTAGATTTAATGCATGGATTTGCCACAGGTCTCTTTTGGTGAGACATTGAATTACTCTCAGTTCATATTTTTTTTTAAAGACAGGATTATTACATTTCCCTTGGGTTTGGGTGTTGGTGTTGGGTTTTTTTTTCTGTATCTGTATTCCTTGGCACATTTAAGATATGCATGACTTCTAGTGTGTAAGGGATCTGAACTTAGTTGGAGGCGTTGCCTTTGTTATATATTTTCTAATTTTTTGACATCTGTGCACATATTGAAAGGATTTAAGCTAAACTGTAATTAGCATGTAGTGTTAACATGCAGTGTTAGGAAGATCAGAATCTCTAATTCAAATTTAGTGTAATAAAAGGTTACTGAGGCTTGTACTAGAGGGATAACTATGAGTTCTCCTGAAATTAGGTCTATCACAAAAGATCCCAGGACACAGAATGCATTTAGTAGTCATTACATACAGTCTAAAGAAGAAGCAAATATGTTTCTCTCACATTTTTGTTAAAAAAGGCAGTGGAGCATTTCTTTTTTAACTGAGGAAGTTACAGTGTCAGAAAATTCTGACTTTAATAGACTTGACTGAGCAGAATTAAAATAAGTAGTAGACTGAATCAGATCTTGATGCATGGCTGGAAGCATATAGTGAAAGATTAGTTATGTATGCTGAGCTGAAGTGGGTTCATTGAAGGCATCATATAGAGAATAAATCACATCAGATTCATGTCTAGGTTACAGCTAGAATCATTGCATTAAGAATGTCTATACAGTAATGCCAGAGAGATCAGAGTCTGATCCAAAAGCTTTAACATTGGGAACACAGTTTTAATGTCTGGCCATAGTTTTGATAGTTCAGTTCAGAATGAAATTTTAATTCATCTCACTTTCAATTTGGCTCATTCTTTGCAGTAAAAATCTCAGGACAGAATTTCAATTTGGTGTACATATGCATGGCTCTGTTACATTAAATGGAACAACATCAGTTTAAATCAGGTGAGGACTAGTCCTTTCATCTACTAAAGCAACACGAAAAACATCTCAGTGTTGCATGGCAAAGCTGGATCTGATTGACTGTTAAGCAGTTTTATTCTGTTTATACACTGGAGAGCAGTCTTGTATCCCCAGTCATCCCTTGCTTTCCTTCTGTTGTGTTTTCCTAGGTGATCCATGAGCTATTTGTACGTTGTAAAAAAATACAGAAATTTCAAGGGGAGATTAAGCAATAATTAAGAGTATTTTAGGTGTTATTACAGAAACTGAAGAAATTTTCTCTGAAAAAAAAAAAAGAAGAGACAACTAGGGAAAACTTGTTCACAGTTGCTTCTAGATGAGCTAGTTGTAGGTGGTGAAGGAGGGAATATATTCATTGTGGAAGAACCTTTTGGCCATGATGAAGGATCTGAGACCTGTTGGCTTTGTGCTAGTTATCTAGGGACAAGTAAGGATGATTGCTTCCTAGGGAAGTTGAGTTGTCTCTAAACAATACTGTAACTATCCTACTTTGAGGACATCTGTTTTACCCACATGAAGGTTACCATCTTCTAAATTAAAACACTTAATCCCCTAAAACACAGAGAGGAAAAAGAGATACACACACTCTATCCTGTAGTGCAAACCATCCACCCTGAGACCAGTCTCCTCACACTGACCCTTTCTTAACCCATTGCTGGCTGTTCCTGCAAACATGGAAATACTTTCCCTGTGGGAATGAGAACGGCTTGAGCAAGCAAATTGGGAGCTTTGAATCTATGCTTTTGTCGCAGTACTTTAGGTTTTTCTAAGCTTTGCATTATGTTCTTTCCTCTTAATCACCTCTCTGGAGTTTGGTCAAAGGACCTGGAATCTCTGGAAGAACGATTTTGTCTCTAGTGAGATAGAATATGTTTGTTGGTTTGTTTATTTGGTTAGGTTTTTAAATAATAATTTTAAAAATCACTCCATTACAGATTTTGTATGTCTGTAATAAGAGTGAGCATCAAAATGTCTTGTGCTTGCTCTCACAGGCTGTCATGCTTCAGTGAAGGCTAAGAACTTTTCCTGGACTCTAAGTCCCATTTTGTGCCAAAGCCCCTGGGGACATGAAAATGTTGTGGCTTAGGAGAGAGCTGAAAATAAAATTCAGAGGTCAAAGCGGAAGCAATAGGTCTGCTACAAATGACTAGGAGAAAACTGAATGGAACTCCAATCCCAGATCAGAATTCACCTAGGTGATGCCTAGGTTCAAAGTGTCTTTTCGTTTTCCTGTATTTTAAGAAATATTTCAACAAATTATGGCCAGGGACCAGCAATTCCAGTAGGAAATCCACAGTCTCATTTAAGTGCTTATAAAGTACCCATCTCACCTCATTAATGTTATTGAGGGCTGTACCAAGTGAAGGAACACTTGCAGGGATAAGAAGAAACTATTGATCTTTATTGGAGTATCTGCCATGAAGAAAATGTAGGGGTCATAGCCTACCAGAAAAACAGAGGTGGAATACCCTACAAAGGCTGTTTGACTTTCCAGCAGAATTTCCATCTGGCTGCACTGTCAGACTCCTCGTGTTAGATTTTTGTGACTCTAGTGTTTGCATCAGCTTGCAATTAATTGTAATAAACAGTTAGACTAGCATTATTGTTCATCCATCTGTAAAAGGTCATCTTGGCAGCCAATAAAATAGCAGTCATGGAAGCATGTCCACAGTGACAGGAGATACAAGGTTCCTAATGCTTCCTCACTTGTGCCAGTTTGACAGTGCTGGTCTTATTAAAATTGTGTGTTAATGTGGTAAAATAAGAAACCAAAATGCCAGACTAGATTCCAGGAGAGAGACTCACTTGGTTTTCCTGCTGAGCAGTGTTTCGTTCTGGGAAGAGTGCAAACACCACTGTATTTCTTTCCTCACATGTGAAAAACCCTTAGGCCTGAATCACAGAATCCAATAAACGTGATAGGGAAAGCTCCACCCAGCCAACTTGTTTACCCTCAACTGCAGAGGAAATGTTTCATGCTGCGTGTTTTTAGAGATCTTTGTCAGTCAAATTACTTGTGGGAGCAAGCCTCCAATAGAGCACAGATGATATTGAGCTTAGGGTGAAATTTTGCCACACATAGCCAAATTGATATAAGTTAGTCCCTACCCAAAGTGCTGGTCATGTTTCTCTTGTTTGGCCTTAGGACTGTTTCAGCTCAGTAAACAACTATGACTATGACTTTCTCTGAGAGAGGCTGGGGGGGGGGAACAGGGATGAGGACAATTTTTTGCCTGCTTTTCTACCTTGAACTGGTTAATCAGAGTATATAGCTGGTGCCGGCACATAGGGATGACCAGAAGAATGCGGCTATTAGCACAGGAACAGGACCTGCTTTCATCAGCAGGCAGCCTTCAGATCACCTGAGATAATATGTTTAGGCTTGGATGATTTGATCTTGCTGATTTCCCATGGTAATGTCTCTGAGGAAAAAAGCTTATTTTCTTAGCTTTTAGAGTGATGCAGACAATTTGGATCAGGTCTCCTTTACCTTCAGACCTTTTTAAAAGGAGACATGACACTAAGAGGCTGGAAACCTAGTATTCTGAGTTTAGGAGCCTGTGCTGTGTACAAGGCAACCTGAAGTAGTCATGGGATCTTGCCTCATTTTGACAACCACAAATCCCATTTTGTGGGAGAGGGAACCATTAGCTATATTGCAAAGTGTCTCATCTCCTCATCTCTAGTACTTGGTCCTGAGACTGGCTGCAGAATGCAGAACAGACTGAAACCATTTAAAACCAAATTTATGAAAAGCCAAGAACTTTGCCAATTTAACCTGAGATTTCTGACTACTGTATGTATGCTACAGACCTCTGTCTTACAGAGTTGATGCCAGATGCAAATCAGTCTGTGTTGTATGTTAGCCTGTATGAGTATTAGAGGCTACAAACATGCATTAATATTATTCCACTTTACAGTATATGCATACAATGATTCTGTAGGCTGTCCTGTGTCATTCTCATAATAACAAATAACAGAGTATTTCTGGTTATTTACATTGGGTGGAGGGCAACTGCCGTTCTGTTATAATGAAAACTTCTTTGTGTTACTGACAAATCCTTTTTATTTCAGCATGGCAGTTTGCTTGTGAGAAATGTCTTGAACAATGCGGTATAACTGTAGGAAGACTGCTAACTGAGTATTAATGCAGAATTGCCCAGACATGGTGAGATGAAGACTTAATTCTATGTGCCAGGTGTGTTTACAATTTTTAAAATTTTCTTCCATGAACTAATGAAGCCTGGTTTCTGGCCTCCTTTCATTTAATTCTCCAACTTGTTCTCATGTTCTGTCAAAGCTTTCAGAAGGTAAGGCATAGGATATAGTGTAACCAATTCTCAAGTCAAGTCCACATGTGCTAAGTGATTATGTTTTTCCTTGGTGAGGTCAGTAGGCTTGTTTTCAACCCTGTCCAACTGCTAATTTTGTGAACTCTGGAGGACAGTATTTATTCTGAGGTTTGAACTGCTCTCTCAAAATTGAAGCTGGATAATGGTTCAGAAAGTTATTGTGCGAAGCAAGACAGACAG
Source organism: Elanus axillaris (assembly GCA_026212715.1). Classification (NCBI taxonomy): domain Eukaryota; kingdom Metazoa; phylum Chordata; class Aves; order Accipitriformes; family Accipitridae; genus Elanus; species Elanus axillaris. Next base: position 28,243,063 of record JANZLQ010000089.1, read on the forward strand.
TGGGACAGAGTAGCGTCTTGTTTCTAGGAAATTGGTTGAGGTGTGTAATAGAGAGGTCATTACATATTTTCCCTTAAAAAGTTGTTAAAAGTTATTAACACAAACAATTAGTATGTCTTTGGAGTTAAGCATTATTGTCAAGTATAGCTGCAGTGGACTTTTTGTGGACACAAGTGAAATATGGTGAGGCCAGAGAGTATTGACACTGACTCACTTTGACTCCAGAAGTAATAATCATGCCAGCTTCTGCTTGTTTGGTTTGGGTTTCTGCTCCTTCCCCCCCCCACCCC
>JANZLQ010000089.1:28243452-28322609 GCA_026212715.1 Elanus axillaris
CGCAGCAGCCCCCACGGGGCGGCCCGGCTCGGGCGCGGAGGTCGTGGCGGGGCCGCTGCCGTGAGTAGTGGCCCCCCAAGCCCCCCGCGCTGCTCGGAGCGGGTCCGGCGGCCGGGGCAGCCCCCACCTCCCGGGGAGGCGGCGGGCGTGTGGCCGAGAGCGTGTGCGGCGGCTTGCCCGGGGTCTCCCGGCCGCCGGTATCTCCGGACACGTGCGGCGCCTTCCCAGCGGCCCGGTGGTTCCCCCGCCCCTCCCGCTACCTGGCTTGGCGCCAGCCCGCTCCCGGGGCCGGCCTGGGCTCTCGGTGGCACCTCCGGCAGCCCGGGCAGAAGTCCGATCGCGCTTCCTCCGTCTGCTCTGCCCGGCGTTCGGTTCTGTCTGCCGGTTCTGGTTACCGAACGCCGGTGCACAAGGCGCTGCACTGCGCTGCTTGGGCACAGGTCGCTTTATTTTGTGGTGGCAGGGTCGGTGGGAAACGTTAGCGGTCAGGCAGTAAAGAGAAACTTTAGCAGCAGAGTGCACGATGCGGACTGGGAGGATCTCCTCCTTTTTTCAGCAGATGAGTCAGTGCATTATGCTGCTGGTGACAAAGGTTGCAGAGCCCTTTTCTGTCGGTTGGGCTGTGGAGAGGGTGATCTCGCACTGCAAGCACCTCTGACAACCGCAGCTTCATCCCAGAGAGGAGGCCTGTTTATGCCTGTTCAGGGATAAACAACTACGAGGTGAATTAAACACTGAGACTTGAAAGGGAAGTGATGAGGCACTTTTAGAAACTGCACTGATACTTAAAGTGAAGAAGAACTTGAGCATCTGCAGTATTGGCACCAAAAGCTTCCTGCTACCACTAGTGCTTTGGTGTGCCCGCTGGTGCTGTGGTTGGAGGAGCTTTTGGAGCCCTTCAAGAAGCTGTTGTCTCCATTAGCTGAGGTAGTGTAGCCTCCAGCAACAGGAGATGGTTCACTCTGAAATGTTAGGAGCGTTGCTAGTTGTCTGGCCATGCCAGCTGACTGCTTCCTCTTCATCTGAGCTAGCTGAGAATTTTGTTCCAGTTTTAGAACTCGTTAATGTGTTTTCTTTGCTGTATGCACTCACTACAGCTGTACGGTATTTTCTTAGCTAGGGCTATTAAGCTTAAGTTTCATTTAGCCTATTCATTCTTCTGACTGTTGGTTTGTTTGTTTTTTTGTTTTTTTTTTTTAAATTGTAGGTGACTCGGCTGTTGTATGTATGAGATTTGTCTACACACTGGCTCTTCAGACAGGTTAGCTATATTTTTCTGCCATCAGTTCCACTATCTCTGAAAGACTTGCTACTTTTACCTTTTAATAAAGTAAAACTGACTTTTGCACAACACTGTGTTATCTCCTGTAGAATACTGATTTTCTTGAACCTATGGAGAAACAGGTGTTTTTTGCATTATATTCAAATATACCCTGTGGTATAAGTCAGGCCCTCATAAACTCAAGTGTCCATGTAGCAGTGTCACACCTGACAGCAATAGATCTTGGATGTGTGTACACTGAAGAAATGATTGTTTTGGTGTGTAGTGTGACAGTAGGAGCCACACACTGCTAGATTTGTAAGCCGCTTTTTCTTGTTGGCTAACTACAAATACAACTTTACAAAGCTTGAAGATTTACTATGTAAACTTTGAACAGTATAATTGACTTGGAAATTTATTGGTACTGACTTAACTCTCCTGACTTCTAAGAAGTGTATGGTTGAGATGGCTTGGTGAAATAAAAATGTTGTGTGTATTGTTGGTGTAGTCACCTGTGAGGAAGAACACTGGCTTCTGGCACCGTGTTCCAGTGTGAGTGCCTAGGTCAGCTAGGAAATACTGATGTGCTCCAAAGTACTCAACTTTTAAAATGCTTTGGAAAATGGGTAAGAGAGATCTTGTTAACTTTGGTTTTGGCCAAAGCTGACTGTCCGTGCCGCAAGAAAGAGAAAGCAGGGAAAGGGATCTGAGGAATTCTGCAGAGGCTGTCCCCACCAGAGCTGCTGGACAGCAGCTCCCGCCTTCTTGAATACCTCCTAGGACCAGTGGTGCTGTTCTAGGTGCTCTGCTTGGTGTCTTCCAGTAGTGCTCTCTAGACTTTGAGCACACTATGCTCTCATCCCTTAATTTTTTTGTTAGTTGTTTTCTAGAGTCAAGTGTCTGTTCCTGTATTTGTTTTTCACTCATCCTTTTCTCCTCTAGGGAGGGCTTGGGGACTAATTTCATCTGGCAGGCACTAATTCATCTGTAACCTCAAGAGGGAGGGTTGAAAGGTCCTAGCTGCCTGGTCAGGCAGCTTGCAATGCCTGACAAGGGAGCATGAGGGCTGCCTAGCAGGGAGGGAAGTTGCATCACGATGGCTGAGTGTGATTGAGAAACTTTGTGATTCAGTCCTTTTCTGCTAGTGTGCCATGTGACAGGCATGGTGCATCAGACAAGCTGTTTTGCTGTGGTCCTAAGAAATGGTTGTAAAAAAGAAATTAAAAAAAATCTGTATTGACATGCAGCCCTCAGATTAATTTTTCTCATTTGCCTTGAGGACATAGCATCCTCACTGTCTTCACTGTGGAGTATAAAACAGTCAACGAGACACAGATTTTCAGTGGTATGAAGACAAATTCCATTTATTCTGTGGGAATAAAATGCCTTTTTATTGTTAAAGCCAGGTCCAAGCGGGTTGTCAGGTCATACAGGAAATCTGTGCTAGAACTGGGAACTGACATGGAAAGGCCAGGTTTTTGTCAAGCATCTTAACTGTTGCACCCTTGTTCCCTTTTTCTGGAAACCTTCAGATACTGTTTGCTTTATTTCTGTAAAGTACCAACAGTAGATTACTTTGACTTAGCTTGTCCAAGGTCTGCTCTAGGAATTATTACTTCTGGCGTGAAAAATGTCTAGTTGAGTGGTATGCTTTAGCATGTCTAACAGCAGGCCAGGAAGAACTGTTCTAACACTTTCCCTACTAAATGTGTGTCTGGTATGAGCCTGATGGTAGCTGGCATGGAGGAAAGAGGTTTCATTCCTTTAATACCTTGTGAAACAAAGTCCTTTAGTTAATTCTTCTAAAACTCTGAGTTCTGGAAATTAGAAAATTCCTTAGATTTCATTTTCTTAATGCCCAAACAGTATCAGTGTAATGTAAAAATGTATGTTTCTTTAGTGTACATTTAGACTCATCTTTTGAATGGCTTAAAGACTTGCATTGGAGAACTGAGTGCATATGTAAGTGTATGCCTTTTTGGACAGGGATTATCCATTTCCACAGCATGGCATCTAGTATGGCCAAGCCTGCTTTTGGTCTGTAGGCATGGTATTGCGCAAATTAGTAGGTCTTGTATTCTTTCAGTGGCGAAAAAAACCCAGTGTTCTGACTAGTGCTTGGATCTGGTTATGTTTAGTATGGGAGAGTTCGTACAAAAGAAATCCTAGTTCAAAAATCCTAATTTCCCAATTAGACACTTAAAAAAATGTTTTAAATAACAGTAATGCTAAAGTGTTTGCCTTTCGTGGTTATACAATGAGCTAAAAATAATTTTCATTAATAAAAAAAATCTACTTCCTTTGTTAAATAATCAGCTTAGCAGAGAACAAAAGTTCAGTTTGTAGTAAACTGTAGTTGTATTATAGCCTCAAGTCTGACACCTTCATTCCTGGTTGAAATAAGACTGTAAACTTTAATCTTCGGTAGCTGAAAGGCAGACTTAAATAAAGATGGGTGATTTACAGCTACTGCACAAAAATCTGAAGCGCTGTATCTTGGTGCTTCTTTTCTAAAGTACATAACTTCAGCACTATCTGCATGGACCTCTGCATGGGTTGGGATTGGGAAGTGGTCTCCGTGGCCATGGAGTCTAGCTGCTTGCTCTGAAGTGGTGCAGTGTCGATTGCGTTCGTAATCCTATCAGTCCTACCAGAATTAGCTGCATTTTGCATTCATTCTGTATTTTTATTTTTTCATTCTATATTTTTCATTTGAAAGAATTTAGCCCTTTTTTGTGGTTCTAGTTTATTAGAATTGTGGCATTGCATTTGTTCATCTTGAAGCAGCTCTTTGGAAGAGGACCAGGTACTGGAAATGGTAGCAAGTCCATTACTTCTTAGTTGGGTTGAGATTTTATGTGGTATTTAGGACCAAAAGACCATCCTTGAAAATCAAAATGCCTAACTGTTTCTTTTTTGACCTTTATCAAAGTTATGTGACAGTGACATTTTCAGTTTGGAAGGTACGTACAGCAACAAAAATGGCAACTCCTTTAGATTTTATTCTAGGTATAGGATGTCAAAAAGAAAGGTGGTAAATGGCAATGGCTATGAAATCAGAGCTCATGATCCTTATAAAGGGTAGGAGACAGAACAGCAAAATGGGAAGGCTTTTGAGAAGTAGAGAAAGTAGTAAGACTAACTTATATTATGACCTTTTACTGACTTTGAATGTAAGAAAAAAAACCCCATATACAGTGTAAAAGTAAGTCACGTTATGAAGAACATGTATAAAAGAATAGTAGAGGCAGATCTTGGAAAGGCTAAAGTGCAAATGGAATTGCAACTAGCAAGAGGCATAAAAGCTAGCAAGGTTCCTGCAGAAGTACATTAATCGCAGGAGGAAGATTGGGGAATATATCTCTTGATTCAGTGGAGAACATATGTATCTACAGAAGGTGCAGAACATTTAAAGTGCTCAGTGCTTATTTTGCTTGTCTTCTCTAACATAGTGTTATGCAGGTGCTTAATATTATTAATGCTTGTGATGAGGTAGTATTTTATACTAGAGTGTGCTTCCACTAGATGTTCCTGTGTCAGCTGTCCCTGATAAGCTTTGCTGTAAAATTCTCAAAAAATGCAAAAATATTATCTAGAAATAATCGGAAGTACTAGAAGACTAGCAAAGGATGAGTCTTCAGAGATCTATAATGGAAGAGAGCTGAGGAAGAGGAGTTGAAGTCTGACAGTTCACTTTATCTCATTTTTTTTTTCCATCAGTTGAGATTAGTAAGCAAACGTTCTATTTTCAAGTGCTTGGAAGGTAACTACAAGAAGAATAACAGCATGAACTGATTTGTGGGAAAATAATTGTGTCCAAAGGCTAATACCTCTTTACTGTTGAGCAGAAGGCGTTGTGGCTGTGGCAGAAGCAGTGGAGTTCTTGTCCCTGATTGATTGATTGATGTATTTAATAAGTTTTTCCACATCTTAATGGCCTCGTAAGTAAATGGAGACATGATCTGGAGAAAGTAGTCTAGGAAACATGCAAAATTGGATAGATGATCCTATTTGGAGAACAATAATTAATGATTCAGTGTTGAAATGAGAGGTTATGTTGAACGGTTCTGTCCTGGGTATGGTTGTCTTTAATGAAAGCATCAGTCAACTGGCTGATTAAATGTGCTTATTAAATTCTGAGGGACTGTGTTTTGGAAGACATGATGAGAGTTCAAAACGACCTGAAAAATAGAATGACATTCAATAGGGACAAATGCAGAGTGCACTGAGGCAGGAATTATCAGCTGCAAATGCAGGGTGAGGAATAACTGGTTAGGTACTAGAAAAAGGACCCGGGGGTGTACTGGATCACAAGTTGAACATGAGTCAGTGTCATGCTGCTTGCAGAAAAGGCAAATATCTTACTGGGATGTGTTAACAGGAGTATTGTCTGCAAGATGTAAAGTTTAAGTCTGTTGGCTTTATTTGCTGTTGGTATACTCTAAATGTGCAGACAGCATGTGTTTTGGGTGCCAAAATTCAAGAAGAATTTGGACCATTTGGAAAGAGTTCAGAGGAGAGAAATGCAAATGATCAGAGTTCAAGGAAACAAATTCATAAAGATGGAAGAACATCCGAGTTATTTTGGCAAGAGATGAGGAGGTTAAGGGGAATGTGAGAGATTTCAAGTATTTAGAAGATTTGTAAGAAGGAAATGCTCTTTTCAGTGACCATGATGGGCAGGTTGAAATGGGATTAAGTTTCATCAGGGAAAACACCGATGAAGCTTTTGACTTTATCGCAGTAAAAATGGTACTTTAAGTCTTTTATTGGTGGCCATGAAGAATAATTTAGTGTGTTGAGAAAGACTGGTATAGTTGGTTAAGGTTGGGGAATAGACTAAAATCTCTATTGATGTTCCTTTCATCTTGTTTTATAGGATTCTAGTTTTAGTTTGGGCCAAGGAGAGGGAAATACACAGAATTCTTTTTGTCCGTTGCTTGGTCAATCGTGATTTTAGACTTTGCACAGGTTCAAATAACTAAACTGTGGTGCTTGTATCTGTTTGGAAACATACAGTGTTCTGGATGCTACTCTCTTCTCTGGGATGCTGCCTCTTGCAAATGGAACAAGCTTTCTTGTGCTGTCAGGTTGTTCTAAACCTCCATGGTGGAGGTACTACAGGGTGGCAATGTGTGTGTGTATGTAACTTCAGTGTAGCAGAGCACTGAGTAATTTTCAATCATTTTAGTAGTCTTAGTAGCTTCAGATTACTGCTTTAGACTCAGGTGGTAATCCTAATGCTTTTGATGCATACTTAGAAAGGTCCACCTTTGGCTTTGAAGGTCTTGAAGAACACATCCTTTGGTATATTCACCAGTACAGGCAGCCTAAGTGAGGACAGACAGATTTTGAAGTGGAAAGTCCAAATGTGAGTAGCCATGTATTTTATATATCATTATTTTCAGGCAATCTTATAATTGCTTTTGATTGTCTGCAGTAGGCAAAACAAAGGATCTAACTAGTTCTTCTGTTACAGTGATTGATTTGTAGGATAACTGGAATGTGGGGAAACATTTCAATTATCCTTATGCATTTTGCTGTCATACCAGGTCTCCAAATCAATGAAGAAAAGTAGTTACCCTTGTGAATTGTGGCCTTTAGATCTGCCACAACATTTATTGTCAGCAAAATCTTCCTTCTGGAGGATACGTGTAATGTGGTAGTAGATAGCAGGAGCTGAAAGTTCAGTGATGTAGATTAGGGTTGGCCTCCAAAGTGGAGATTGTACAGTGCATTGCCAGTTATGTTGCAATACCTGCCTGACTTTACCCTGTAATAGTATTTATTGAACTGTATAACTTCTGGGTACAGATGATTCCTGAAAAGTCCTATTGTTGAATTGCTAGAGAATTTTTTCTCTGAGCAGAGGGATAGTTTTTCTTACCTGTTTCTTAAACAGGGGACTGTTTTTATCTTAGAGGACTGGAGAAATCTTAACATATCTACCATTGTCACTAAGTTAGGAAGGCTTGATCCAAAGCCCAGTGAATTCAAAGGGTTGTTCCATTGGCTTGAGCAGTCTTTGGCTGAGGGTGCTGCTGTCTAAAACTGGTGCTTCTGTCACTATAGCAGTACTGCAGATCTGACAAGCCAGCAAAAAGTTCTTTTCAGACCAACTGGTAATTCAAACAGGAGCATAAAAGGGCTGTCAAATGTGCAGTCTTGTGGAGTGCATTCTTTGGATGGACCACAAAAAAGTTAAGTAGTGTTTCAAGAGAGGGTCATGGTATTACTTCCCTGTATCATAGCCATGCTTTATTGCTAGGGACAGTCTGCTGAGCCTTAATACTGGCAATATTGAAGATCTGTCATGTGAAAAGGTTTTCACTACAGTTTGGACAGCTGGGCTTTAAATACCAACAATGTATGGATGAAACACAGCTTCTGCCTATTTCCTGTTCTGTACAGTTGTAACGCTGTGACAGTTATCTAGTGTTTGGGTGAGATCAACCCATGGTGAAGGGCATATGTGCAGCAGAGGCAGATGTAATGTTTCTGAGTGAACAGAAGCACTTGGAGAATCACTGTTGTGCAGTCTTCATTAGTTGAAAGTGTACTCAGCTTCTTGACTTCTTAAGTTCTGTTAGTTCATCTACAAATTTTATTTTTTGTTTGCAATATAAATTGCATTTTCTTATGACCATGTCTTTTCCAGCAGAAGTAGCTTTATTATAGTAATAAAGAGGCAAAAATGTAGGAATACATATAATGTCTCACCACACAAATTGTATGCCTTTTGTAGGGGGAGAGCACAATGAAAAATAACTTAGTGTTGTAAGCTTGACAGAGTCCTTACTCTATAGCATGCAAATGCAAGTATGCTTGTGGCATTCCTCTGTGCCACTCTTTCCTATATCTAGCAACATCCATTATCCAGAAAGACAGCTATTCTTATGAGACTGTTGGCATAATTGGACATGCGTTATGAAGGATCTTTGTGCCTCAAGCTGATACTGGTATGCTAGTAGCATTTGTAACACCAGTTCTTAGCCTGTGGTCATTTCAGTAGTGATTGCCTGGTACATTAAATTGCTGTTGTATCTTTGCTGGAGATTGCTGGTCCACTAACTCCACTGGCAGAAGGGATCATAGTGTTTTGTTCAGGTTTCAGTGCAAAGTATTTTGAATTTGCATAGTCTGCATCTTGCATGTGGAACAAACACAGAGTGCCTTAGTTTCTTCTGCTTGCTGTTATCCTCTGATGGCATAAATGTCTGGGAAGCAATAGTACATTAAATGCCATAATTGTCTGTCCAGCTGAAGTCAGGTAACATTTGTTACATGTAACATTGATGGATGTGGTAGGAGAACTTGCACAGACTGTGGTCACATAGTAAACGTGCTGGTTGATTAGCTACTGTCAACAGAAGCTCTATCAGGTTGAGAATATTTTGGCGTGCACCCTGAGAAAATGCTTTCTATTGAGTTATTGCTGAATTGAAGTAATTTACCTCTTGTAAAGCTCATTTTCCTTGGAGACTAATTTTTGATATTCTGGACATTGAGCTATACCTAGGTGGTTGAGTTTAAGTTCATGGGACAGTGTTTTGTGGTGAATCATCTGCTCGGTGTTTCACTGTGTCCTCCCATCTTATCTTTGCTAGATTCCTGAAGTGTGTGTTTTGTATCTATGCTTTCCTTGATCAGGGAGGAAATCAGGAGGAACTTCCTCCTTCCTTCGGTGTTAATATTGATTTTAGCAAAGTTAGTATTTCTTAATTTTGAAAGTGTGGTACTGTATCTATTAAATACAGCTATGAAAGTGGATTTGATACCTATAATAACATCAGCTTGAAAGACAGTAAAAATACAGTAACTTGTGGCTGATTCCTTTCTTAATGTTCCATAGAAGTAAGGTAATGTTCAGAGCTTCAGTCTTTTTCAAAACTTTTTTGGTATTTTTGCTTTCATTCAGATAAAGTAGTTGCTTGTGAATTTCCTTTCCCAAGTGCTGTGGCCAAGGAGAAACCAAAGTGCATAATCATACAGCTAGTTGTGATAGTGTTTTAAGTTGTGTCTTTCCTAAGTTCTTATGTTCTACCTTGATAAATGAAGGCATTTTAAAAAACTGCAAGGTCATTGGTATGTTTGCAGGTAGGATGGGAGTTAAGTTAATGTCTGTCAGAAAGTTACACATGTAGATTTCTAATTGTATTAATCACACTGGTTTGCTAGGTATCTTGGATGAAGCCTACTGCATCTGGAATCAGGCTACTCTGCTGTAGCTTCTATAAGGAGCGTACAAATTTGAGGACTCTACAGAGCCTCTACAAGGGGTTCAGTTTATGCTTAAGTCTTATGATCCAGTTGAAGCTTCAGGGTGAGCTGTCAACTTTGAAAGAATGGCTCTGTGGTCACTTTTAAGTAAACTGTGAATGTCCACCCCTTCTTCCTTCATGTAGAAAGCCAGGCTAAAAAAACATTGCTTACTTTGTGTTTGAAGTGTTTTCAGATATATTGTGCTCTGCCCATGATCCCTTTACTGTGGGGTTTGATGTGTAAGACAGAGATGGGGATTTGGATACTGTGGCACCATCTGGAGTAGAAGTCACTGGGGCTGGAGAGTCTACTGGGAAGTATTGTTATAGGACTCTACCTGTGATATATCCTTGGCTGCTGCTCTTCAGGATGCTGGGCTAAGTGCACATTTGATCTGACCTTTCGGGGACTGTTACTTTGTTGCTCTATTAGCCTTCACCCAGGCTTTCTATTCTTTGGTCGTTTTCATTCAGAGGGTATAGAGAAAAAGCTACTTATGCATTTAATGTATGTGGAGGATCATGGCAGTCCTTAATGGTGCTTTAGAAAGCTGATCTCTGTTTTCACCTAACACTTATGAAAAAATCAAGGCTGATGGGGAAATCTGAGTAGAGCATTTGGACCAGAGGTATCTGAGAAGAGGCTACTTCTGAATGTTTGGCCAGACAGTGGTGGTATTTCAGTTTGTGAGGTCAACGCTTGAGGAAAGCGTGCTCCTTCATACATTTAATGTACTTAGAACACTTCAGTCTTGGTTTTAAGAAAACTAACTTTCCTCCTTACAGCATAGAAGATGGGTTACAGTTACATCTCTTAATACTGTTATAAAAAAGTTTATAGGCTAGGAAAAAACCCCAACCTTTTAAGAAAGGTAGCTCAAAAGCAGACATAAATATTGCTTTAGACAGGATATGTTAAAGGAAAACTCTTTTTAGGTAAGTGTGCAGGATAAAAGTTAACTATAAATGGAGGGATAACCAAAAGCTATTGCTTGCTGGGAGAAGCAAGTCTGAACACCTTTACTGACTGTCATCAGTACTGAGAAGATTGCAGCAGTTGAAGTGAGATCACGTGTCAGATTTTTGCAGAGTCTGTTTCTGTTGTACAGAAGATGTCTCCCACTGCTGATGCTGTGGAAATCATTCCCACGAGGTATACATGCACTGCAAAGGATCATTTAGGCTGAGCTATTTAAGGCAATGATGGAATGTGTTATAGTAGGCTGCTGTGAGTTCATTTAATTTCTTGGATTGTAGAAGTGTTTCTCTGAGGTATAACTGTTTACTAAATATCTAAAGCTCTTCTGGGTTTGTAGGACTGTTCTGAATGACTGGCATATATAGTAGCTAGATGGATATGGGCCAAAGTTTACATTACAGGCATGAAGGCATTGAGTTAAATGTTACAATCCTCTACGTTTGTTCTCTTCTTGTCTTTGTCAAACTTCTGTTCATGGATGTAGAGAGCAGAACTTTTCCCCCTCTTTTTTTTTTTTTTTTTTTTTTCCATTTTACCTCATCTGTGAGTAAATTAATCATTTGCAGGAGGTAAGCTGTCAGGTTGTATAAATTCCTGTGCATAAGAAAAGTCTTCTACAGCAGTCTAATCTGAGTGGAACTTGTTTGCAGATTTTTTGGTTACTTACCTCAGTTATTAGAATTTGATCAAGGCAAATAAATTGTCTTGCTTGACATCTTAAATTGTGTTTAATTCTTTGATACAACATTTTAACTTTAATTTTTAGTGTTGTAGAGTTTTAGCAGATTGTCATGCATAGTATTTCTATTGATTGGTTTGCTTCCACACAACAGCTCTTTCTTTGAAGCCTTTCTGATCCAAGTAAAGTGAATGTGCCGCATACTTAAGGCTTTGTATCAATTTATTATGATTGTTTAAAAAGAATTGTGCTTTCAGTAAACATTGGGAAACTCAGTTTTAAGTGCTGAAGTTTAACTTATTTGCACATATAGATCTTCTTATGGAATAAATTTTTAGAAGTGAGTACAACTTGGTGCTATTTCTGTTAATTTGGAAGATACTCTACATGTGTGCATTTAGCAGTCAGTTGAACTTTAAGAATCTTACATCACCACATCAGGGAAGTGAAGAAATACTGCTTTGTGCCAGAATGCTCAGCTGAAAGCAATGAAAGGTACTAAGTCATACTCTAGGATGGGAGAGAGAAGAAAGGTGCTCAAGCAGATTGCTTGCTTATGATGAGTGTGACTGGTTCTCACACGATGCTGTAGTCATAGCTGTATGCCAACTGTATGTGCTTTTGAGGAAACAAAAGTTAACTGTATAAACTTTAGAGGCAACTTCATCTCTTGTGATTAGTCTGGTGATCTCATTGTAAGCAAACAGAAATTTGATTCAAATGTTCTTATGTTAACCTCAAAAATATTTTCCAAGAATTTAGAGGAAGAGGAAAAAGTCATTGCCTCCTTTAACTGAGCATCCATACTATAAAAGCAAATATATCCCAGGAAGCAGATATTCTGCATTGCACAATAAGGCGGCAGCCACACAGGAAAGGTTGGGTTCTTGGCACGGCCCCTGAGGGGAAATGCTTCCTTGAAAGGACCCATTGTTGCTGGATCTGGGTCTTCAGACTCCCAATTCTCCACTAGAATACTTGCAGTTCTCTTGGTGCTGGGATGGGGCATCTTTGCCATCTCCATTATCTGACCATAATAGTCTTGGTTATTGATTAAATAGAAGGACTGAGTAAAGTTCACGCCCCATGCAAGAGAGGAACATCCTTTTGGAAACAGCTTCAGTAGTCAGCTATTGAAAACTCATGTTGGGTGTAATGGTGCCATGCCTTACCCAAGGTATTTGAAACAGTTTAACTTTCTCTTCCAAGAATAAATAAAACGGTTCATTGTTCCTATTGTCAAAGTCTGTGAATTCTAACCCAAATGTCTAGAATACTCTTCCAAGAGTGGAAAGAAATAATAAGCATCTAAAATAAATGTATGCTTTATTGGATTCCCTGACTGTGGGACAGATCTTCTTTCCTTCCTGGCAGCCAGGTAGGAGATCCAGAAATCTAAAAAGGAAACAAAGAAAGACTGTATTTCTGTGTGCCTGAAAGTGGAAACAAGCTTTGGGTAATTTTGACTTTTGGTGCTTGATTTACCAGTTGAAAATTTGCATTAATGTAAATAGCTGCTGCTTGAAGTAATATAAATGAGATGGCTGAAAGCTTAGGTGGTGAAGTGCTTGACTAGTTGTCCTTGATATGACCGGCTGCATTCCTAAATTCTCTTTTAACATGTCTTCAGCTTGTGCATGTGCTATTATGTTAACAATAAATTTTTAAGTGGTTTGAAAAAAATGATCTGAGGAGCAGTTAAAAGTAAGTTTTGAGTATAGTATTGGCTATAGTACTTTGTTATCATGATGAATTGTGATACTGAGTTTATTGTTAGATGTAGAATTATCTTTCCTTAATGTAGCATATATTCTACTATAAACATTGCAATTGCTATTGCAGCCTGCAAAAAGTATACTTTACAAAGAATACACTCTACAAATGTAAATACAATTTTGGTTTAGTGATTGTTGGATACAATGGTCTTCCTTAAGCCTAAACACAGAAACAAAAGCTTGTATTATAACAGAAAGCCCAAGATGGGAAGTGATAAAATAGGTATTGAGTGGAGGGCTTTGTTAAAATTTAGCTCGTGTACTTGTAAAATTTCCATGTATTCATTAAACTATTATGTCATTCTTATTGTTAGAGCTTGGTTAGTTGACTAAAGTGTTAAGCTTTGTTTGTAGTACAAATTATAACCTTAACTCCTTTTTCAAAATATAGCTGGAGGTTTTTTCATCTTCCGTAGTTCTTCTAGCTTGTATGTCTTACCCAGACATTTATTGTACATTACGTGGATAACTTCATATTTAAGGGTTCAGCCTCAAGCTACTGGAGAACTGTAAATTGCATCAGCTTCCATTCATGGAAGGTACATTTCTCAGATTGAAGGTGCCTCTCAAGGAGAGTATCTTTTGCGTTTATAGTGTGGATTACAAACTTGTAAAAATATTGGTATGTTAAAATAATACTGAAAATTTTACAAATATATTTAAATTACATGTGTAAGTTCATTGTAGTGTATGTTGAAGTAAAATGTAATAACCTTTGTTTTTTATGGTCACAAAAATGTGATATCCCCAGACTTTTGGCTAAGTTGCCTATTGGGTATAAAGTGATCTGTTTCAGTTTTGAAGTGGTCTTTGAGCTATGTGGCTTTTATGTTTTGGGGGGCAGGCAAAGACAGGCTCTTGCACATGGTGTGAGGTTTGCCAGCTGGTGCGAGAAGACTCTAGCGTTATGCAGCTAAGGTGGATGGATCCCTCTGGGTCCAGGGTGTAGCGTAATCCCACCTGCCCCAAATCACAGTTGTGGTCATAGATACTAAGTGGAAGTTGTCACTGCATCAGTGGTGCACATCAGAGAAACAAAAATGCTGCATGCAGGCACACCTGTGTGCAGAAGCTCCTTGAAGACTGAGAATCCATAAAAAGGAACTTTGGAAGCTCTCTCATTTGAGGAGGTACTGAGACTAATGAGGGATGATGAATTCTGATAACAGATGGTTTGGAGACAAGATATCATAATGTGGATTTTAGCAGGGCATTCTTATAGCCTTTAAAATAGACTCCTAGCTTTTTAAATTGCAAATCTTTAAAGAAATGGTCCTTTTTTATTTTGAGTGGCTGCATGTTCTGCTAGTCTGTTTCGAAAGCAGCCAGTGGAGAAATTTTAGGAAATAGTACATTATTTTTATAGATGCTGAAATAGAATCCCTTATGTAAAGGAGAAGGACTGGAAAGTAAATATGGACTTATGTCCAAGACCCTATGGTCAGTAGCTTTGGTTTCAGCTCTTGAAAACTTGAAATGTTCTGTTCAAGTTTGCTTTTTTTTTTGTGATTGATTTTTAACGTGTGCAGCATGTTATGTGATAAGGTTTGAGAAGAATGTGGTCCCAAATATTTTTTATCTTTATTTTTTTTCTGATCCTTACATCTTCTTAGCCTTGTGTCCTTGTCCATTTATTTATCGGGACAGTATGTTTTGAATGAAGTCAGTGTTTTAGATTCAGTGTTTCAGGTATCGTATGTGGAACTCATTGGCAGTTGGCATGGGCAGGACCTGCAAGCTCAAGCAGTAATAGCTGATAAGACTTTTCCTTCTATTTTTATAGCTCCATTTATAAGTGTGCTTTTTCTAGAGCATGGTCTCTTAAGCTATACCTAGAACTTCTTTCCTCAGCTGCTGGCAATTCTGACATCAGGTCAAATATTACATGTGCATTGAAAGTGGTGTATTGAGTGCAACTTTGCATGGTCAGTGCTGTCAAGTGCTGTGTAGACCAGAAAGTTTCATTAGCAGGATGGCAAAGATCTTGGGTCAAGAACAGGTGGGGGTTTTTTTGGTTGGTTTTTTTTTTTTTTTTTGTTGAGAAATGTTTCTGTGGTCTGGGGGGAAAGAAATTCTTAATCTTTCTGGAATAAGAGGCATTTTCATTGTTTTTTACTGTTCGTAGTTAGATAAGAGGTACTTTGTGTTATATGCATATGGACATATTACAACTGTAAAATTTTGAAAAACAGTTAATATTCAGAGCATCATTTGGCCTGAGGTACGAGTGCAGAACTGTCTTCCAAAGCACCATCTCCTTGGATGTGCCTGCTCTTGTGAAGCACTTCATACACAGCCCTTGCAGGGTGATGTGGAAAGCTGGCTTCTATGGCAGGGCAAAATAATACACTTTTCCTCTGTCAATTGCTTTGTAAAATTAACTGCCATCCTCTTCTGCTAATGGTCAAATTGTATGTAGCCCAGGCTGTGTTTTCATCTTTGCTGAGAAATCAGGTGGTATTGTGAAACTGAATATGTTCTCAGAAGATACATTCATACCACTTCCTGGCCTGTTACTGCTCTTCTAGTTTGAGTACTTCTTCAATTTTTAATTTCATAACTGCCAGTATGGCAGAGATTGAGCATGAGTTGGTGTTTTGTATATGGTGTTTTGTATATGTAAAGCAATTGCTTACCTCCTGTAGGTCCATTGCATGAATGCTGAAGACCTTTGTCATAAGGCGTGGAAAAAATGGACTGTTTGGTAACTGCTCTCAATGTGTGGGCATTGTGTTGCTGGAACGAGAATAAGCTCTGGTGGTAAACATTGCCTTTCTAAGGTCTGTTACCTTGTGAGGTTGATTCCTTCTTGTGTTAAAGTGTTGGAAGCATGGCTCTGAAGTGCAGAAATGTTTAATTTCTGAATGCCTGAAATAATGTTTGTCTTCGTAGTTTCAAAACAAAACAGCGTTTTAGTGTGTTTTGACAGCTAGTCAGGATACAGTTGAAGATGATGTCTGTCTGCTATGGAACAGGCACTATCTGCAGTTAAGAATGACTGTTCAAGATATTTTTAAATTCAGTAATCTGAAAGGCTTGTAATGACATCAAGCTACTTAGAAACTTAATTTTCAACTCCAGAGCTGTGAAGTGTTCCTTAATGGAGGATATATTTGTTGTAAATAAGTTCTGGAAAAGGATTTTTAGTGTTTCAGTAGCAATTAAAGAAACCATAATGGTTCCTTTTGGACCCAGGAGAGCCAGACGGGTCACTTAGTAAGACACTAGATCAGATTTCAGGAATATGATTCATGTTTGATCTATACCATGATCTTTTTCTAGACAGGTCAGTCAGGTTTTTTTGATCTTCATTCCTTTCCTGTAGAATTTTATGGTGCTTGGTTTATTTAATGACCGTGATTACGTAGGGAGCTGAGGAAAATTGACTCATATTAATCTTTGCACATAGGTGTTTTTTTAACTTGGCTGTTCTCATACATGTCTCTTGTTTTTCCTGTCTGCATTGCTAGCTTTTCATTTGCTCTTTATGTTCTTACCAAAGCACTGCTGGTTGATCCTTGTCTTGTACAGAAAAGTAACTCGTTTCTACAACATTCAGATAGTGACCAAGTTTCCTTTTTTCAGCTTTGTTGCACTTGATCTCTAAAGGTTGTCTAATATGGTGTATGTGAATGCTTCATTATGCTCTGTCATAAACTGTAAAATGCTGAGAGTGAGAAATGTGTGTATTTCTTAACTGCCGCCTTTATCATCGATTAGCTCCTCAAAATGAATGTTGTCTTCGCTCAGAACAGCTGTAAATACAAGGAAGGGTTTGGTCAGAAGCCTATATGCTTTTAGCTGGGCAGATAGTATCAGGACTTGTGCATAGACCTGAAACTGTCTGCCGGCTCCTGGTGAGGCATTTGTGGTTTGAATAGAAGGAGCTGGACCGGGCGGCTGATGCCTGGAAGCGCAGCCTCCGCGCCAGCCCGGCCACAGTCTTGCAATTGTTCAGCCACACTGGAGGGAAGAGGGAAAAAAAAAAAGGCATTCCAAGCAGTGCCAAATTTTCTTTGATATGTTAATCTTTTGATAACAGTTTGAAAAGCCCTTGGAGACTTTTTTTAGATTTTAGACAAAATAGTTCATTTGTCAGGACTTCCCTTGTAGATAGGGTCTCAGTTATTAAGAACTGCCTCACTAACTCATGATAACAAAAGCAAGTGCAGAGGACAGCTGCTGGACTGCTTGCTGGTAAGAGAAACTCTTTTAGTTATCTCAGGATTTTTATGAATATCTGAAAAGAATAAAATAGGGAATGTTTAAGATAGAAGTTTATAAGTTTATTTACTTGCATATTTTAAGCAGATGAATGATGACTGCTTAAGCATATGTAACAACTTTATAATTTTTTAATGCATATCCATTACTAAAGACTTAAGCTGTCAAAATTGTATTTTCATCTGAGAAACTTGGTATTTAAATTACCCAATGTCTACAGGTGATCTCAAAAGTTTCTTTTGTAGCTGTAGTCTTAACAGACTGTGGAATTTTTCTCTTGAAATTACGAAACTTCCAGTTAAACCAGAAAACTGGAAGAATAAACTGCTGGCAACAATGTATGTATGCATGCTAAAGCAGAATTAGTGTTTAAGGATCATGGACTTGGGACAAATGTTGAGGAGAACAGAGTGAAGTTTTCTTTGCTTCCCAACCCCCAAATCCAACTTGAAGGGTAAAATTTGTACTGAAGTAGTTTGTTAATTATGCTAGCTATTGGAAAACTGACTTCAGATATGCTAGTAGTCCTTCAAAAGTGTGGCTTGCAGAATTCTTCAGGCATACTGATTGAGACTTACTCTTTAACAACATTTACCTTAAATACACCATGAGTTCACTCGCACCTTTTACACTGTTGCTACAAATGCTTATTGCCTATTAATATTTTGGGGGAACTGCTTGGTATTCTGGTTGTTTAGTCAGGATAGATCAACAAATAGTTATTGGTGTAATTCAGATAATTCAGAAAAGGTGTGACATTTTCTTCATGGTGGGAGATGCATGTAGTTTTAAGGTCTGTACACTGCTGTAATTTCTTCAGTGATCCAATTTGTGATCTACTTTAGTTCCAAAATAATACCGACTTTAATCTGAAACTGCAAGTGCTGCCCTACCCATAGCTACATACTCTTCAGGACAGAGTCAAATAGCAAATGTAGTTTAACCATACTCTTCAGGACAGAGGGAAATGGCAAATGCAGTTTAACTTAATTTTGATATAGGTTGTTTTTTTTTTTTTTACAAAGTTGCAGATTGTGATTCAAATGTATGCTCTTAGAAGTACAGTTCAGATGCTGTTCAGCTGATGCTATAACATTTGTTAAATTTAGACCTATGTTCTAAAATATTGCAAGTGATTTCATTCTCTTAGTCTCAGTGGCAAACAGCATTTCTTTTACAGACCTTTTTGATACTTCCTACTTTTCTGACTCTAGAATATGCTTAGCTATACAATAGTAGCTCGGTGAGTAAAAATTATGTAAGTGGAGTGACAGTAACTTTCGCCATTTCCATTGGTTTTGGCCCCTTTCTTTAAAAAAGAATAAGTAGTGCTTTTTGGTTGCTATTTTCAGTTTGTTAAAGGGGGAAAGGACTTGCCTAGCTGTTCGCGCCAGGGAACCTGTGCCAGAGAGAGGCTGAGTCCACAGTGCTTCTTGTGAGTGAATTTCAACCTCACTTCAATTCTAGTACTAGTAAAATGTTGTATTCCCTTGTAGTGTGAGAAGTCCAGGGCTTATATTTATTTAATTAAATATTTAATTGAGTATTGAAATGTTTAAATTTCCCACTATATTATAGAAAGAAGTAAAGATCAAATGCAGATTGCTAAAGTCTCTTCTGAATTGGTGAGATGCTGTTACTTCTTTCTTCAGCCTGACCCAGCAGCCTGACGTCACCTCCAAAGAGGGCAACCATGTGGAGCCCATGCTGGTGTTGTTCAACCCCAACTTTCAGCAGGGCAGTGACAAACAAACCCAAAGCAATTACACATTTGCACTCTTGATGATGAGCTTGGGCTGATGATGTGTCTGTCAAAAGGGATAAGATTGGAGAAAGAGTGCTGTTCCTTGTTGTTGAATAGTAATGACTTTCATGACCCATCAACTAAGAAAAGATCTCTAATGTTTTCTAAGTTTAGAGATTTGAATTTGAGTTTAATATGGAAAATCACAGGCAGTATGTGAAATTGAGAATGTGTGTGTTAGTTGAAGGTCACTCAGTAAATGATTCTGTATAAAATAATGCAGATGGAGCTAATGATGTGAGTCAAAAATAGCCTCCTAATGCTCCTCGTGTATACTCCCTGTGTGATTCTACCCAGCTGTTCAGAGAACTCATTGAATCACAGGAATTATTGCTGGTGCTCTCAGTGCTGAGATTTCCCTTCGTGCTTCTTCAGACAGACAGCTTGACACTCCTTTCTGGCTGTGGAACAGCCCTAAATTAAGGCAGTTGCACTTCTCATGCTACTGTGGTGTCCCGTGTCCCATAAGGTGTCTGTTCTGATGCATTGGCCATATGGAAATCTAAGCTGAGATTTATTGATCTTGAAGCTGTTTGCATTTATTTTGCTGCCTGGTGCTTTCCTGTATCAAGTATAGCTGTTGCTAGATATGTTCATCAAGATTGAAGTTTTGCCTGCAGGCACTTTTTTTGATATTGCAGTACGCTATAGCGGGGAGATGCATGTTTGTTTAAGAACAGACTAGTTCAAGTAGATAAAACTAGTAATTCTGTCATGGAGCTGTGAACTCTTATTAGAAGTATAATTCTGTAAATACACAAAACATTTTCTGGCTCCATGACTTCTTGATTGAAAATGTGATTTGTATAGTGTACAGAAAGTTGTTTGTTATTAATTCAAAGATTGTTCTTGGGAGCTTTCTTAGCAATCCTGTGTAGGTTTAGGACAGATTTTAACTGGTTGCATATATATATATATAATCTTTCCCAGGATAAAAAGATGAGTGGCAATTTAAACAAAAGTGTTCTAGAACTTGCATGATTTGTGTAACAGATAAGGAAGTATCAGTGGTGCACATCTTTTGGCTTGATTTCCAAATTAATCTGCAGTCAGGAAGGTATTCATAGTTCAGTATTGGATAGTAATAGAAAATTTTCAGCTTAACAAAGCAAGTAGCGTGTGAGCTGGTGTTTCTATCAAAGAAGACAGTTATCAAATTCACTTCCTTCCATACAGAACAAAATACAAACTTTATCAAGCACTCAATTTATGAAGAGCTGAGTTGTTTTCCACCTTTAACTGAGCCCTGTGTTGTGATGTAGTTCTTTGCTTTGATTGTGTGTTTCTCCCACTAGGACCTTGTTCATTCAGCAGTGGGGGGTAGATTTCTGAGGAGACTCAGATTTGGGCAGTAACATAAACCTTTTCTGTTAGGTTCCTCCTTCATTTGTTGGCTTAATTGGAAAGGAGGTGGTAGCTTGCAGAAAACACGTGAGGATGTGGTGATGTTGATAAACTGCAGGAATTGGGAGGAAGAACCTTTTGAAGTTGGCATTGCTGCTCAGTGTAAGTGCATGGATCCAGGGGCTGGCTTGGAGAGGATCTGACTTGAAGTCTGATGATTTGATGTGTAAAAATGTTGAGGAGTTAATGACAGCAAAGAACTTGGTAACGGTTGTGCTTTTGTCATAATGCTACCTAGTACTAAGTATTTTGAATAGTGGCATCCTAGCCTTCAATGGACAGCTGAGATGAAGTTAAGTGGATGGCTTTCAACTTGATTTTTTAAAATTTTTTTTTTGAAACAGCCATCTGTCTGAAAAATGACAATTACAGTCACTACTTGTGCCATGACAGTGAATCCTTAATACTTGAGTACTGCTTATATGCTGTGGTATTAAGTGGTGTCTTCAGAGAGATTTATATATGTGCAGTAAATGAAAACAAAGTTTGTACATTGTCACTGTAGAGAATGATAGTTAATCCATGCCATGGCAGGTGAGCACTGGCTATTCAGTGGTTTTAACTATGGTAGGGTGGTCCTGTGGAAATACGAGTGCATTAATTACAAATTGTATACAATTAACATGTACAGGGGTGCCCAAATGGATGCAGTTTTAATTTCAAAATTTAGATTTTTGAATTTTATTTTCTTTGTTTGTGATGATGAAACTTCTCATGAGCCTCATAGTATGCTGGAGTCTTTTGTTTGTAGTATTTCGCTATTGGAATATGGATCTGCATGCAATATATTCATCTCATAGACGGTTGATATTTTTTCATGCCATTCCCTATTCACGAAGCTTGTGATCATAATCTATCCTCAAAGGTCCCCTCAAGATTTGCAACTAGAATAATTTAGAGTAAGAAATGAACCCATTGATACAAATTGGATGGTAAAAAAATTGGAAAGAAGGGAAAAGACTTAACTGACCATTAAGTATATCTTGATTTAGAACTACAAAACTTTTTTTAGCAGGTACTTGTTTTTCTTCTCAGATGAGATATGCACATCTCGGGGGGGTACAATGCCTTTCCTTCTGCATGATAGTTGGGCTTCTGAAAGCATCTGGCTGCAGTTATTACAGTACAGAATGATAGAAACGTGTAATCTGGACCTACTTTAAGGCTTTTTTTTTTTAAAGGTTTAACTTATGTTTCCATCCTTAAGTTTGTAGAGTGTACCACAACCTGCTTGCTGCATGTACAATGTAACCAAGTTAAATTGGTACAAGCTATTTTCCCTCCTTCAAAGCCTGCTGTTTCTGCAGTATTTCACTTGTATTCATCCAGTGTTCAATCTTAAAGCTTTAGTAGAGCTCCTTGGGTCATTACTACTGGAAACTAGTAACAATGCAAATTTAAGATATGTATTAACATGTTGTCAGTGTGTTTTATGTGTATGCACTTACAGAAAATAAAACAACCTAATACTTCAGTATAAAATCAGTAATGTTGTTACAATTTTTAACTCTTTTGTTGTTAAAGGTCTTCCATATCTCAAGTTGAGAAGTTCCATATCGTACTAAACATGGAGAAAGAAGAAAAGAAATTTGTCAATAAAGCAGAGGAGGATGAGATGGTAATTGATTCTATTCAACTATTTTTATACAGTGAAAGAAACACACTTTCATGGTTTTCTCACTAAATGGGGCATATTACATATAGGAAGTGGACTGTCTCAGTTTAAATGTGTTTAGCAATTTTATATGGTTATCCCTGATAATATTTTTTTGGTATTAAGAAATGTAGTCTTGGGATAGGCAGTGTTTTTGTTGAAAGCCTTTGCAAAGGTTCTGGGTTGGCTACATTGAGGTCAGCAGTCCAATGGATAAAAGATTTTGGTACTTGACATTTTTTTTTAAAGGAAAATAGAAGCGAAGTGTTGAGGTTTTTTTTTTCTTTTCTACAAATCTTGGAGCTTTTTTCTTGTCATTTAAAACAGGTTAATGCTCCATAATCTGACTATACTCTGCATACTCTTGCATATTCATATTTATGCAGATAAGACACACTCCCTAAAGCATGGCAAGCAGTTTAATGGGTATTTGGTAGCACAGAAACTTTGCTTCCTACTAGAGCAATGATATCTCTTATTATTTCACCTGGAAGATGCAGCATTTAGCTTTGACAGGAAAATAGTGGCAGCTGATCTTTAAATTTCTATCCCATTTCAGAGATAGCAGAAAATATTTGGGGTATATAGGGATTTTTGTTTTAAAAACAGTAGTTTCCTGTGAATTAAAGTCCTTGTTCTTTCTTTGTGCATGCTGCTAGAAAAAGCTGCTCTTCACTAGACCAGCTCTAATACAGAGAGTAGGCAAATACACCGTAAAACAAAAAATGAAACTGAGATGCTTCTCGTCTGATCACTAAACTAAATGCTTTTCAGAAGGAATAATTTTGTTTTGCCCCAAAAGCAGCATTAACCTCTCCCACTATCTTTCACCCACCTGTTTTTATTGGTAAGGAGTGAATACTGACTCTAGTGTTTTGGGGGTAACAGAGAATGAGTTTTGTCTCTGCTTTTTGTCAGCTGAGAAGGCTGCAAAAGGAACTTGTTGAAAAGCCTTTTCTTAGGAAAGGAGTTTAAACAATTTCTAATACTGCTTAATGAAAAGTACAAAAAAATTGCAACAAGTTGGTGTCAATATGAACAATGTGGGTGGGACTCAATGGGAAACTTCATTGCCCTTTTGCAGCAGGAAATATAATCTAATGATGTAATGTGAAACTCAGGAATGTAACCCAGCATCTAGTAAGTCACCGAATTATTTTCTGTTCCTGGCTGTCATCAGGTGAAGTTGGTACTTGCCTTTGACCAAGGCAAACTTAATACTTTGTTGTTGTTTTAATGGGAGAAGAGAATTTTTCCAGCTGGTGCAAGTTACAGAACCTTTGACAGTGCAGCTTGTAGCTTCTGATGTTTCACAGTAGCATTTCTTGTTAAATGGCAGGCAAAATAAACCAGTTTCTGTACTAAAAAGTAGTGTTTGACAAATACATTTTCATACTTGTTTAGAAAGTATGAAATTCTGCTGGCAACAAAACTAATGCTATGCTAGTTTTCAAAACTATGTATACTAGCTAATGTGGTAAAATCAGCATTTGATTAAACCAAAGATGCTTTTACTTCTAACTGCTTAGTTGACTTGTGCTGGGTTGTGGTTGAAAATTTGGTCATTTACCAAGAGTTAAGGTAGGTTGTGTTGCAACCGAAGTCCTTAGGGAGCAATGCAGAGAGGAAACAGGTCCTGTAATTAAATGTTGTAAATGATGCATATGCTCTGCCTTTCTGATGCTTTTACTGATGTTTATATTTCTGACTGAGCAAAACAGTCCTCCTTTTTGTTGCCTCCCCATCATGTATTAAGTTTTTTACATCTTTCCTTCCCCCAGAAAAGAAAAAGGAGAAAATGGCTTTGAAATTTGATCCGCTTTAAATACCACACTTACGAAAAATTAATGTTGGTTTCCCAAGCCAGAGCAATTAAAGAAGGTCATTGTTTGTTGTTTCTCTGTTTCCATGCAGGAGATCTATGGTTATGATCTGTGTCGTTGGAAGTTGGTGCTAGTTACTGTAGGAGTGATCTGTTCTGGTGGCTTTCTTCTCCTCCTCCTCTACTGGATGCCTCAGTGGCGTGTGAAAGCAACATGCAAAAGGACTACACTTAAAGACTGTGAAGTGGTTCTGCTGAGAACAACTGTAAGTCTATAGGAGGGTGTGCTTCTCCCAGTTTACAGTTGTTTTACATCCCTCTTGCTGCTTGCTAAAATACACAAATCCTTGCCTGCAGCATAGACATGATTTTGTTTTGCAGCACTGCAGAACGGTGCTCCTTGGTACTGTACATATCTTTGCTGCCCATATGGGAAGACTGACAGCTGTTTGCAGAGGACATGGCAAAAAGAAAGTCTTTGCTTTTGGATTTTAAAAATTAAATATGTGAATGCTGTTATCAAAAGTTACAGAACAGATACCTTGTTCACATAACCTGATAACATGGTTTTCAGGTTTTCCCTCACTTATTCAGGAAAGATAGATCTGTTGAATTAAGGCATAACTGCAGACCCAAGTATGGTTTCATTTCAAGTGGGTTTTCTTCCTCCATAATTGCTGGTTATGATCTTGTCTTAAGTCCTCAGTTATTTGAAGTTGCAGGGTGGGTGCAGCTGAATGCATAGGAATCACATAGTTCCTCCTAATACAGAACAAATATTTTAAATTGTGAAGGGCTGAAGACGTCAAAATTCAAGTACCAAGACTCATTGCTTAAAAAGAAATAAGAAATTTTTCAGTGCAAAAAACATGCTTTTAGAATTGTGGAAGGAAAACGTATTCTTAAGGTAGCTGATACTAACTTCGGGATATCTTCTGTAGTTATGTATGGCTCTGCTAATCTGTCATCTGTTGTTGACACGTTTTGCTACAGATACTGTAGTAAAATGCTGTTTAAATGATGTTTCAACCAACTCATTTTTTTCTCTTCTTTAAGGATGAATTCAAGATATGGTTTTGTGCAAAGGTTCGCATTATGCCTTCTTTGGGAGCCAATCCTTTACAGAATCCTAACCCTCTTATACACAAGGTTTCAAATGGCCATGCTGTTCATTTCTGTGAATCTGCTGCAGAAGAGAATAAAAATGATTTGAAAAAATATTTGCCTGTAAGTAAACCTGCAGTACTACACTTGCTAATTTTCGAAGTATCTCAAGTAGTATCTAGAGTAAACACACACAATACAGTACACATGAGCTGCTACTTTTGTTTAAAAGGCTAACTCATTCTTTGGGTGGAGCACAAAACTTTTCCTCAATAACCTGTTAATGGAAATTGTGGAATCCTTGAAAGATTATTTTGAAAGAAAATTATTCATTTTTCAGTGAAGTTTTTCTAATCCCCTTTCTACTGCTGTTTACAATAAAGTCAGAAGAGAGGAGTTAAGCAGTGCTAGTTTAATATCTGTCTGTTGCCCTTTCAGATTCGTTATTTCACACATCACAGCGTGAAGTATTTCTGGAATGATTCAGTTCAAAGTTTTGATGTTGTACGGTAAGAATACTTTTTTCTTGTGTTGTGTGTCAACTAAATTTTTCTTAAAATTCAATAGTGTGCCTAAGAACATGGTGAAAATTGGTATCATATTCTGAACAGCTGTTTTAGCTCATTGAATGTTTGTTTGAACCATAGTGAGATTTTAACTTGGTGTGACTTTGGAAGGAAGGTATTTGTTTAATCTACCTTTATCGAGCGTGATGCGTATAGAGTGACAGGCTGCATGCCTTTGCAGGCTTTTTGCCTGTTCTCGGAGTGTTATTTGAGAATTGGAGCACCTGTTTATAGACAGTAGCTCTCCCTCTATAAACTCTTAAAAACTTTCCTTCTGATGGAGTAACTTCAATTTTTTGCACTGTTGCTGAGTTAGACCCAAAAGGAGTATCTAGGAATTCACCGAATATCTTGTTGTTCACCTTTGTGTGTAGGTCTGCTCCTACATTTTAGTCCAGTTGAGCTGAATTTGATTATTACTCTCTAGTAACAAAAACAGGTCTCCTGCATTGATAGAGAATGTCTTTTAGTGGGCAGTACTGGCTGTGCTCACTGAATGTGCTGCGCTGTATTTTCTTTTATCCAGCAGCACCGTTGCATTACGTTAAGGTTGAAGAAGAAAGTTCTTTAATCTGATGCTACTGATAAGGCCTTAGCGTAGTGCTAACAAGTTAAATGAACGCAGGCTTCTCTGTTTTTGACAACTGCTTGTTAAGAGGTTTGGATCAGAAGTACCTCTTTTTAACTTAAATCAATGTTCACTGCATTGAACCATCACATGGAAAAGTCCAAGCACTACGTATAGAAAAAAATAACGACCAGTGACTGAAGGGAAGAAAAATAGACAACATTTCTGGAAGAAGAAACATACTCTGCAAATGTTTCTTATGCTTTTGAAAAAAGTGTGTAATAATAGTATGGAAAGTTATCAGCGATGACAACAATTTAAAGAAATCATCATAATACAAGGAGTTACAAAACGGAGCCCCCCTCCTCTGGGAGGGTAGAAGTGTCCCAGTTCATGTGTAAATAATTAAAAGCTTTGTATGCATTTTTTTGTTAAGCCTCCCATGAATTACAGTGGTGCAGGTAGTAACGCTTGTCATTTTGCATTACAGGGTCCTGTTTTCATGCCTATAGTGTTGCTAATTTAAAATGCTCAAAGGGCATATTTCCCACAGATGAGATTAAAAAACCTCAAAACTATACTTCTATGCTAAGAACAGATATGGGAAAAAAAATCATACGACTCCATGTGTTTAGAAAAAAATGTTGTTCCTTAGAATTAAAGCAGTGACTTGAAACTTGGCATTTATTGGCTGTTTGACTGTGCCTTTTGATGTTCTTGTGATAACTCAGCCAATTTATAAGCCCTGGAAAAATCTCAGATATGCCTGTGAAGTTATGTGAGCTTTTATTCAATCACATTCTTGCTGATGTGCCAAACTTTCATTTGTTTGATGTATTAGCAATGACTGAGCCTGACCACTTACTTAGGTACTGTAGCTGAGCTGGTCACCATTATTTAGCAATTGGATAATAAAGAGGAGAAACAGCTGGATCTGAAACATACCTGATACTGGTAGAGTACTAAGTCACTTCTGCACAAGGTCAAATAAGAATGAGAGTTTGCTATAACTTTTCTTTAAAGTGAATGAGGTGTGATCATGTAGTGAAGTACTAGATACCACCCACAAAATAACAGCTGGACTTATGAATGGAAAATAGTCTGAAAAGAAGTCTTAATTTGTCCTTCATCAAGATACTTTTAATCTGCTCTTCAGTTTATGTAAAAAACCAGAAACCGGTATTACCTAATAACATAGTAGAGAATTAAGTTAAAATTTGTAAAGAGGTGGTATATGAGACTGAGGGCTTTTTAGTAAAATCCCTAAGGCAAGCAACACAGTTGTAGTTGTGATCTTATGCAAGTATTCAGAGACAGAGCAGTTTGGTCACATAATTAAAGACTTGGCACAATACAGAAGGGAGGCAAATTAAGATTTCTTGGGCAATTAATTTGGTTATGAGAACTTGAGTTTCATATCATTGTTTTTTTAAAAATAATGTATTATTAAGATCACTGCTTTAAACACAGGAAATGCAAGTGTAATTGTTCTGTAACTAAATCAGACTTGGTCACATACCCAAAGAGGATGCAACTGTGAACTTACATGTCTGTTTTGTTTTAGCTAATGTCAACTGAATCTCAGAGTGAGTTGATGAGTGCTTTATGTAACAAACTGTGCACACAGGGATTTTTTTAAAATGCCCTGGGAATTCAGTACTGTAACAGTACTGTAAAAAGCAGGTAACATCCTGCTAGAAGCTTTGTCTTTGCATGGACATTACATGCATAGGTATGCATATTTGCATATAAAGCACTTGTTTTTAGGGATCTTTCTTAAACCCACTGTTATATGCCTTGTGCAGGAAAAGAAAGACTGAATAATTTGGGATAGAATGGGAGGAAAGGCACAGTTTATTTACAGAGAATTGTATATTTATTAATCTAAAAATCATTGTTTTAAAATCATTGAGCTTGAAAAATTTTAGGGAAACTTGTACACTTATGGCAGATTAACACATTAACATTTACACCTTTTATGAGAAGTTGGTGGAAACATGGTCCTAGCCTTTGTAATAGTGTGGATTTTCAAAGCTTTCCCTGTGTTTTAGAAAATGGAAATAATTTTTACTATATATGCACAATAAAGAGTTTTTTCTTCACTGGGATAGCTCTGAATTCTTTTTAATAAGAAGACTTAATAGATGCCCAATATAAAAAAGACTTGTGTTGAATAAGGCTGGTTTTGTCATATCATCTGTGAAAGCCTTTTGGGAGGTAATGATATTTTCCTGTGTATCCAAAGTATGTGTGCTAGAAAATGCCTGGATTTTGGGCATGGTATGTCTGATTTACTGAGTTTGGTACTTGAAATGATCCCATAGCTGTAAACATAAGGATGTTTCATGTGTGCTTGCTTATCTGCAGATCTTCTAAATTATAGCATTTGCTTTCACAGCATAGACTAAAGAAATGGTAAAGTACAGTCTACATTTTAAACTAGTCATAGATAAAATTTTGATAGTAAGATGCTGCAAAATAGCTTCAGTATAGATTTATCTGATAAACTGATCAATAATTTTAAAAAAAATTCTTCCATTATTACTTTGAGGCAAATGAAAATAATTTGAAGGAATATTAATCTGTATTGATTTCACACAATGTTTTGTAAAACTTGCTCACTTTTTCTTTTTAGAGGCCTTTGAATACTAGTTATGCTAGTATTTTACTTCATTTTTTTAAGTGTAACTCCATTTTGATTGAAATAGATATGACTGTCTTACAGAGTAAGATGTGTCAACAAGAAGACTGCTTTTAACATCTCACTGGTATCAGCAGTTGTGACAAAAATAGCTAGAAAAACATTAATACGTAGACCTTGTTCTTTTATAATGAAGTGTAACTCTTGGCAAAGACCTAGCTCTTTTGAATTACTGAATACTTCATTTAAAGTATCAGGTTTCTTAAATAACTCATTGACTCTTTCATTTACTTAGAGGTCTAGATGAATCTACATTCTGTTCTTCAATTCATAACGAACACAGCACGGGACTGACAAAGGGAATGCATGATTACAGGTAATATTACAGAATTTGAGGGAAGAATTGTTTTTGTTCCATTACCTGTGCTGACAGTGTTAACAAAACTGGAAGAGTGATTTATGTTTACAGACAGATTCTTACACTTCCTTCAAAGAAGGCTGTTAGATGTATGAAATTCTTGTTTTTCGTACATATACCTGGAGTAAGAACTAGACTCTGATATTGTGTTGACTTACTTTTCTCAAACTACACTGACCATGGGAGTTGGAACCATTGCTTAAAGTAATTCAGAATGTATTTCTGAAATTGTATTTACCACTTAACATTTTCAAATAAAATGAGCATACAAAAAGAATAGCAAGCAATTACATTTTCAACCACATTGACAGGTATACAGTGAAATTTGGCAGTTGATGTAAAACAAAGTAGTTATTTTTGCCACATAACTAGCCTTTAAAGGACAAATATTACCATAACATACTGTCATTGTTGAAGGGTGTGTGTGGGTTCAGAGGCAAATGAACTGATTCCCAGTGGAAGAGTACATCAAAAGTTCTTTAGCTGGAAGGATGCTCATTTGTCTCAAGCTGCAGATTGTTAAAGGCTTGAAAGGAACGCTGAGGGAGATTGCTCTTCTGCTTCTTGTTTTCTCTAACATCCTTGGCTAGCGGTCATTGTGAGAGAGGGGATAGATTAGCTAGATGGCTAATAATGACCATTGGATGCCAGGAAGCAGCAAACTTGGCCTAAACTGTAACTAATTTCTTATTTTAGGAAGATCAGGCTGAAACTTCACAGGTCTCAGGACTGGCTTTCATTTTAAAAGCTTAGTTAGTATCACAGATGTTTCCCATAGCTTGCATGGATCTCTCTGGTTTGTTGGGCCTAAATGCATTCCCCACTTTTTCTTTTATTCTGGTTGGCAAGAAATAACTGGGGGGTGGGGTGGGGTGTGGATTTTTTGACATGCTAGTTTAGACTAATGGTGTAAATATTTCTGTCAAGGGACACAGCTGAAGTATGTAGGTAGAGAAGAACTTAGTCTAGAAAAAACTTTTAAGATGTACCTTTAACAGTACATAGTTCAGGGATTTCTTTGTTCTCAAATGTGAAGAGCAAGCTGGAATATATATTGTGAAAATGTAGTTATGTATTTAATTATTAGCATTTAACTTACACTACCCAAACTATTCTAGTTTGGGTTCTGTTGCATTTCTGTCTGGTTTTTTTGCAAATAAGATGTTCTTAGAGTTTAAAATATGGAAGCACCTGCTTCTTTGTAGTTCCATTTTCTGTCAATTTGTGTCTTTTCCTATGGTAAAAGCCTTTTTCTTAAGACCATCCTTAAAGGGCTTCTTCATGTCAATGTAACTTAACCAGCTCAGATCCCATCAGTGCTTAGTTTCTTGCCTCTCCTTTCATGACTTGCGTTTTTTCATGCTAAGAATAAAACCAAGGTAGAGACCCATGAAGACAGTGTCTTACTGTAGGGTAGGAGTTAACACTTGTTTGAGCTTAAGTTAATGAGAACCCCATATTGGCTTTCAGAATGACATGTTTAATAACATGGACCTATACACAGTTCACAGGGAAATCGATTTTGAAAGGACCTAAAAATTAAGTTACAGTTTAAATTGAAGTATTAAATAATTATCTTTGTATTGGAACATCTCACTGGGTAAATGTTTTTTGATAAACAGCTTTTGAAACAATATGATAAATAAAAGGGGCCAAAGATTAAGTAATATTTTATACATTCTCATACTAATGGAATTACCTTGAAGTGAATAAGATTTCTAATAAAAATTTTAACTGTCTTCTGATATTTTTATTTTTTTAATGCAGAAAAGCATTCTATGGAGTAAATGAAATTGCTGTGAAAGTGCCTTCCATTTTTAAGCTTCTGATTAAGGAGGTAAGATCTTCTCTTTAACAAATTGCAAAAAAAACCTATATCATTAAAAGTTACTTTAAGTACAATGACTATTGGACTGGTCTTCAAATAATAATGTAAAACAGAAACCGTCTCCCAGAACCCAGCACTGTAAAGCAAAATGATATGGACCTTTATTTTTGAGCTCTCCAAACTTAAGAGGCCTTAGCTGTAAGCTCTTCAGAGTTCACAACCTGGTGCCTTAGCAAGGATATCAGAAAATGTATTAAAATTCTTTGAGGGCATGTGCGTCTTACTTTTTGTTGTTAATTTCAAACATAAAAGGACTGATTGTGTTCTCCATTATCAGCCCAGGGATTATACATTACAACATATGCATGAAATCAAATGTGTTCTTGTTGGATTTGTTCCATTTTCCTTGTATCAGGTGGATTTGAATAATCGACTTGTTATCCATGTGCTATAATAATGCATGATAGAAACTTTTGAACAAAGAAACTCTCCAACCTGAACTAATGGAGTAAGAACTTGAGGTGTCAGTGCATTTATTAATAAGAAATGGATAATAACATCCAAATTAATTCTAGAATTGTAACTTAAGGTGCATCAGATGTTCCTATCATTTTGCTTTGAGGTGTAGGGTGAAAATGCACACAGACTTAAATGTATTCATAGATTATTTTAGTGAGAACTGTGCTTTTGAGGGGTTGAGGAAGTAGTGAAAAAGAGGGATCGGGTTGGCAAAAAAAGAGAAAAATCATGTATAAAGAACAGAAAGGTTTATCTCCTCCATGGAGGAGGATGATGATTCTGACTTTTCTGACAGAGAATGCATGTGACTTTTTGGTGTAACTCTAATGTTCTGTCATTCTTCTAGGTTCTCAACCCTTTTTACATTTTTCAGTTGTTCAGTGTGATATTGTGGATCACTGATGAATATCACTACTATGCATTAGCAATTGTGATCATGTCTGTAATATCCATTGTTAGCTCACTCTACACCATTAGAAAGGTAAGTTCAAAGAAAACAGATGTGTCTGTTTAGCTTTTTACAGATTGGTTTATTTTGATGTGAAATTGCTTACAAATCTAAGATTTTTAAGAGGTATACAGGTAGAATACTGCTATGGGTTTTCCCTCTTTGATCTGAAAGAATTTGGATTTACAGTTCTCTGAGACCGTTCTCTGTTGACTTTCCATGCCATTGAATCAGTAGGTTGACCTCAGATAACAGAAACACTACTTCACTTGAATAAAACCTGGACACAGGTTTATGTACTTATTGACAGTAATGATTTCATTTTTTCTTTCTGTTTGAAAAAGTCCAGCACCAGCCAAACATGTGGATTGTTAAATTGGCAATGCATTTTTCTCTGTAGACTTAGCTGTAGCTGATTCAAATCAAAGTAGTAGTTATCCTTAAATTGCAATCTCTGAATTCAGACCAGAAACAAACACACCCCCCCTTACTGTAATCCAGGTTCATATAACTACTGCAGTTTTTACTTATGTATGTTAATGACCAAACGTTATATTAATAATTTGTGTGGCAGTGTGTATTTGCTTCCAGAGTGCTGTTAAAAGTAGGAACCTGTACAGGTTGATGCAGTCTAGCTTTATTTGCCCATAGGTTTCCTAAACTATGTTCAAGAGAATGTTTTGAGTAACATTTTGTTGTAAAAGAATGTTAGTAAAGAATCTCATCACTTGTAGAGATAGAGCATGCACTTAGAAGAAGATGAGCTGTGCTTTTAAATAATGAACTGTTTTCTCCCCTTTGCAGCAATATGTTATGTTACATGACATGGTAGCAGCTCACAGCATTGTCAGAGTTTCTGTCTGCAGAGGAAACCAAGGTAAATTTCACAGGCAGTTTGGAAGGTTGAGTTTAAATTGTTTGTTAAGTGTGAGTGTAAAGTTGGTGTGCATCTGTTCTTTCTTTGATCAGCTTGAAATGCTTCAATTTCTTTGCAAAATTGCTTGGGAAAAAGAAGTTGCAAAGTAGAATTTAGATAGGATAATAATCTGTTCAGGATTACCCTTCTAGATTGTGTTTATAGCGAGTATCAGTTTTTTTCCTAGATTAGCTGCTTGTCTTGTTCCTGTTTCTCATTACCTACTACTCCACATATGTAACTGTCATTGTAGCTTCTTTTTTGGCTTCAAGACATGCATGTGTTGGGTTTCCATTACAATTTATTACCCAGTAGGGGCTGCAAATTGATTTTTGGACTTTTGCTCATTTGAATACCACAGTAATTGAAGTTGATTAGGTTTTGCAGGACGTGCATTTATGTTGGACTCGTGTCTTTATAATGAAGTTACACTGTAGTTAATTGTTAAAAGCTTTTGTACAAGCTTGATTCCTTTCATTTGTTGCAGTGAACTATATACATGTGTTCTAGAGTATAATCTGTGATGGAATTGGGTTTATCAATGGCTTTTTCTGTATCTTTTCAAAAACTTTTCATAATGTGATTAATAAAATAGAGCATAAGTTTAATTGTTACCATCTGGACCTTGGCCATGAGGATCTTTATCAGGTTTTGTAGATGGTGGCTGTTTTCAGGTAAACTTGTTTGTGTTTTAATACTCAGAAGTAGAAGAAATCCTTTCCACTGACCTTGTGCCTGGAGATATCATGTTGATTCCATCTAATGGGACAATTATGCCCTGTGATGCAGTACTTCTCAGTGGTACTTGCATTGTAAATGAAAGTATGTTAACAGGTAAAGTAAACTCGATACTGTTTTGTGTGGCTAAATGTATTAGGTTATACCTGTGTGCATGCTTAACTTGCAGTATGTTCTAGCAGAAGTGGATATGTTTATTTAGCTTGAAATGTTTATGTTCTTGCAATTATATTTGCTCCTAAGTACTTAGGTACTTGTGTTCTGGTTATCTGCAACAGCTACCTGGTACTGCTTGGCAACTCCAAAAATGAGTGATGTTTTTTTGTTGAAAAGCTTTCTTCTTGATAGTTTGTCTTCCTGCCTCTTGACTTTGTGTTCTCAGTGCAGATTGAGTTCTGCAGTGTGTTTCTTCAGAAAACTTTTGCCAAAACTTTTTAGCTGCTTCCAAGAATGAAGGTAGTGAGTAGAATGTTCCGCTGTATTTAAAAGCGGAAATTATCTCAAATTGTGCCTGCATACTCTGAAACCAAGGACCTGGTATACTTGAAGGACAGCTTCAGGGAGTAGAATGTATTTTTTGTTATTCCTACCATATAATCTGTCCAAACTGGCAGCATTTAGAATGTTGTAGTTCAGAGATTGTGTGGTTTATCATGTTCAGTTATTTGAATATACTTGAGCCACTTGCTGCTGCTAGCAGCTGATAAAAATTGATTGCAGTCCTAGCTTGAGTGTACTTGGTCACCAAAGGATCTGAGAATAAATTTCTTCAGCACCTAGTTTTTCTGAGTAAAGATGGGGTGATACCTTGGATCATGAGAAGGAAGCTTGTCCTGTTTTCTTTCAGTGAAATGTATTTTACACCTATCTGATTTGAAGTAAGGCACAAAAGTTGTATTGGTGAATAATGAATAGAGTTAAATAGGATTTGGATAAGGAGTCTGGTGAGCTGAGGCTGACAGTTGAGAGACTACCTAATAAGGTGCTGAAAGGAAGATGACTTCTATAAGTCTGCCTCTGTGCTCTTGAAGTGAGATTATATTGTTCTACTTGAAGTTGTGAAGGAAAAAATGTCTATTATTATTTGATCTTGCTTAGAGACTCTTTTTCCATTTAAGGTGAAAGTGTTCCTGTCACAAAGATTAATCTACCAAATCCTTCAGAATATCCGAAAGCAATGGGAGATGAAATATACAGTCCAGAAGTGCATAAACGGCATACTTTGTTCTGTGGAACCAATGTAATTCAAACCCGTTTTTATACTGGAGAATTGGTCAAAGCTCTAGTACTGAGAACAGGTATTGATTGTTGAGTTTATCACTTGTTAATGTACTACTCGCTTTTGTAGGTGTATGTCAACTGATACTTTGGAGTATTCTGTTGAATGTTGCTAAGCTTAGATAAACATGCATACCCCAATAATTTGATAAATGTCGTAAAACAATAATAGAACTAGGTAATGGCCTGGAAAGTATCAATTGGCAAGCAAGAAAGTGAATGATTCTTTAGCATCAATTTAAAACTTATCAGAATGCATTTTCAGGTACTTCAGATGTTTTTTACAGTGTGTTGGTTGAACTACATATACCTCTTTGAAAAGGTTTGGCATACATACCATCAGATTGGGTGGCTAGCAGGGAACAGCTTATTCTAGTGGAGTCATTGGCAATGTCAGATATTTTTCTTTGCCCATAGTTTTGTCAAAGCACATACACATTTTTTTAAGCAAATGTTTCGACCTAGTCCTTTCTACAGAAGTGCTTATTCATACTATTATGTTAAAGATTTGGTTTTAGATAATACAGATGTTCTACTAAAACCAATTGCACAGAC
Organism: Elanus axillaris; assembly: GCA_026212715.1. Classification (NCBI taxonomy): domain Eukaryota; kingdom Metazoa; phylum Chordata; class Aves; order Accipitriformes; family Accipitridae; genus Elanus; species Elanus axillaris. The sequence goes on from JANZLQ010000089.1 coordinate 28,278,895, forward strand.
TAATGTAGTTGTGGGATTCTGCTTTACAAAGATGATCTGAAAAAAGCCACCACAAAATAAATGAATGTAAGCTATAATGCAATCTACAATAATATTGGATAGAATAAATTTGACTACATTGACTAGAATACTACGTAAAGCAAGTTTTCTAACAAGTAACTTCAACCTAATTAGCCTCTTCTTTCTTTGGTGTCTTCTCTTCACCTTCTGTTAGTCTGTTTTAGCTGTAAATGCTCTGATTTTTTAAAGTTCGTTAATGTCTTTCTGGAGGCTTTATTAGTCTGCTTTTCAAAGAAAAATATTTCCTTTCCCTTGAACACATCTCCACTTTAATAATATCCATCTCAACTTTTGTTTCTTAAATAAAAGATTTTATGTGCCCAGCCTGATGTGTATATACAGATAGTGGTCCAAAACAGCAACAGAAATAAACTGCTGAAGAATTACTACTTGTATTCTGTGGGAAGGATAATTTTGGTTTTTTAAAGTCTGAAACTATGGTCTGGAACTCTTACAAAGGGAATTGTTATTGCTTCCAACACACTGAGCCTTACTGCCCCGACATGCAAAGTCATTTTTTAAATCTGCTCTTTGCCCATGACAGGTCATCCTATATTGTAAACAGGGTAAACTTAGCTTTGTGGACCTTGTTCAGATTTTACATATGGACAAGTATACTTTTCCTGCTATGACTATATATAGAGAGAGGAGCAAAGGTATATAAAATCCTCTCTGTTCTCCTGTCTGGTTTACAGGGATAGCTTTTAGGCAAGTAGGGAATTTCCCACTCCACAGAACTGGATTATGTCACAGCACTTGTAGCTTCTCACTCCTAAGATGTCCGAATGGAAGAATGGAAGTAATTCTTACCTAATAAGATACAAGTAAAAATCCATTTATCTGAGGGAGGGTCATGCCACAAAATTGAAGATGCTAGAAAATTTAGTCCTTAAAAGAATTCTAGGAGAGCAGAACTCCCTGTGGTTGTGTGCAAAGACATGTAGTCTTAATCTTGTCCTAAATCAGGTTATAAAATTGATCTGCTGGGACTGTACTTGAAGTACTCTTCAGAGTTAAGCCTTTAACATGAAATGTTTGATGTTACAGCTGAAATACACATAAAATACCGATCAGCTAAATGTATTATTTTTATTTGTTCCTGAAACTCAGTTCATGGATATATTCGTGTGTATGTCAAAATGTGATCAAGAGGTGGGTTTATCCAAAAGACTGTGCGCTGCAGTTTTTTCTAAATCTTTCTTTCTGGCTGTCAAAGAAGCCTACAGAGACTTGCCTTTTAAGTACTTAAGGTTGGACTCTATGAATAACTTCATTTTCTTTTTGCAAGGACTGGCTTAATTAGACAACTAATAAATATACCCACTAGCTCTGCACTGTGATGGACAAAATGCAGAACAATGTCTTCCAGGTCAAATCATTTGAGGGTTTACTGCTGATAGAGGAGAGGGGTTCATTTGCATCAGCTGCATGTCCTTGCCATAGGAGAGAAGCACTTAGTACAATGTGCACGTACATTTTTGAAGCACCTTAATTACAGTATTGCAAAACATCTGTTGTTGTATATTGAGAAACAGTCTTAATGAAATGAGTAGCTTAAGGGTTTCACTGGTGTTGTTTATATAGTTGAATAGCTTTACTCTTGTCTATGGTTTTAATAACTTCTTTTTACTTCTAGGCTTTAGTACTGCTAAAGGACAGCTTGTTCGTTCCATACTATATCCAAAGCCAACTGATTTTAAACTCTACAGAGATGCCTATTTGTTTCTCCTGTCTCTGGTAGTGGTGGCAGGCATCGGGTTTCTTTACACGGTTGTCAATAGCATCTTAAATGAGGTATGTTTTCATTTCTGGTCCAGAACCACCTTATTTTAGAAGAGGGTTGATCATGATTTCCAACACACTTCAGGTGATGAGAAACAATTTCATTTTAAGTGAAAATTTCTTTGCTTTTGTTTGTATCAATGGAACGAGAAGCTTACTTAGAACAAAATTCAGCAGAGAAGCAGAATTTGAATATATTACAGTGAAATTTGAGTTTACCTCAATTTCTGTTGACCCAATTACTAGATGTTATTATATGTAAGATTACTGTCTGACTGATATCCAGTTGGAAGAAATAGGACACAGCTCATCTAAAGCATGCTGCAGGCAAAAAAATCATTACCAAGAAATTGATAACTGATAAGCTGATAACTAATTTTTTTTCTTTCAAAAAATTCTGCATTATTCAGTTACTGTTTTAAAGGAATATATTTGCAGGGGGAAAAGTGAAAACTTGAAGTTACGGGTTGTGGATAACTTAGGAGTGGATTATCATGGTTACTGATGATGGGTAAAGATTGTGCTAGGTTTCTGGGCAATCCAGAACGTGCTGTACTGAGGAAAACAATGTGTGGATTTTGCTTTTGGTAACAGCAATGTGATGTTTCAGTGACATAGTGAATCTTTAAGTGGTGAGTTCTTGTTAACTCTGACCTTTATTGCAGGTTCCGGCTCATACCATCATCATAGAGTCTCTTGACATCATCACTATCACGGTGCCTCCAGCGCTCCCTGCTGCCATGACTGCTGGCATTGTTTATGCACAAAGAAGGCTGAAAAAAATTGGCATTTTCTGCATCAGCCCACAAAGGATAAATATTTGTGGCCAGCTGAATCTTGTGTGTTTTGATAAGGTTAGGTGAATTTTGAAACTTGGTGTTGCCACCTGGAGAGGCATTGTATTTTAAATGGGAATTTGTATAGACAAGCACCTACAGAAAAATTCATCACTTTCGTATAAGTTAGATCATTTTTATGCTGTTAGCTTCCAGGTATTCAGTGTTTACCACCTGTTAAGACACTTAATTTAGTCTGCTCTAAAAAGTTTGTTGTATTCCAGAGCTGCTTTCTTATCTCAAGACTCCAAGTCCTAACTTACTATTGGCACCCCAGAAATGTGAGAGTTGGGGTCTATTAAGAGTTTTATTTAGTACACAGACTTCTGGAAAATTGAAGTGTGAGGTCAGGCTTGTTTCTCATTTTAATTTATTTCAATGAAAAGCAAAACCAGCATATTTTGTTTTACTATTCCTTAACAGAAACATGAGTGAAAGACAGTAATGCCACTAGCCAGAATCCTTTGCTTTTAGCTAATTCTTAGATAAAATTTATTTTCCTCCTTAGATTTTTAACTAAAATCTTAAGTACCCATGCTAAATTTTTTATTTCCCTTGTAAATATATCCCAATCACTGTTTTAACTATGTAAGAAAGTATCACTAAGGGTTTAGTACCTGTTTTCTGTTGCCCCCATGCCTTGAGTATAGAGATGTTGAGCTATCTTATTTGGATTTTAAGGGTCTGTTTCCTTTGCCCCGTCTCCAAGGAGGTGCATGATTGCTTTGAATGGTTTTTAAAGTTATTTTACAGGGGTGGAACTTAGTTACTAGTAAAAAGCAAGGGAAATATTGTATTTCCTGTCCCAAAGTCTTGGTTTTTAAGTGAAAACAAATTAAATATATTGTTCAAGTGTAATTTGGTTAATTAGCTGTTAATTTTTGCTTTAGCTGAGGGTAACTTCTTTCTGAAAGCTTTTCCTTCTTGCCATGCCCCTTGGTTTATTTTGCAGACTGGCACTCTTACTGAGGATGGTTTGGATCTTTGGGGAATTCAACGGGTGGAAAATGCTCGGTAAGGATAAGCTCAGAGGTGATAGCAAATATGATACTTGGTTGTGCTTTATTTAACAACTTCAGCAGAATAGAACAGAAAATTCAATGTGAGCTCATATATGTTTGCATTTCTCTAATGAGCTGTAAGAATGCAACTGAAAACATGGTTTAGGTGTAGTGAAAGTTATAACCATCTTAGGAGGCTGAGGTGGAATTTAATTTGTTAAAGTTTGAAACTCGTTAAGTTCATACTGCAGAAATGATGCAGTTAAAGAATAGCATGATAGCATGTTTCCTTAATCCTGTCTTCCTAAGTGATGACTTCTTGGGCTGCTAAAATTAATTAGCTTAGCTAATTGAGTTAAGTACAAAGTGATAAGAGGCCTCTGTATGAGGAATGAAAGTAGACAGTGAATTAACATGGTTTTTGAAGGAGACAGAAGTTGTGACTGCTTCTGAAGATTTTAGCCCATAGTCTTAATCTGTTTTCTGTGATGTGTGAAAATACAAGAGACTTGTGCAGTCAATTTACTTCTGTTAATCTAAACAAACCTTTTGAATTGGCTCATAATAAATAATTATAGTGCTAAGTATATTATTACTTCATTGTTTTAGTTTCCTTTTGCCGGAAGAGAGGGCTTGCAGTGAGAGCTTGCTGAAGTCTGAGTTTGTTGCTTGCATGGCAACTTGTCATTCCCTTACAAAAATTGAAGGAGTACTTTCTGGGGATCCGCTTGATTTGAAGATGTTTGAAGCAATAGGATGGGTAAGTGTCTGCTTGTTTCATGAGTAGTGTTTTTAAGATCAGTAATCTGAAATTTCCTACACTGTTACATACAAGATAAAACATTATATGCTGTTTCAAGCTGTAACTGTAAAATGGTGGGCTTTTGACAATGCCTGTGTGTCAAAGGAAGTCTTAATAAGAATGTTCCTAAAATGTGTTCTGTGCAACAATTCATAGAACTGAAAGAATCTGAAGAGATAATTTACTGCTTTCTGGTGTTGTGTGTGGCAAAGTTTCAATGCATATAATAAACATGTAAAATAACTAAGTGGATCTTAAGTTAACTGCTAAATTAAAGACACTTGATTCTCACAGGAAATTTTGTTTAGAAAGATCATTGCACCTTGGGCTGACTTCCAAGCCTGGTTTTTTTTCCGGAAAATTACATTACAAGAATTTCACAGTTAATGCATGTATAAATTAGTTGATTATTTTTAATACAGATTTTAGAAGAAGCAACTGAAGAGGAAACAGCCCTTCATAATCGAATCATGCCGACAGTGGTTCGACCTTCAAAACAACTTTTCCCAGAATCCAAGCAAGCAACAAATCAAGAAATGGTATAAAAATTCAAAGCAATTCTTTGAGTTAAAGTAATCGTTCATGTTAAACAAATACATTTTACCGTATGCTGTGGTTCAGGCTGATATAATTCAAACAGGATCAAAACTGTTTGATGTTTGATGGCAAAGACAAGTTTGAACTGTTGTTGAAGGTAGTGGTTCAGTATATGCCACTTTCAAGGTGAGCAGAGTGATTGTCAGCATTATTGCCCTTACAGAATGGTTATGAAAGCTGCAATGCTTTTTGAGTTTACACATCTTAATATTACTATCATTACCAAATTGGTATTGTGCTAATGAAGTGCTTAGGTGTGTTCACCTTGCAGTTGTCAGTTAAACCAATTTTTTGTTAATGTCACTGCATGGCACTGAATTCTTGCCACCATTGTACCTTGGAGATGTATGCTTTAAGTGCCAAGTTAAAAATAAAATGTACATGGCAGATTTAAATTTTGGTTTTCTATCTGCATTTTGAAGTATTTTTGAATACTTCTAGGAGGGGAAATTTAAGCATGTGACTGTATATCCATATTATCACAGAGCAGGGTAGTGGGAGCATACAATAAGTTGGTTCCTCTCAGAGTCTTATTCTGTAGTAGATAGAAGCGTCTTTTTTTTGTGTTCAGAACTCTGTAGAGGCACAGCAGTAACTACTGTGCAGTAGTTGATGTGAACATTCTTAAAACTTATTACATGATTTTTTGGGGTTATACGTAATAATCATGGCCTCATTCTGAAATACTATAGTACTTTAATCATTTACATAGGCTAAACAGACACAGGTTGGACTGTGAAAGGTCTTGCAAATTCTAATCAAGAAATCAAGCTCTGAAGTTCTGTTATGTCTCACATAAAGGATTTTAAACAGATGCAGTATATTCATATTCAGCTTCTATGAAATCTATTGCAAATATATGTGACTTTATATTGAGTGCTGTGTAGATTAATTTACTTATTTATGTTGAAATAGTTTGTAGCTGAAAAAATACTTAAAAATTTAATACTTACAGAAAATGTATCTTTTCTTTTTTTAGGAGTTGTTTGAGCTTTCGGTAAGTATGCTTTTCTGATTTAAACATGTACCTCTTTTCTTAGAATGTATGTGGATGTAACCCTTTTCTTCATTCCTTACTGTATGACACAGACCAGTTATGAGATTGGAATTGTGCGCCAGTTTCCATTTTCTTCAGTTTTGCAACGTATGTGTGTAATAGCAAGAGTTCTAGGGGAGAAGAGAATGGACGCTTACATGAAAGGTGCCCCTGAAGTGATTGCCAGCTTGTGTAAGCAGGAAACAGGTAAAAGAACAAACTATTTTTATTTCTTGTGTAGCTGAGCTGGGGCACAAATAATTTTAATAACTCTAAACTTGACCTTTTTAAAGTTCCTGTTGACTTTGAGTGTGTCCTGGAAGAATACACGAAGCAGGGCTTCCGAGTTATTGCTCTTGCTCACAGAAAACTGGAGTCTAAACTTACGTGGCACAAAGTCCAAACTATTAATAGGTAAGAGTGACTTCACTTTTTAATAAGTAACAGGCTTTAAAAGCTGCATGCTTTGGATTAATTATGTAATGTTTATTCTTGTTTAAATCAATGACTACTTGTCTTTAGCTTTCTTCTGTCTTGACATATGTAGTTCTGTTCTGTGCATTCTTTATTTGTACCCTGGTTAATACACAGAAACTTAAGATAAGGAAGTTTTTCTTCAATAATGTGAATTCTGAGGAACATCTTTAAGTTTGAAATGAACTGTAGTACTAATTTTTTGTTGTTTAATTTTTGTTAACATGGCAGAAAACCTCATTCAATTTCTTTGTTATTTGAACATACTTATGTCATCTGTGTTTATTAAAGATAATGGCATGTAGTAGAAACACTCCTGTGCATGTTTGATTTAGCTTGTTCATCTGCTATAGGCAGCATGTCCATCTCTTCATTGCAAAGCTTGTCAGAAAGGTTTGGAAGGTAGAAACGTTTTTCCCTTCAAAGAGTAGTATTTCCTGTTAATTATTTTTCAGCTGGTCCTAGTTTTGTGGATAAAGCTGTTTTTCATAGTGTTTGAAAGTGTAGCATCGCTATGAAAATGCCAGCTTTGACTCTGTTCTTTTGTATCAGCTCTGTGTACAAGATGAACTTTTTGCAAAGCAGTACAAAGCAGAGAAATGGCTTTTCCAATTTTGGGTGTAAAAATCTATGTAGCAGTAAAATACCCAAGACCTGTAGATACGCTGACTTTCATGTAAACCAAATTTAATTGGTTGCTCTACTTAATTAGCTAATTTCTATTAATCTTACTAGCCTTGGCAACATAATTTTGTAGCTTGTCCGTTAAGGTTCAGCTAATTTGGAAATTAGAGATATGCATTCTAAACAGATCTTAAAATTTGGCTGTGAATGCAGTTAGCTTCAGAGCATTTTTTCTAGCAGTAACCTTTTTGAGGATGCAGTCTCTTTTAGAAAGAGTTCTCGTGGAAGAAACTAAAAACTGTGCTTGAGAGGAAACAACATTCTCTCAATACTGTTTTTCAACTATAAAAAAAGGGAAATAAGTATAAATGATTGTGAATTATGATTTCTCTCAGGTCATTTTATAAAGTAAATACTTTTCATGGTTAGAAATAAACATTTGCCTTTACTTTGATAAACAGAAAACCAGGCCCTTTAAGCTACACCTAATAATTGTAATTCTTCTAATGTTCTCTTCCTTGCCTCCTTTTCTATAGAGATGCTATTGAAAGCAACATGGATTTTATGGGGTTAATTATAATGCAAAACAAGCTGAAGCAAGAAACCCCTGCTGTACTTGAAGATTTGCATAAAGCCAACATTCGCACTGTCATGGTTACAGGTTAGCATATAAACATTCATACTCAAAAGACAAAAATGCATCTCTTCTGGTCTTATTTTAATTCCAGTGTATGAAGTCAAATTTTAGTGTCAATAGGCTGGGATTACACTGTATTTATAGCAAGAGGGAAGTTTAGAAACTATTGTGAGACTATTCAGACACCAATCTGTGTCTTCTTGGGTGAAAGTTGCTTTGCTAAGTCAGAGATCATAAACCAATATGGGGATTAGTTCTGCTTCATAGCTTTGTCTTCCTAGCTTCATGCACAAGTTACTTTCTACTGAATTGAAGGATGGAAAACCTTAGAGGTCTTCCAAATCGGACTAGTTGAAAGTCCTGTTCTAGTCTTATGACTGACCCTGCTTTGAGTGGGAGGTTGGACTAGATGACCTCCTAAGGGTCCCTACCATTTTGAATTATATTATGACAGTCACTTTGTATTGGATGTTTTTTTGTAAGAATGACTTCTGTCCCCATAAGCGGGCCAGGTGTCTGTGCTCAGTGTTTTCCATGCAATGTGTGCGTTTGGTTTTTAAATCATTGGTATTGCAACTTCGGAATAATGTTTTGATATGCTAGCAATACAACTCAGCGTTCACATGTTCTGTGACTGTGTTTAAAAAGTGGTATTTTAAATGACTGCATGTTTTCTGCTTTACTTTTCAATATATACTAAAATTTGGTCAATAAGAAGTCTTTATGGCTGAAAGAAGCATACAAAGTTTCTAGTGATGTTAGTGCAGGGGAGGAGTTTTTAATGGGCTAAGCTTTTGGAATTTTTTCTGTAGGCTTGGTTTGCCCCAAGGTTGTCACTGGTGTGTTAGGCAGTCCTCTTCCTAGTTTAAATCTGGCTTTGTTAGTTTTTCTCTTATGTGGAATATCAGTATATGGTATTGATTATTTTCTAACCAAAACCTTTTTAAATGCAATTGTTTAACAGGGGATAACATGTTAACTGCTATCTCTGTGGCCAGAGACTGTGGAATGATTCTACCTCAGGATAAGGTCATTATTGCTGAAGCACTACCTCCAAAGGATGGGCAGGCTGCCAGGATCAACTGGCATTATGCAGATACCTTAGCAAAATGCACTAGTTCATCACCAGCCATAAACTCAGAGGTACTATGAGCATTATTATGACCTTAGAGTGTAAGCGGTTAGTTTTACTGTTGAGTTTCTTTCTTTTTATCTTACTCTGTTAAATAGCAAATCTGCTGTTAAGTTTCAAATCAAAATTGATGTACTAGTTAGCTTTCAGATCTTAAAATACCAGAGAGTAGTAAAACAGCTGGGGCAGCTAGTTTTTCAACTGTGATAATGACATTTGAACTTAGTTGTGCAGGAGACAGGGTTTTTTTCATTATGTTAAGACTGTTTTAGCTGTTTGCAACTGAAATATTAAACCACACTTTCTTTTTACTAAATAAGTATGTATGAGGTTTTCTTTCAAGTAACATTCTTAGAAACCTCCTCTAGTGTGGGATCTCTAGGAATACCCCTTGGAGTATTAGCTTGAAATTACAAGGTATCTCTGTAAATACACTACAGCTAGAATATTAACTACTTTTGATAGGATATTCCAGTTAAATTAGTCCATGAAAGCCTTGAGGATCTCCAGATGACCAAATACCATTTTGCAATGAATGGAAAGTCATTTGCAGTGATTTTGGAGCATTTTCAGGACCTGGTACCCAAGGTGAGCATCTTACTTGAGTATGGGCACTTCTGATGGGGAACAGACTTTGCCCTGTGACATTAAGAAATCTTCTGTCTTCCAGCTTGTGTTACACGGCACTGTGTTTGCTCGCATGGCGCCTGATCAGAAAACTCAGTTGGTGGAAGCTTTACAAAATGTAGAGTAAGTATTTGCTTAAGCATAGAAAGCAGGAAGGTTGACAGTGTTTGGTGTGATAAGAGGAAAAAATTCTGCATGCTGCTAGCTGTTTTGCCAAATGAAAGAGGCTGGACTAATATAACTTCCTTGAGTTGGTAAATCAGCCTATTAGCTGAGCAGGAATGAGAGTAGTACCATCTGGTGGCTAGCTGTGAAAGTTTCAGACTTTTCATGAAGTTACAAATGATAAATAGCTAAACTGACTAATGTGTTTATAAATATGGTTGCTTGGCTTAGTAAACAAATCCATCAAATGTCTTCTGTTTGTTAAAGAACTATTAACAGAATGACTTCCGTACACATATGGTCAGTATACTACTATCTGTTGGTGTCAGGCCTTGCACCTATACAAAACACTACAAAGTCTCTTTGCCTGGAGCAAAAATGCTTTAGACCCCCTTGGAATGATAGAGGGCTGATAATCATTATTGGTTTGATTGACCTGGCTAAGTTGTACTACTTTTCTGTCTACTTCCTTACGTGTGTAATGGCAACAGTAATTGCTTTCAGCATTAATAATCACTCATTATGCAAACCCCGAATAAGTCAAATAACATAGAAGTATTTAATGGAATAAGCTAAATGGAGTATGATTAGGGAATGGTCCAGAATGCTGACATCTGTTTGTTTTTTATAGTTACTATGTGGGCATGTGTGGAGATGGAGCAAATGACTGTGGCGTAAGTATATTTTTATTTTCCATACAGAACTGCTCAGTTAAATTTTACAGCTGAAAGCAAGTTTAAAATGTTCTCCATTTCAATGTTAACTGGCAGGCGCTAAAGAGGGCACATGGTGGTATATCTTTGTCTGAACTTGAGGCTTCTGTGGCATCACCATTCACTTCCAGGACACCTAGTATTTCCTGCGTGCCAAAGCTGATCAGGTAATGCGACTTACTTTGAACTTTAAATGCGTCCAGGTAACTTGTTTTGCATACCCTATATTAGTATATGTTTGAAGCTGTAGGAGGCCAGTTTGAATTAAAGAACAAGCCATACATTTTTAGTAGTTCTGTTTCTTTACTGAAGGCACTCTGAGCATAGGCTTGCCATAGCATGGTTTGGTATTTTTTTTAAAAACCCTTTTGTCCGCATAAAGTTAATTATTTGGAGCATGAGCGAGCTTCTACATGCTAGTATTTAATTTGATATCTTAGTGACTGTGCTAGTTTCCATAAAGTCTGTATGTAATTGCAAGCAGTAAAATTCTTCAGATGACTGCTCAGCACCATACAAAGCAGAAAATAAATTTTCTAAATAGGCTTTGACCAATTTTTGATTCTGGAATTGGAAGTTAGGTAATAATTTTGGATAAAGGTCAGTCAGAGAAGAATCTGCTTAAGTCTGTGTGGAACTAATGAAGTAATGCATAATCAGAAACATTTCTGAAGTCAGCAGCTCTGTGCCTGACTGGACGTTCATTCAATCTGTGTAGTAAACTAGTGCTTCATAAATGCTTTTGCAAGCAGACCTTCATTTTAAAACCTCTGTTGGAAAACTGTGTGAAGTCCAAAGAACACCAAAGTAAGGTGGTGGCCCAGTTCAGAAGGCATGCTCACAACTTTGTACTTGAAAGCGTACCATTCTGACTGCCTTTTCTCCATATGTCTTCAGTCTAATGTCCCTCAAAGAGTTTGGTGAGGTGTTTAATTGCAGCTAACTTTTTGCTAAGCAGAATTTAACTGCTTGCACAGAAAGCTTTCTAGTTACATGATTGCATTTGTTTTGACAGGGAAGGCCGTGCTGCTTTAATAACTTCCTTCTGTGTATTTAAGTTCATGGCATTATACAGCATTATCCAGTACATCAGTGTTACTCTGCTATATTCTGTAAGTATTCTGTAAGTGCTTAAGCAGTGCCAGTGTACTTCAGAGATTTGAAAATTGATAGATATTTAATATAAATTGTTGAAAATCTCTTTGAGTACTCAAACACCTGCATTCTTAAATCTATCACTAAAGTAGTGGACTAAAAGTATTGTTACTATTTTTTGCCTTTTTTTTGTATTAACTGTATGAAAAACATGGTACTATCTATTTAAAAAAGGCAAGAACTAATGCCTGTGAACAGAAAGTCTTTACAGTGGGAAGTCCAAATGAACATATAAATTGAACAAAAATACAATTTTCAATTATTTAAAAACTGTCAGCGTTTTAAAATAGCCCAACTTTAAATAAAGGGAAGTGCATTCCTTTTGTGTAAGGATTGGAAGAGCAGCTTGCAAGTATTGAGTTAGGAGGGTGGGAAAAAAGCCAAGTGGAGTATTTCCTGTTAATGTGGTTGGATTCACAGTATGGCATAAGGTAGAAATCCTGTATTTTAATTTGTATTCAGAGTAAGTTAAACATGCAAAGTATTAAAGGACCTTTGAGGTGGAAATTTTGACAACTGTATGACTGCATATTAAGGTTATGGTGTTTATAGAACTGTGGGCCTAAGCTATTTCATTGGTTTGTAAGATTCAGTAATATAAGTTTGATTAAAAACAAATTCCAATGACAAGTAGCTTATACATGTTGAAACTGAAATTATTTCATACCTTCATACTTCAGGAGTTGATCTGTGAATTCTAGAGTACTAAAGACTCCTGCAGATAAAGGAAGCCAGTTTGACAAGAGACTGTCTTGTTTATTAGTGAACTGTAAAGAATTAATGTTGTGGGAGTGTCACTGTAAGATGTTTCTTGGTGTGAAGAAATTATCAGTGTTTCAGTTGTGATTTCTGTCTAGATCCTGAGCAACTTGGGAGACTTCCAGTTTCTCTTCATTGATTTGGCAATCATTTTGGTGGTTGTCTTCACTAGTAAGTATTGTGCTGAATTACTGCTGCTGGCTTCTATGAAGCAGTTTTTGCTTGGTCAAATTTTCTTTAATATCTAATTACATGCTGTTTGGAGAAGGCACTATGACATGGTTAAGATGTTACGACTACTACAGTATATGCATTTAAAAAATCAAACCAATGTGTACCGAGTTAAATTCATCTGAAGTTTGTAAAATGTCCTCATACAAAAGGCAGGTTGTAGGCATGATCTTGAAAAGTAGTTCTTCACGTTGCAGGAAGTCATAAATCTCTACTGACATGAGGAAACTGTTTTTGGAATCAAACCAGGAGTTGTTCCAATACAATCTTTCTCAAATGTTTTGATTTCTTGTACTTTTAGTTGCACTTCTGTCCACAAAATGTCATACTTGAAAACTATTATCTAGTGAAGTATTTGATTCCACATATGAACCTAGCACTCAGTTTACTGGCTAAGAGTTGAATTCCATTTTCAAGTTTGAGACTGCTTCTTTGAAGCAATGGCAGACTAAAACCGGGATGAGCTATAAGCCCTTGTACCAGACAAAGGGAATTTGTCCAGACATTACTAATTCCTTAGAGTTTCATGGCTTCTTTTATTGTCCACTGCTATCTTCTGCTGCTGGGGGTAACCAGCCTGTAGAAGGCACTGTGGCATTATTCTAGTGTGGTATCATCTTTTCAAGGTGGTTTCACACTTGCAGTTCTGGCCTAATTTTTACAGTGATGTCATGAGCAAGCCGTTCTAATTCCACAGAATGTGAACAGACTAACTCTTGAAAACCATAATTATGTAATGTGTAATTTGTTATTCTTTCTTTCTGCAGTGAGTCTGAACCCTGCTTGGAAGGAGCTTGTTGCGCGAAGGCCTCCATCAGGTCTTATCTCAGGTCCACTTCTGTGTTCTGTTTTGTCTCAGATCATCATCTGCCTTGCTTTCCAAACCTTTGGGTTTTTTTGGGTCAAACAGCAGTCCTGGTATGAGCCTTGGACAATGGAATCTGAGTAAGTGTTTCAGTAGCTCCTTGCAGGATACAGCAATGATTGGAAAGCTATAGGCAATAATTGCTTTCTTCTTTATTGACCCTCTTTGGGGACTTTGTAAATAAAGCTTCTGTATGGCAGCTTGTTAATCTGTTGAAGTTTTTGTGAAAAGCATACTAATACATAGGAGTTACCCAATGACTGAAATGCAAAACTGGGTCAGAGCCAGACTGCAGGGTCTGAAGTCTCCTCCTCAACTTTGGGACAGTGGGGGTTGAAATTTGAAATTAATGGTTCAGACCAATTTTAACTCATCTATATTATTATAAAGTTTTGTTTTCCTGTTAGAGATCCAGTGAATCACATTAATATTTCTGAAAATGAAGAGGTGTTTTAATCTTTTTTTTTAGATTGCAGTACTTTCTTGCCTGTCTTCAAAGCTTATCTACAGCGATAGTTTCTAAACAGTTCATGTAGTGAACTTACAAGCTGGAAGCATAAAAACTCGAAGCGTAGAATTCACAAAAAATGCTACCTCCCTGCTGCAGTTTTGAGTTATTTATTACTACCTGTAATAGGTTTTCAAAGATAAGCTTTTACCACTGTAGCAGTTTGTTCTGTCATTACTTTAGTTAATAAGTAGACCTTGTTTGCATCTTCTCCTTAACTCAGTGTTTTTTGTGTCGTAGTGCATGTAATGTATTGGATGCCACAAACAACAGCTCTGCACCCCATGGGAATGAGACTCTTCATGATGAACATTACATTAAAAATTATGAAAACACAACTTTGTTTTTTATATCCAGCTTTCAGTACCTCATAGTGGCAATTGTCTTTTCTAAAGGAAAGCCATTTAGACAACCATGCTACAAAAATTGTAAGTCCTTTCTTATTCTATACAGTTCCAAGTAAAACTCCAAGTGACTGTGCACTTGTTTATCTGTGATTCACTTACAATTCTGTTGTGCCACTTCAGCAGTAATAGTGTTGCCAGGAGAACATAATACAATTACCCCCGATAATCAGAGGTAGAAATAGGGAAGTATTAAACTGTGTGGAGAAATCTGTGTTAGTAGTTGCTTTGTTTGTAGAAGTATATGTGTATATACGTTTCAGCTCCACAAATGAGTCAGTGAGAAATTGAGTCTGGCATTCTGCCTCTTTATGGCTATCAGGACAACTTGTATTACCAAAAATCTACCTGGAAGGTGTTTAGAGGGAGAAAAGAGGTTATTTCCAGGGAGTAATGAACCCATGATACATGGAAGAACTGTCTAAAACTCTGACTGTGAGTTGGTCTAATTAAAATATTTTTTCTTGTTTTACAGTTCTGTTCGTTATATCTGTGATAGTTCTTTATGTCTTCATATTTTTCATCATGTTGCATCCTGTTGAATCTATTGACACATTTCTTGAGGTAAGATTCAGCAGATATGCAGGCATCTCCGTTTCCTAGGATAACTGATTGGCTGCCTTCTGGGAAAGCTTGACCCCTTTAGAGCTTAACTTCACATCTTGTAAGGGAGGGAGAATTTATAACTGAGCCTGCTTTGAAAGTGTGTTTACTTCATATGTGTTGCTAACCTCTGGCAACTTCTTCTCACAGCTCGTGTGTGTGCCATATGAGTGGCGCCTAAGAATTCTCATCATTGTTATTCTCAATGCAATTGTGTCTGTGCTGACGGAGGTAAGAAATTTAAATGGAAAAAATGCTTGTCTGTTAAGTGGTTTTTTTTCAGGGTACATGTTTGTCTTGTTTAGAAGGTCTCTCTTCGCAGCATGCCAGTGTAAGTGGCCCCTGTGTTCTTGTTAAGTTTGTATTCTGAAAAATGTCCTTGTAGGCTAGATTTAAGGTGTCAATGTTTTCTGCGTTAAAAGCATAATCTTAAAACTTTTTTTCTTTAAGTAAAAAAGAGGGGGGAAAGTTGAAAGACTTGTAAATTATTTCAAATATTTCATAGGGCAATATTCTTCATATTTATTTGCTATGTTAATTCAGTTCAAAATAACATAGTAAAACCTATATAAAATCCTTAGGGGAGCCCGTCTTAATTCAGTTCGATCATACGCCTAGCTTACTGTTCAGAATAATGCATGTCTATACAACCTGTTCATCTAATCCGATCCAAGTCTAGAAGTAGACATGTTCATGCAGACCCTTTTTTTCCCAGCCCTGAGCTTATCCAAAGTTAGTCATTCTGAATATTGACCTTTTCTGCTGTAATTCCAGAGTTACTGTGAGCAGAAACATGCCCTACCTTTCATCCAGGTACCCCTATGTTGTTTCCAAGAATTGAAGTTTGACAGATACATCTTCCATAATGAGTCTGGATTCGAAGTCAGTCATTTATTCCTGTAGTTAGCTCTTGTTCAACCAGTGCCTTATTTCCAACCTGAATACATTTGGGTTTTGGTTGCGGCCATTAGTCCCTTTTTTTTCTGCAAGATGAAAAAGCGTTTCAACATTATCTAGTGCTTGCACACTACAATTATCTGTTTTTACTGTATAACGCTTCCTACAGCTTCTAGTCAGTATTTCTATTACTATACAAGGGATTGCTATCAAGGTAACCAGTATAATGTTTGCTTGGATCATACCATTTTGGCCTTTGAAGATTACTACAGCATTAGCACTCTTCCCAGTTGACTAGTTTTCTCCCTTGTATTCATGACTTAGTAAAAATAAATTCAACAAAGGTAGTTTGGGGTTTTTTTTTTGATACTTGAATCAAAATCATCAAGGCTTTGTTCAAAATGTTGTTCCAAACAGAATTTGCAATATATGCTATTATGTTGCTGTCTATTGTAACATGTTTTTCAGTGTTTTCACACGATAGGCCATAACTTGTCTTTCCAAAACATCGCAGTAGATACTAATTTCTTGGCCTTTGCCTTGTTGTTAACAAGTTTATCCTCTCTTAAAGATCCTGTGCCTTTCTTACATTGTCCTATATTTACGCTAACCCTGCTTGTGATGTTTTCCTTTATGCCTGTTTTTTTACTACAAACTCTTAATAGTTTTCTTTTTTTGCCTCCTTTTTTATTTGTTAAAAGTTAGATTTTGTGTATATTGCTGGTTTTGCTACTGAAACAAAATAGTTGTTCTGAAGCTGCATAATCATGGCTTTTTTGTCTTCTGATAAATTTAGAACAAACCTCCTAGATAAAAATATTTTTTCCTATTTACTTTTTCTATTTGGTTTTGATGTTTTTTTTACCATCTCTGAGAAATCAGCTTTTTTGAAGCACTAAGATTATCCCTTCTAATAGAGCTTTGTTTTGATACATGGACTGTAAATAGGTGGTGGTGGTGGTTACAATTTTCAGTCCAGTGATAAATGTTCCTGAGAGAAATAAACTTACCTTCTGCTGAAAAATTACTTTGTTCTGCAGGTGATCTTTCTAACTTTGTGTACAATCTGGTGATGTTTCTGTTCTGGAAGTGTAAGGGCTCCAGTAGAAAGTCTGTACAGTATGTCAATCCATGTATCAGCACATGCCTCTTGAGGACAAATGGTTCTCCTGTGGTTTAAATGTTCATAAGGTTCCACTCCTGGGCCCTGTTGGTTGCCACATCAATCTGTAAACTTCTGAGTTTCTACTGAGCATAACCTAACCAATATAATTACTGTAGAGCGTTTTTCACCCAGTATTTCAAACCCCACTCCACTTTTTCCTATGCAGTTTTTAGTTAGCATCTTTCAACACTTTAGTCACTTAACTGTCATTACCAAAACTGGTAGGATGATTTGTCACATTCCTTTTAAACAGACTTTTCTATTTATCTTGTTGCCCATACTTTACTAGTGGAATAGAAGTACCTATAGAATTTAGTTTTCTTGACATTAATTGTTTGGGATGTTCTGCTTTGACTTAAAACCTATTTCTTCCACTTTTACTGTTTTGAATGCTTTGTTTAGACAGAGAGAAGTTGTTTTATTTACAGCAGGTGTCCAACAGAACCATTGTCTAGTGATCCTCAAATCCCAAGCCTTCCTTGTTTTACAACACGCACTTCACCTCCCATAACTTCAGCCTGCTTTTGTTCCACCTTTTGAACTGTATTGTCCAACTCCAGCAGTATTACTGTAGGCTCCCTGAAGCTTTTTCACATGATACCAACTCATTGGGTCTAATGATTTGTGTAGAATTTGCAGGCTATTTCATTCCTTTGTTTCTAGTAGAGTTCATTGCCTTTCTGTCTTTGTGTACCTGACTGGATTTTCTGCTCACTGTACTTTTTACTAGAGAGTTACTGGATACCACAGGTCATATTCTGAGTATTTAGGAAAAACTGCTGGTGGCATCTCCTTATTTATTTAACAAGGTCCTCTGTATATGTATCAGCTAGAGTTTGTTTTGCTGAGACTAATCCCTCAGTAATTGCCTCTTTAAGTGTCTCATAATGATCAGATACATGAGGGATTTGATCTATCTTTTTTTGTCATGCTTGTCAGTTTGACATTTTTGTCACACTACGATCATACATAGTTTCTTCATTGCCTCTGCAACAGGGATGGTGTCTGACTGTGGTTGTCCCAAACATGTTTTCTGAAATGCTGTGTAAAGCTTTTGCTCCTTCCATCTGGGTGCCAGACTAGATTCACAAAGCATGCATACTCTTTCTACCAGACAACAGAAATTATTGTACAACAAAGGCAGATCCTAGCAGATGTTCCTCGTTACCCCTGATGCCTGGTATAGACATACTTAAGCCAGACTTGCTTAAAAAATGAACATCTAACAAGCTGAAGATTTGTTGGCAAATGCTTTATAAAAGCACTATAAAATTCTGGTATATTATAAAATCATAAGCATTATAAAATCTACTATAAAAGTCTGGATAATCAGCTCCCCATTCTCAATGGCAGAGGTTAGTCAGATGTTAGAAATGGAATCTGTCCAAAGATCAGATTTGTAGGCTCAAGGCCTTGGAAGATAGGGGTTCACACCTGTATTGCTGGATTTGTTCAAGGCTCTCAAGTCCACCCACACAGCCGTATAAGAATAACCAGATGTACTGAACATACTGTTCCACTTCTGCCCTCTTTTCCAAAATCTGGAACAGCTCCTACAGAATTCCTTCAGACTTCCTGCTGGTAGCTCAGCTTTGTCACCCCACTGAAGCTTTTCTGCGAATGTCACTGGTTTAAAACAAACTACGAACAAAGCATAGCTCCAGCATGAAATACACTATAATGTTAAAGATGTTTTGAGGGGAAACTGCTTTAAGCACTCAAGTCTGCAGTACTTCACAGGTTTTTTAGAGTATTGAAACACATGAAATACATGAATGTGTATTTATGGTTTTTGCCTGTATCAGTGGATGCAGTTTTGGTCATTGTTGCTATTAGTACATGTTCATATTCTTAAATCTTATGTGAGCACTTTTAAGAATGAAAATGTTTATCACTTAAGTAGTGACAAGTAATGTGAACTCTCCATTTTGCCTGGCACTGAATTAATTATGCCTAACACACTATTTTAGGTTTTATTTGTAATGTGCACACTAACAACAAATGATCATTAGTTTCTTTAATTCTTCCTGCTCACTGCAATGTCTCACAGAATGTCCTCCTTGATATGATCCTTTGGAAGGTTGTGTTCAATCGAGACAAACAAGGAGAATATCGCCTCACCATACCCCAGCCGCCTCAGGTTGGAGACTAGTATTTTGCTGTCATCATTTGAGTGCATGCAGATTAATTTGGTTTTGTCTTTTTATGATCTATAAGTGTCTGTTGCCTTATTTTAAACTTAAGACTGCTTAAATTAGATTTCTATAACTAGAATATTAAAAGGAAAAGCTTCTGGTTTTATGTTTTTCTCCTTGTTGACACTTAAAGAATTTAGCTCTGTATACAAGAACTGTGAGGCAAACCCAGAGGATTGCTTTTAAGACTTTTTTCACTTTATCTTCAGTTTGCACATTAGCAAATTTTACTTGTCACAAGTTAGCATACTAGGACTGGGAACGTCTTGATTTGCTTGGAAGCAGAATTGCTGATGCTGGGTCTAATCCAGTTCTTTATTAAATTAATTTTGTTTAGACTTTTAGATCATTGAAAGCAGTAATTTATAGCAGGAGACTGAAGGACTTAGCTTCTAAGGTGCATTTCAAGTGACCGTGAATCTTGGTCTGGTCTACTCTTCCTGTCATTAATACATGAAGGAAATCTATACGAATCCCATAAAATCTAGCTTTTTCTTTAAGTCTGTTGGCTTATTACTTTTAGTTGGTTGTACATTTGTTCTTGCTAGAATTACAGTTGTTTATTTCGCAGCACTAAATTTTATTAAATGTATTGACTTCAGATTTACATTTGTCCTTTTGAGGCTGTTCAAGAACAAATTGCTTTCTGTTCACTGAAGAATAGAAGTTGTGCTTAAGGCTCATGTTTGGTTCAGTTCATCAATTGATAGAAATTCAGAGCATGAAGAAAATCACAGAATATATCTCCATTAAAATGTCAGCCCTGCAGACTATAGGTGCTCTCTGAGACATGAGAGGGATACAGTCCTGAGAATGAGGAAAGATGTTTCTCTTCTCCAGTTAGATACATTATGCGCATTTAGGACTGGGAGAGGAAAAATTGGAAAGAAGGCTTAAGTTCATAATTTGTGTCTGTTTTAATAACTATTAATACCTGTAGGACTTAGGTTTCATAGTATCAGCAAGTGAAATTCTGCCATTTTGGTTGGCTGGCAGCCTTCAGTGAAACAATTCACTGCTTAAAAAATGTTTTGAGACTCTGGGAATTTGACTGCTTTTTCTAGACCAGGCTTTTATTCTTCAATAGTGACATCATTTAATTGTGCCTGTTACACCTTTTATTGAAACTATTGTAAAATATGCATAAAAGCTGTTGATGACCTTAGATGTTATGATAATGCAGAATACTTGGTTTTTCTTCCATGTTTTTTTAAATGTCATTGCTACCTAGTATAGAAGAGGTGACACAACAGTTTCTGTACTGTACTTTCTAGGTCCAATGTGACAATGAAATAGTAAATTAGAAACTAAAATAATAGTTTTTCTTCTAGCGATTTACTGTATTGTTAGCTATAAATTTTTTCTTACGGTAATCCAGTTTTCAAATCTGTTCATTTCTGCAGGAGGCTGTAGATCGCTGTGGAGTCTGTTTCCTTTCTTCCCTGTTTGGCTGTAGAGAGAAGACACCAAAAGCCAAGTATATGCATCTAGCTCAGGAACTGCTGGTTGATCCAGAATGGCCACCAAAACCCAGAACAACAACAGAAGCGAAAGTACCATCCCAAGAAAATGGTTCATATCAAATAATCACTGTAACGTAACAGTGGATCTTGGTGGCACGTGTCTTCAGTAGTATTCAGAGGAATGTAGTTTTAAGGCTTTATTTGAAATTGAGGTATACTAAATGTCAGATTCTAATACAGATATTTCCAACTGTTTTGTCTCTCTGAATACAAAGTTCAAAGCCAGACATCTTATGGCTACACATTTTAAAAATGTAGGTTACCTTAGGCAGAACAAAAAAAAATTGTTTCCTTCTACCTTCTTTCAAATTTTGTTATTCCTGAATGAGAAGTATTTGAAGGTTTAAACTGCAGGGCAGTTAAAACAGGTTCACTTTATTTGCCTGGAGTATCTTAATCATTGTTCTAACCTGCTTACCTGGGCACGTGTTCATGTAAACCCTATGATGTAATCATCTCATGGTAGTACTAGAGGTACATAATAACCTTGTCATGCTGTTTTGTTTTTCTTCTGATACTCACTGTTGAAAAGCTTTGTGCCTCAGAACGGTTCTAAAGTTTTGGTGTGTGTACCTCTAAGTTTGCCCCTACTAGTAAGGAGTGTTTTTAAGTTTGATTCTTTAGTCTGCCATACCAGGAATTGGGAATGCTATAGAAACAATATGCTTTGTGCTTAAGAAGAAAGCACATTGCTTTCAAGTGGGTTCTTAGCTTCTTTTCTAGCTAACCCCAAGGAAGGGCTTAGGTGGCCTGCAGAGGAGGAGGCATTTGGCTACACTGAAGTTTTTGGAGAAGGAAGGCTGGAGAATCTTAATACTTTCTTCTGTCTCATGTTTTATTACATTTAGCTATACACTTACTTCTCCACAGACTTTGCTTTTCCCAGCAGAAGGGTTAAATTTTCCCTTTGTGGACCATGTTTTGTTCTAAATTTTAAGACCATTTTCCTATATACCTTGAAGTAGTAAGGCCAGAGTTACTGCTGCAAGGGAAATGGGTGTGGGAGGGAGGAGTATTTTCACATGCCCACGCTTGGGATTTGTGCATGTTAAGAACATATGCATTTCAAAGAGTCTGCTAGTGTCTTAAGCACTATATGTAGCTGTATGAAACAAAATTAAGAGAAAATAGATGAGCTAAAATCTGTCTTGCTGCAGAGCTATAAGGCTTATGTGGATTTTATTTATTTAAAAAAAAGAAAAAAAGAAAGAAAAAAAGCAAAGCTTACATACCAGTAATGCTGCTTAAGCACTTGGGGTAGTGATAAATTATTTTGCCATTAGGCGGTGTCAAAACACAAGACCACTAGAAAAATAGGTCTGCAAAGATGTAGAGGCAGGCATCGTACTCACGTGCAAAGCTTAACGCTTTTTTTTCCTTAAACCACAAATTACTTATCTCCAAACCATGTTCAACTTGCTAAACTTTCAGAAAAATCTTTCGTGTCTTTGGGAAGATGATAAAATACTGACTCTTGATCAACCTGTTTTGACCAGATGCAACTGACTGGTTCAGATACCTCTAAGCTTTGGGAGGGGATCTGGGATCTGGAGAAGTTGCAATTCTGGAGAGATCCTTTAGGGAAGGAAGTCAGGTCCTTTAGTCATGGAAGGAGGGCCCCAAACTCCTTGGCCAGCTGGGATCATTTTGAAGTGTACATATTCTGATGATGGAATTTGAGGTTTTATTTGTGGTTTGGGTTTGTGGGGTTTTTTTTGGTTGATTGGTTTTTTAAATTCCTGTGGAGACAGTTCCATTCCAGCATGGTTTTAATACAGGGAATTTTTCAGGTTGGGACTAATTCCCTTGTGCTGTTCTGTAAGGTAGTATGGACAGTGTCCCCCACTGCTCATGTTATAGTTTCTGCAGTGTTGAACATACTGTGCCAATAGGGAATTTAAAAGTGGTGCTAAATGGTTTGGAAGACTTTTTCCTAGAGCTTCTGGGTATAAGTTACTAGTACTTGCTCCTCATAAATAGTATGCATATGGTATACTATCCTACAGTCCAGCTGTCAACTCTTTTCCTGATTTTTTTTTTTGGTGGTTGTTTGGTTTTGAGGGGTGGAACAGGAGGAAGGGTGAAATGGTTTTCTTAGCATTCATTCAACACAGCCATGTAAAAGTCTTATCCTGGCTTCATAAGGTCATAAACGTCAAACAACATTGGTAGCTTTTAAGGGGTCTGCAGTTGTGGACTTGGATAAATTTATTAATCATGAACTTGAGTCAGTTGGCTAATTTCTGTCAGTGTTGATTTTCCAAAATCTTTGTAGCATGGAATAATTGATGAAGAATAATTCTTAGCTGCGTAAGTAGTATTCATATTTAAAGAAAAATAATATTTTAGTTGAAAAATGTTGTGAAGCTATGCATCTTGGACCTGGGAGCTGTGACTTACCCTTAAATACATAAGCTTTTGCCTTCCATTTCACTGACCATTTTAACTTGATTGTTCCATCAGAAGTGGAGGAAAATATTTGTGTCTTTCCCTTCTATACGCTTTTTGCTTAATACTTCCTCTAAACTGATAATTTGTCTCAGCTTGTTTGGTTTCTGAAGCTAGTCTTTCATCTATTCTGGTTTTAGACTTATTTAGAAAGTGATGAGGAAACAGCTTATTAGGGTGGGCTTGTCTTCGGAGAACATTTTAGGGAACTCTTACTAAAACTGAAATTGCTAAGTGTCTCCTTGATTGAGTGACTAATGGTTCAGAAGCCTATTAAACTTGAATATTTTGCAAATGGGAGCTAGTTTCCTTCAAGGTATGCATTCAGAGTTAGTAAATGTTCTTGAGGTTGCATGCTTGAGCTCTGACCTATTTGCTTCTGATGCTTAGTCAAGAATAATAAATCAGCTTTTCTGAGAATCTTTCTTGTTGTTGCAAGTTCAGCCACAAAATAAGCTTTTGCATCTTCAGCAATTATTGGGATTTATGCCTTCCTGCCCAAGAGCTGAGTTTGGCCACCTATAATTTTTCCCATTTTGAGCAGTTTAATTTTTCTGGTTTTCAGAAATGCAGTAAACTAGATCTGCACTAGTTTCTGCTTTCTCTGTTTCAGTTTCTGCTTTGAAGTAAGATAAAATTCAATTTGTAATGAAAAGAATCTCTTCTAATGTTCATCTTGGAAATCTGAATTCAGGTGAACAGACCAATTTAGTGAGCTCCACTAGATACTTGGTAGACATTTTCTTCCTGCTGTATATTTTGGCCTTTACGTTGAGGAGTTTGATTTATTCTTAAATTATTTGTGTATGCAGACTTTAATCTGTATGTATTTTACTTTGATGTATTAGGATTTGTAAATATTACTGATTTTAAAATATTATTTATGCACATACTTAAAGGACTGGTCTATCCAGAAAAGCAATTGCTAAATAATATGTGTAATTTTTTAGGAATAAATTGCAAGATCATTAAATTGTATATCCCTCAGGGTTATTTTAAAGGTTTTCTTTTTTTTTTTTCTTTTCCCTTCAGAATTAGCAGTAAATTTTGTTTCATGTACTATAGAACTAAATCTACTGTAAAAAGAAAATGCTGCGAATAATGCTTGAGTAGAAGCAGCTAAAACACCCACAGAACTGACTGTCCATATTCACCGTAACTTTAAATTGGAAACTCTTACTGTTGCACTTTTTAAAAGTTGTTGGATTTTTAATTCTATTTATTTTTTTCTTTCTTTGTGAAGGTTGTGCTGAACAGTCATCCCAAATTGGGTAAATAATCCTGTACTGTATATGTGTATACAGTATAATACTAAGCAGATGTGGAGTCCTTTTTATGCTGCAAATTTTTAATGCTTATGTTGGTCATCACAAAATGAGAGAGCTAAAGTTCTGTAGGATTTCTCCCATGAAATTCTGAATTGTAAACTTAGGGTTTTGTATGTCTAAGGGAAAGATGTGGGGTTTTGACAATTTTTAGAGTCTTGAATATGTTGATTTTATACAGTAAAGTGTCAAGTTTTTAAAGCTATTTTCAACAAACTGCAGCTTCTTTGATAATTATGTGAAGCAGAAACTACTCCGTTTATCATGAATTCCTCAAGCCTAACACAAATTAAAAGGTTCATCATTACCATGCTCTCTAGAAGCTCAGCTTCCTTTTTATTTTTAGATCTGAAATGATACTACATCTTTGTATTTAAAATATGTATTGCTGCTCTAGAATGGTACCCTGTTGTCAAGAGGCATACATAAATAACTGTACAATAGAATTGTAAATAGACTTGTAAATCATTTTTGTGACTGAAGCTCTTTGAAAATAAAATTAAAATGAACATATGTTTTAACTCTTTTCATTAGTATCATGAAATTGTTTGTAATCTCTATACAGTTAGATCTAAAGCTTATTGAAGAATACAGAGTTACTCCCACTGATGTCTTGGGTATCTTGGT
The DNA here is from genome assembly GCA_026212715.1 of Elanus axillaris. Taxonomy (NCBI): domain Eukaryota; kingdom Metazoa; phylum Chordata; class Aves; order Accipitriformes; family Accipitridae; genus Elanus; species Elanus axillaris. Next base: position 28,304,086 of record JANZLQ010000089.1, read on the forward strand.
CAGTGCCTCTTTTTGAAGATGGGGGTGGACAAGTACCCATGCTGTGTGTTAGCAGTGCATGCATCAGCACTGCTGTTTTGCACTGGGATAATATTGCCTGTACTTTTACCTGGTGGCTTATGAGAGCCATTTTAAAGCCAGACCTTGTACATGTGATAGCAACTTGTTTCCACCTTCTGTTATCGATATGTTCCTTCTGTTCTTTGGTGTGTGGGAGGCATTATCTTGAAAAGACTTTTCGGCCAACGTTCCTGGTTGTGAGCTGTCACGGTTGTCGCAGTCATCTTCAGAAAAATCACACAGAAATGAAGACATCTTTTCCATCCTGCGGCTCACCTTCCATTTAAACCTTCATTGGCAGAGCACATTATTTTAGGCTTGAAGACAAGATACTTGAAATACCTGGTTACTTAATTACAGAAACTTAATCTTTCAATTTCAAGCTAGTATTTTGATAACTTAAAGCTTTTCTGTCTTCAGAATCTTCCAGGCTTTAGGTTTTGTTGGCCTGTGACTCCAGAAGACTTGGAGGAAATACAGAAGCCATATGGGTCAACCCTGGATGGCTTAGCCAAAGCATTAAGTAAAAACCTCTTCATTCCTTACTTAAATTGCTTTGACTCCAATCCTGCAAGAAAGTAAAAGTCAGAGCAGCCTTGTGAAGGTACATATCAATCATTTGGTTGTTTAAAGTAGACATGTCCACTCCTTGAAAACCTAATGCACCTGTGTAGCAGATTATGATGAAACTGTTCAACAAATTTGAATTTTTTTGTCATAATTCATGTTGAAACGTAGATTTCTGACTTTACCCAGATTGGCATTGGGTTTGTTGAAGCACATAGTCCAATATCACTATCAAAGAAGGTATGAGTGGCTTTTGTGCTGTTGCATGTGTGATTTCAAAATTTCTCCTGTTCTGTGAGTGGTCCTAAATTCTACTTTTACAGTTGCATACAACCTCTTGAAGCTGGTTGCTTGCACAAATGTAGGCAAAATCTGCTCTGCAACTTAAAGTATTCTTTGGCCTTTCACAATAGTTATGAAAGTGTGGGTGAAAGTGTTATCTGGAGGATGCGTTTTGCTGGTTTACTTCCCATTTAAAGTGCAGAATCATGGTGAAGCCTGATTGCCTGCTATGCTCCTAGTAAGTTCCTCTAAAAAGCAGATAAGTTTCTAAGGTACAGTTCAAAATGCTCACATGAGTTTAGAAACTTGCAAGAAAGTAAAAAAAGTTAGCGCCATAGTAAATGGTAAGTGTGCTCACTATTCTATGAAACTAAGTTCAAATACCGATTTGTGACTTTTAATATACTAACATTATTAATGTATTGCTTCTGGCCTAGTTTCATAGTCTTGAGAAACACTAAGGGGGTGGTAGAAAGGAAAAGAGGCTGTAGACCAGAACATGGTAAATGACCAGCAAGACTGGTGTCCTTTCTGAAATGCCAGGTGTCTCACATGAGGGTTTGAGAAAATTTTAATATGCAGGAATGTATAATTATGACCCTTATGTGGATCTTACTGTATTCTCTACTATTAAAATATTCAGTTATGGAAGTTTAAATATTTCTTCAGAAAATACCATTAGGAGCTCTGGATGTTTGAGATACATAGGATTATCTAGTTCCTGTGGCAGTCATACGCTGGTGGCCTTAATCTCTTGCAAAGAATTTCTACCATTTCATTGTTTGTTTGTGAAAATGTATGTCTTCTAGCAATTCTGGGTGTCTAATCTTGTCTTGTTGAATACTCTCTTACCTTTTGTTATGAGACCAGGAAAACAGACATCCCTGTTTACAGTCTAGTGTTAGCCTGTTTCTTATTTTACACTCTGGCCTGCTGTCATGCCCTCTGAGGGACCTGCATTTGCAGTCTGTAGCATCACAAATTGTTTGGTTTGTTTTTTTCTTCCTCTAGAAGAAAAAAAGTTCTCTCTGTTCTCTAGATCCTTATTTCTCTCATCTCACTGAATCCTGTAGTTCTGCTGTGGTCTTGGGTTGCGATGGTGCAGGTTGAGATGCCAGTCAGGGCTTGAAACAGAAATTTCTCGGTGCATTTCTGCCCTGTGTGGAGGGTTGTGCTCCTGCGTCACCCAGAAGCAGGTTGCCGGCTGCTTGCTCTGTGGGCTGTAGGCTGAGGTGCTTGCCATGGGTGCACAGGGATGTGTTCATCATCGGTGTGCTGAGGTGGGGATGGGTAGGATCAGGGACAGGCTGGCTTACCAGTTTATTGAGGTGAAGGCATCACTGGTTTATGAGAGATGGTTTGGGAGAGCGGAACTACTAGGAGCGTGAGATTCTCTGAAAGATTCTTGTTTGACATGGAAGAGCCCTTTGGAAGGGTGAAATCTCATGGCCTTTTTTTGGTGACTTAGTCTCATTCAAAGAGTTGTAGAAAGCCCAGTGAGATCTCGCTGTGCGTCACCATGTTGCCAGGCCAGTAGTTGATACCACTAGGTGCCATGTCCTTCGCTTCCTGAGGAAGGAATGCAGATTTTACCAGTCTTCAGTGCTCTGAACCTAACCAAGAATTTTTATATTTTTTTAAGTCTGCCCTTTTGCATTTTTTGATGCAGCAGCTGGTTTTGATCCATGGTGGTATGTTCTTTATCAGCAGTTCAGGCATGAGAGGAGCTCTGCTATCCCATTAACTTTTTAAGTGATGGGGTTTGTACCTGTGTCTGTGGGCTTGGTATGGGAGCGCTTCATCCTTGCCCCTGGAAAAGGGAATGTTCCTCACGCCCAGCGTTCTTGGTGCTGAAGACTGACGCAGTGTCAGCTATTCTAGTTATGTCTGCAGAACTTGTCCAGCTATTCCAGCAGTCCCAGCTGCTTCTTGTAGTGATCAGCCAGATACTTGGCTTCCAGGTTTCTGATACACTTGGGACTTGTTGATTTTACGAAGGAAGTATTTCTAAACTGTGGATTTCTGTTTGACTTGTTCTTTTAAATATTATAACTATAGCTATAATGATTCCTTTCCTATTACTTTTTTTATTTGGAAATCTATACAACTTTCCAACTTTGTGATATGTTTCATGCAGATCTACCTCTATTGCTACAGCTTTCTAGCTAATGCCATGGCACTTCTTTACTCTCATTTCATCATACTTTTAATACTGCTGGTAACTTAGGATTGTGTTAAGCTGTTGAAATGAGACTCATTGGTTATCAGAGGCTCACTACTGTCCTGCACTACATGAGCTCTTGCGTGGTATTTCAGGCTGTCAAAAATAGCCTGTTGCTTCTTGTGTGTTCTTGGGCTGTTCCAAGAAGTGATCACTTGTACATGCTGAGATGATTTAACAGGACTGTGTGCTGTTTTGCTTTTGGCCACTTAAAATATAGGACACCCTTTTTAACTCCATTATCCATTTTTGCAAGCTAAACTTTATTTTTAAACCTCAGGTAACCTACAATAAAAAGATACTGTGGGTGCAGGACCTTTTGATGATTTTTTTTTTTGAAGACTTTCTGTGTGTAACTTAATATAATGCTTTTCTGTTCAAATAAACACATACCTTATGACTCCTTAGTTTTGTCATGATTTTCATATGCTTTTATTATTATACTTGACTAGTATAAGTATAAACAAGGAATAGTTGATTTACAAAAGAGCTTTATCTGTACTTCTCAGTGTAAGCTGAGCACCTTAGAAAAATTTGCAGTCAACAGTAATAGATTCTGAAGTTTGCTTTCAAGCCAAGATAAATTTCACACACATTTGCAGGTTTTATAGTATATTCACACAACTTTGTTGGCTGCTAAGTTGTTAACTACCTGTGATCAAATACTGACTCTGTCTTATCTCTTGTAACAGCTTATGTTTCTGGCACTTCAACAAGGATGTTGGTGTTTCGTTTGTCAGTGATGATCAAGCTTTTCTTCCAGTTGGATGCATCTATTTGTCCTGAGAGGTGTGACTGCTCTTCAAAAAACACAATTCATTGCTCTGGTCGTCACATAAAAGACCTGGAATCGTTAAATCTGCCTTGCAACATGACAGCAATTCACATAAGGGACACTAATGTAACATACTTGAAGGATGTTTTTTCTAGGATGGTGGAGCTGCAGCATCTCATCTTGTCTTCAAACAACATCTCTCTGATTTCACCAATGGCTTTTAAAGGCTTGAGAAGGCTAAAAGTCCTCAAACTGCTAGATAATAAGCTGGTCAAACTGCCCCCAGAAGTCTTTGATGATATGGTACAGCTTCAGCAATTGATCATTGGAAATAACAGGTTGAAATCCATCGAAGAAAATCTGTTTGGCAAACTAACTAGTTTGGAGGAGCTTTTCTTGAACAAAAACCAACTAACAGCACTTCCTAGTGGCATGCTGAAGAAACTCAGCAAACTCAAAGTACTGAACTTGTCGAGAAATGATTTGGCAGCACTGCCTAGAAATATATTTAGTGCATTAACCAAGCTTGAGAAGCTGACGCTGTATTTTAACAGGCTGTCTTCAGTAGAGACTGGTATGTTTGATAGCCTGAAGGAGCTGCTGGAACTGTTCCTGCATTCCAATAACATCCAGTCCATCGCTCCTGATGCATTTCATTGTCTTCGTAAGCTGAGAATCCTAACGCTCTCCAGAAACAAGCTTGAAGTTTTGCCTCCTGGGCTCTTTCTGCACTTGCATGACCTGTCTAAATTGACCTTGTACAGGAACCCACTGAAGTCTCTTCCAGAAGTATTGTTTGGAGAAATGAGGCATCTTGGTAGCCTGTGGCTGTATCACACACAGCTCTCGACAATACCAGATTTTGTGTTCAGTAACTTGACAAATTTAGAGCTGCTTGTGCTGAGTTTTAATCCAGAGCTTAGTGTTCTTCCTAAGAACATATTCAGTGGTCTGAATGAACTGCGGGGTCTCTCTCTGCATACAAATAATATTTCCAGTTTGCCAGAGGGCATCTTCCTGAGCCTTCAGAAACTGCAGAATATTTCCCTTTTTGATAAGAGGCTTGAGGTTCTTCCTAGAAACCTCTTTCATAATCTCAAGCACCTTCAGAAAGTTTACCTGAATAGTACTAAGCTGCAGTCCCTTCCTGGAGACTTCTTTACCGCTTTACCTGAGCTACAAGAAGTCAACCTTGACAACAACCCTTGGAAATGCGATTGCCAAATTCTTGGCTTCCAAGAGTGGCTCCAAAAGAGCATGGAGGTAGTTAAAAATGTGCCATCTCTAATCTGTCACAGCCCGCTGGCACTACAGAATATTTCTCTTGTGACTCTAACAGCTGATCACCTGAAGTGCCTGCCAACCACAGCCGTTACATACCAGACGTTCAGCTCAACTTATTCCCAGACTTCGACTTCTCTTGTGATGGAGCACTTAACATCATCTTGGGAGACTACTGTAACGGCCGTGTCTGATGTGGATACCAGCACACCCATATCAATTCCTCTTGCAACTCCAGGTTTTACCTACTCACATATTGAAGATGTTGGACAGCCTAGGTTTCATTTCTTAGATGTTCTAACCAAAACTCCCAGTGTCATAGTACAAACCAACAGTGTCAGAGGAACAGATTTAACTACTCTTGCCTGGTGGGATGAGCTGCCAGCCCACAGGAGTGCTAAACCCCATTTTGATACCGGAGTTGCTTATTGTCAGCTATTTTTGTGCCTTCACAGTTTGATTTTAGCACTTCAGACTGTAACCATTGTGCTCAGTCTGTATGTAATGGGTAAAACCAGGCAACTCTTGCACTCTAGAAATACTCCTGCTCAGCCTGTAGTTCTGATACAATTTTTAAGAAGATAGAGAATACCAACCAAGGAGGATTAGAAACATTGTTTTGGATGCATTTTAAGCATTTGGGCAGTTGACACTTGATTCAGATATGGATTACAAATCTTCATAGCAAGAACCATAAAGACCTTGTCTTCACAGCATAATGAAAATGTGCTTTTAGGTACCTCCCAGTGTTTGCCAAAAGTGGTTCTAATCGCTGTATATTGCTGCAGCACTTGGTGCGTGAACCCAGAGGGAAAGCTGAAAGAAAATCTGTGGTCACCTCTACGTGTGTACTCCTAGTTTCCTGCTTTGGACTGCAGCCCTGTCCCTGCCTGATGCCACTGCCTGCTGTCAGTCTCATGCTGCTCAGATGGAAGAGGCATTAACATAGGGAAGTCTGCATAGGAACACATCTTTAGCTGTGCGTTAAAGGTTGCCCGTAGTACTCCAAATGCTGTTATGCCTTATACTGCCTGCTATGTTTTGTCTCCTTATTGAGAAAACAAATGGTGGGTTTTGGAAGGAGATGCTGGAGGACGTTTTAAAAATGGGGGTGGGGGTAGAATGGTATGGTGTGAGTGGTTTAGGTTTTGCTGTCTGTCCTCAGCCCCTTTCCAGAACATTGCAGGAGGAAGGGGTACCATTTAAAGCTAACAGTGCTTCCGTCCAGCTTAACTGGAGGAAGATAAGTAAAATTCTGGGCTAGGAAGTATAATCTTGATATATTTTCTTGTTTGAAACTTTGTAACGTTACTACAACTATGAATTTTAAGTAAACACTTTCATCCTTAAACTTTGGCCAGTGGTCTGAAAAGCAAGGTGTTACTTGCTGCATGATGCAGTGAGTTGTGAAACCGGAGTACCAGGCAGATGCCCAGGACTGAGGCTTGGCTCCACAGGAGTGTAGTTGGTTTGAGAGCTGGTCTTGACTGAGCTGGGAGAGAAAGGGGTGCTTTCTGCTGGGCTTGGCTAGCAAAACATAGGCGTGCAGCAAAGTGGCAGGGAGCCTGCCTGAACTGAGGGCCCTGAAGTGTCACCACCTTTTTTTGAAGTTGGCTGGGGAACATCCGCATCTCCATCAAATTGCAGTATGCAGTAGCATATTCAGTCTTGGTATTTTTACCTTTTCTTATTACGTCGTATGACTCCCTGACAGCCCTTTCAAGTGTTGATATGCAAAGGCAACTATGAGGCAGTAGCGTAGGTTTTGATTTTCAAACTGAAATGTTTATTAATATTTTGAATTACATGAATATTTTAGTTTGTAAATAGACTGGTAGCTGTCAGACTGCATGTGCTTTGGCAGCTCTTGGCTTTAACTATTAGCTTTTATCTTAAATATGTGACTTAGCTTGTTCTTAAAAGCTCTGCTGTGCTAAAAAGCCTCTGGATGTGGTTCCCTGGCTATTTGGGCAAGAGACACTATACTCTAGGAGTCCTTTCATAGCTTTACTGACCTTCTAACTAGAGGTCTTTCCTGAATGGCCTTGAAGTGGCACATTACAAGCCTGAGGTGAAGAGAGCTTACATTTGCTGCAGGTTTGTGGCTTGTTCCCTGCTGTGTGTTACTCTAGGCAATGAGAATAAACAACATTTCAGGGTGCTCTGCTGCTGGACTTGAATTCCTCTTCTAGGCTGTGAAAAGAGACAATGTGCTTCTGCGGTGTTAAATAACCATTGTCTTGCTGGTGAGGTTTAACAAAATTTAGCAAGCCCGGCTAAATAGGAGTTAGAGCCATCTCTAAAGAAGGAGAAATAGCAGTCACTACAGCTGGTGCAAAGCAAACTGGGACTGGATTAATAAACAGAAGCTCCAGAATATTTCTTGCAATATATTTGAGAGAAGCACAAAACCAACATGAAGCCATCTTGGTGGTGGTTCTGGGCGGTTGCATGCTAGTGCTTAAAAGCAGGCAGTTGTTACAAATTTAGGTTCTTTGTTGGACAACTGTAATGACCACTTAGTGTTGTGCCAGCTCCAGTGCTGTCTTACTGGTGCCACGCAAGCATCTGCTCGCAGCAGGCAGGAGATAAGTATAATCTGGACTAACGAGGAAATTGTTCTACAAACCATGCTGGTTATTGTTTGCCTGGGTGAGGCACTGAAGAAGTGCACCCGTGGCTATGGGCACTTGGTTACACACTGTCCAATTTCTAAGAAAAAGCAACAGTTTGGTCACCATATAGGTGTACGATACCCTGATGTCTGACCTCTGGAAGAGCAGTGGATTTGCTAATCCACTAGCAACTGCTATCGTTCTGAACACTCCTTCAGCTTCCCTGGCCCTGCTGGGTCTCCGCGCTGCTCCTTTGGCTCCCACTGTGTGCTCGCTGAGCTCTGGCACGTGGGGGCTTTGGCACGCGGCTGCGTACAATCAAGTGCTAAGAGGAGGATGATTCGTCTTTATATGCTGTCATCGGGCTTTCCCCACGCTTGAGCCAGACGGGGAAGTGAAGTCAGCAGACAACAAAAGGCTGGAGCAATAAGGGCCTGGAGTGTTTTACTAAATCTTCCTCTGAGGTGTCCTGTTTTGAGCTGCCTCTGATTCATTGCTTATTGCCCAGCAGAGCTCAGCCCTTCCTGCAAAACTCCCTGGCCTGGGAAATCTGAGGATATGCTTATTAATATCCCATCTCCGTTTCTCCCGGAGAAGGGATGGTCTTCCAGGTCAGTGTGATGGCGGCTGTGGCAGGCAGGGAGGCAGGAGGGAGGGCTCCTCGGGAAAAGTGCAGCTGCACCTCAGACCCTCTCTCTGGGCAGCATCGCCTTGCTGCTGTGTCTCAAGGCGCCAATGGCTTACCATCACCAGTGTATTGGCAAGGTTTTTCCCAGTCCCTGCAACCCATGCCTCAGTATCTACTGCCCAACTTTTGCCACCAGGCTGGGCTTGGGGCAACTGGGCTGGAAGAGGTTGGAGGTATCTAATCCCTGGTCTGGGGGTTCCCTGCTGCTGGCGAAAGGGTGGATGCAAAGCACGTCTGCACTCTGTGACTGAGGGAATCTGCTCCATAGTCTAGGCTCCCGTGCGGGATGCAGAGTCGTGGTTAAGAGCCCTGTGTGTTAACCAGACCTCTGAGTCCAGGAGCTGCCTCTGGGGCTGCATCCTAGTTGGGAGTACTTTGGGTATGCCCCCAATGCAGCCTAGCCAAGGGTCTTCCATAACTTGCTTGGTTCCCTCAAATGCTTGTTTCTGTGATGGTTGCTCCTGCTCTCTCTGCTTCAGGAAATCCTGGAACAGTGGGAGCTCTGACCGCCAGGCCAGGCCACGGGAGTATGCAGTGTGTTTCCAGACTGATATCACTACAGCTGCCATTCTCCTTTGCTTGTTGGGACTTGAAGAGTGGGGTGGCAAGGAGGGAACTAGCTGCTGCCATAAGTGCTGGCAGTTCTCTACCTGTTTCCCTGCTGCTGCAGGAGCCTTCCAAGCCACCAGTACTCATGTTCAAGGTGACGGCAGATTTGCTTGGAGAAGATACCCAGCAGTGCTCCGTGGTTCAGGAGTGCGTGCAACTCCTGGCTGTGAGGCAGGAGCTCTGGGAGCCTCTGCCTGACGTTATGGAGCATTGGCTGTGTCTCCTCTAGGCCTCCGACCAGCACATCTCGCCTGGGGTTGCTGATTCAGCAGCCACGATATCGGAACACGGCATTTCCTAGGGATGACAAAATAGCTGGGAGGAGATGCAGCCAAAGGCACATACTCATGGGACAAGACGGGGCTTGTGAGTGTTTACAGACTCACAGTGATCAGGAGGCCTGAAGCTCCTGCTTTTGCCCCTGCTCCAGCCAGAGATGGGCAAGCTGTGGAGGTGTTATACCTCTGTTTTCCTAGCCGAAGTGTGGGTTTGCACCCCCTTCCCTCCTGGGTGTTTTGGGTGGATAAGCCCTGGCGAAGCCTCTTGCTTGGGCCATGGGGTGTGAGTCCCACTTCATTGTGGGGGAGGGGGCTGCTCCTGCAGCAGCACTGGGAGACACCCTGCCACTGGCCTCAGCCCCTCTTGTGCAATGGCTGCTATAGGACTGTCATGTTTCTCTGGGATGTGCCAGGCTTCCAGCTGTGCCTTTGTGTCTCTCTAGATGAAAAAAAGCCCAGGGCGGGGAGCCAGCAATGGCTGGCAGCAGCTCCGCAGCCTGTTGTGCACTCCACTGCTGGGACGCTGGGGAGAGACACCTTGGGGTGTTGGGAAGGGGTCCCTGTGGCACTGCCTGGTGCCAGGGATGGCTTTATGGAGAATGGCATGAAGCTGGTCCAGCAAACACCTTGCAGTGCATGAGTGGGGACAGCCTCCCACCATCCCCTTTTGCTCCAGCCGGTCCTTCCCCCCTCTCGCAGCGCCCGTTGGACAAGCTCCTTCCGCTTCGGATTATCTCTCCAGGCGGACTTGGCTGCAAGCCCCACATTCCTTCCAGCCTAGCGCTGCCCTGAGCACACGCCAAGCCCTGCGTGCTTCTGCTATCGCTCAGGGCTCAGGCCAGGGCCGAGCCTGGAAGAGACGAGCTGGGTGAGCCCCACTGGTTCTTGAGATCCTAAATGCTGTTTTCCTTGAGTTCCAGGAGGGTTGTGGTGGGTCTTGTGCTGGGGCTTGGATGGAAGTTAGCTTGATGGCCATCCCTGCTGCCCATCCTCGAGGGACTAGGGCTGCTGCTCCTTCCCAAAGCTCCCACCTTGCACATGCACTTCCCCAGGGAAGGCAGGATGTGTCCCCGTCCCTTGAGGCAGATGCAGATGGGGCATCCTGTAGCCATGAGCAGCGAGGCAGCCCTGGCCCTGTGTTCCTCAAGCAGGGAGCTGAAAATGCTTCAGGGGTTGGAGCACTGGCCCTATGGAGGAGCTCCCTGGTTTGGGCTCCTCAGAGGGTTGGGGTGGGTGTGTGGTGGAGAAGGGGCTGCTGTTGCCTCTCTAATGTGTGGTGGGGGCCCCAGCACTGGTCTCTGATGGACTAATGCACCTTCCTTCACCCCTCAGCTGTGGCTTGAGCCTATGTGTCCTGCTGCATGTCTCAGGCCTGGGGGTGTCTCCCCGTGCTGGAGCACGGAGGGGACCCCCTCCCCTGGCCCTTAGCCCAGCCCTCCGCCCTCCTCCTCCGCTTCAGCAGAGCAGAGTTTGGCCCCATGCCCTGGGCCAGCTGGTCTCTGCGAGCACCGGGGGCCACCGTGGGGGCTTCTCAGAGCGCGGCACGCACTCTGCAGCAATGCAAAATAACTGGGGGTGGCCCCAGCGCTGTGCTGTGGGGAGCAGTGGGACCTGGGGATGTCCCATCCCTCCCAGGGGTGCCAATGCAGCCGGGGGCTGGAGGTATGCGGGGAGCAGGGGCTGAGGTGAGAGCTCGAGGGGAGCTGGGGCTGCTGAGCTGTGGAGCTTCATGGCGTGGGTGAGCGTGCTCAGCTGTTTGGCAGATGAACAATGCGCTCTCCCAGCCAAGCCCACAAGCTGCTAATTTTAGCGATTACATGATTTTTTCCAAGCAGTCTCAAGTCCCTTGGTGATTCAGAGCCACTCAGCTTTGCTGCATCCGCCACCCTGGCCGTGGGGATGTGCTGGAGGTGTGCCAGCACGGACAGACCTGGGACTGTCCTGCTGTCTGGGAGCGAGGCAGACCTCCCCAAAACTAGGTGATGCTGCTGTTCTGGGGCTTCTGGAACCTCCCCAGCTGGTGCCATTTCGGGGCTCAGCTCAGCATGGAGGAGCACCAGGGTAGTGCCAGACGTCACAGGACAGACGGGAGCCGTGGTGGGGCTGGGAACCCAGACTGTGTTAAATGGAAGTGGCTCTGAGAGCGTGGCCAAGGGTTGCCTGCTGCTGGCCTCCAGGAGCCCCAGGCAGGGTTATGTCAAAGCACAAGGGGTAACACCAGCAGGGACCACTTGCCACAGGACCTCTGGCCCTCCTGTGGGCTCAGCAGCATGTGGAGAAATGCCTGCAGAAGGTGGTGGGGGCTGTTGTGTGCAAGGGCACCTCCGGCCCGCGCTGCAGCTGCCAGCAGCGGCTGGGCTGTGGGGCAGCGCCACGCGCTCTTGCTTCTCCCTGCACAGCAGCATTTGGCCACTGACTTTGGTGAGGAATCTGAAAATTGCGTTTGTGCAGCTGAGGAGGGCTGGGGGCTCTGGGGGAAGGAGCCACCCCCCCAGCCCAGCTGTGACTGCATGATTCACTGCCAGCCTCATCTCACAGGGGCACAGGGCCTGGCAGCTGCCCACCCTTGGCCTCCATCACCCCCTCAGAGGTGTAGGGCCGTGGCAGTGACTCCATGCTATCCTGAACTTGGTCAGGGCTGGGGAGGGGACGACGACAGTCTTTCTCTGGCTGGTGCAGCTGGAGGTGAGGAAGGTCCCCAGAACACTGCTGGACCCTGGGACTTCCCTGCGGCACGAGGCTTGCCCTGCTCCATCCAGCACCGTGTGAGCTCCCAGCTCTGTGGAGCAGGCTGCCTCTGCAAAACACTTATGTCACCCTCAATCACGTCCCTGTGCGGTCTCAGGGAGCTGCCTCTCCCCTCCAGATGTGCGGAGTGTGTCTGTGCTGCTGTCCGAAGCTCTCACACCCTGTTTCTCTCCCTTGTGCGTAGCCTGGGGCAAGCTCCTGTGCGCTCACCTCCGGGAGCAGCTCCCTCTCCGCTGCGGGTGCGGTGCACGGGTTTGTGCCGTTACTCACCCTTACTTTATTTTTAGGGATGTCTTGAAAACAGACCCATCCTTCCCAGCCAAGAGCTGGAGCCAGGTTCCCGAGGCCTGGGTAGAGGCAGCTGCGTTTTTAGCAGAGTTGTTACCTAGGCTCCTCTGAAACTTCGGGTGCTCTGTGCGGCCATAGGGCCCATAACCTGATCACCCCCTCCTGGGGGGCAGGGGGTTTGAGGGTACCCACCACGGCACCCCTGTCCTCACCGGGGCAGCGCTGCTTGGAAGGAGCTGAGTCCAACATTCCTCTGTCAGACTGGGATTGGGGTGGTGGTTTTTGGGAAGTGCTGGGTTTTAATTTCTGTGTTGCCTTGCTGAAAAGCTGTGTGCCTCTGGGATGAGTCAGAGCAGACAGGAACCCAGCAGTGCTGGTGCTGGCGGTGGGCAGACAGAGCCAGCGATAAGGGTGTGATAAGGCCTCGAGAGCTCTGCTTTTGTGCCAGGGCTGCAGGGAGTGGGCAGCTCCTAAGCCAGCTGCCTGACCTCCAGCTGCATTGCTGTCAAGGAAGCAGGGAGGTTATTTTGGGAACCACGGCACTGGGAAAATCTGCTATGTCAATAGAGTGTGAGCTAAAGCACTTGTGGGCGGTGTTTTCAAAACGCCCCTTCTCTGTGCCCAAATGCTTGGGCTTTGCCCAAGGACCAGGCAGGGAGTGTGGCTGGGGGATAGCCCCAGCCTTGGTACTCGCTCCCTGGCTAGGGAGGGGTCCGTGGCCATCCGGCATGTCCCATGGCAGCCAGGCCCCCCATGCAATCTGGCACTGGTGAGGTCCCACTCCCTCTCCTCTTCCCACGATCCCTGTCGTCTTCTTCCAAGTCTGGCTGGAAGCTCCCCCCTCCAGCCCTGCAGTTTGCTGTTTATCCTGGTCTCGTCCCCTCTTTGAACTGGGTCCGGGTCCCCTGCAGTGCCCTGTGCCCTCCCACCCACCGTGGCATGGTGCAACATGCTGGGACGTGGGGATGGAGGCAGCCTTCTTCCCTGTCTCTGGCGGCAGCCCTGTGCTGTTCCCATCTTGAGCAACTCGTTAGCACCAGCTGGGACCTGAGCAGGGGCTGCTGTGGCCGGCGGAAACATGGGTGGGCTGAGACGGGATTAGATGTGGTCAGGGAAATTCCAGCTGCCCCGTGGTTAGCACGGGGCTGCTCTGGATCCAGGAAGCCCAAAGAGGCCACTCATGCTGGCTTTCTTAAGCTGCTTCCTCCTGAATATCCGTTCCCAGCAGCTGCTGGATTGGGGCTGTCCGAGAGAGGTAGGCGAGATGGGGACCTGGGGCACTCCTGTGCACCCATGTGGGCTGGAGGGGACAAGGGGAGGGGTGGCAGCAGGCACCCTTAAACAAGTGGATGGGACGGGCTTGTACCCTGCTTCCCAAACACCCCTGGGTGCTGGGCTCCATCACCCATCATGTGTCAGGGCTGCTGAGGATGAAGAGCAGCATATGGACTGCGTCGCAGCCACGGCAGCCCCTGGGAGATGGCACTATGTGCCGCTTTGGGGTTGCAAGTCTGCCTGCAGGTGGTGCCCGGGGGGTTTCTCAGTGCCTGCAGGCACAGCAGCGCTGGTGGGAGGCAGCTGAAGCAGCCTGGCCTCCGTCTGGCACCGGCAATGCTGCTGGGCCCTGCTCGGTGCCCGCTGCCCGGCTGGGCTGGGCGAGGCGCTTGCAGGGCAGAGTGGGTGCTTGCGGGTTCCTGGCCGGTTTGCATCTGTGGGTGGGGGGAGCAAACGAGAGCTGTGGCCCCAGGCAGGGTCAGCGTGCTGGGGGGGCTGCCTGCACTGCCGACCCTGGGCTGGGGCATGGCCGGAGGTCCTGACACTTGGAGAAGCTGTACCTGGGGAGGCGAGTGCTGAGCACGTGCTGAGGTGATGCTGTGGAGCAGCCCCGGTGTACATGTGTGCCAGCGAAGGGCAGGATTGTACCCAAGGGCCTGGCTTTGCCTCGCCTGCCCCCATGAGTCAGGGTACCTAGCTGTGTCCCACTGGGTACCGGGGGGGCTCACGGGGCCAAGCTGCTACCAGGGCACCGGCTGACATGAGCAGCATGTTCACGGGACCATCTGCTTGTCTTCAAACAAGAGCGCTGAGGTTCAGGAGAGGGAAACCCAAAACTCCATCCTTGAGATGCTTGCTCTGTTTGCCGAGGAAATGGGAGTTGGAAGCAGCTTTGCTCCAGCGCTTTCCCTAACCCCGTCGCTGCCCCTGTGCTGATTCATTGATTTGGACGGGTTATATACTGGGAGGGGAAGCATGAACCACACTCGGCTCTCTTGCCAGCACAGAGCTGTGCTTGCTCGGCGCTCGTGGCTGCAGGACACTCGGGTAAGTCTCCTCTGCACTACCGACCCTGTGAGCGGCCCCGGGCCCAGGGGACTCACGGGGCAGCTCCGATGGGTGGGGGGTGCGGCAGCGGGATCTGCACGTTCAGCATCTTTTGATTTGATGGAGATGTTTGTTATGTGAGGGTTCTCTGAAAAAGCGAGACCACTTAGGCATTGTGGGAGCTGAAATAGTTACATAGGCAATGTATCTTAAATAATAACAAACAGAGAAAATTAAGGGGGGCAAAGTAACATTTAGGGGGGCTGAGATTAGGAGCCCTGGGATGCCGAGGGGTTGAGCAGTAGGGAATATTCAGCCCCTTGGTCTGTAAACTTTCTGTCCCTAGAAGAAAAGAGGAGATAAATTGTTTTCAGCTGCCTTTCCTGAAGGGTGCTCCAGTGTGGATGCTCTCTGAGCTGCCTTACCAGGGAGTGACATGAGGAGCGCTTTTGATGTGCAGAGCATTTGGGGAAGTTCATAAATGGCTTGTTATAAACAAAGCTGTTCTTGGATGCAGATTGTTTCCATATGGGAAACATAAACTGTGCTGGCTTGTGAAGGGTTCCTCCCTCCCCGCCGGAGAGCAAGCGTGTTCCCTGGAGGGAGCCTGGGGCGGAGGGCAGGGGCTGTGGCCCAGCACCCTGGGGTGCTGTGCCAGCCGGGGCAGCGTGCCCAGACCCCTGCGCTGCCAGACTTGCCTGTCTGGCTGAGCTGTCCTTGGGACCGTGGGAGCCGCAGGTTTTCTCCCTCCCTTGTGCCACACAAAGTTGTTAGCAGGGAGCTGCTCCGTGCCAGCCTGGCACAAGGCTGCTGCTTTAATCTAGGGAGGGAGGAAGCTCCCAGGCCAGAGGAATGAGGAGGGGGTGTCCATGGTGGCCGTGCTTGTGGGGTGATGGAGGACCTTGCTGTAAAGCTCTCGTTTCCCCTCTAAGCTCCACACTGGACACCCTGCTCTCATGGCCAAAACTGGCCAGGGCTGAGACCTTCTGCTGGGGGTGGGGTGCAGACAAGGCCACCCTCGTACCCGGTCTGGGCTGGGGAGTTGGCAGAGGGTTCTGTTGACCCAGGTTCCTGCAGAATTTGAGCTAAAGCACACCCAGGCAGTGGGTGCCAGCGCTGCTGTTGGCTCCACGACAGGAGCTTAGAGCTGTTCACCACTGGGCAGAGCCAGGAGGGTGCTGGGGGGGAGCACATTTCTTCCTGCCTGCACCGAGCATCCCTGGGATCTGCTTGGCTGCGGATGCCACAGGCCAGCTCTGGTGCGGGTCTCAGCTGTTCAGTGGTGCCAGGCGGCCAGCGCTGCTGGTAGCAGCTCGCCACGCTCTCGCTGCAAAACAGGAAACCACGCTCCTGGCCGCTGGAGGAGACAAGCGAGGGGGACGCCAGGGATGCCACTAATAGCTGTGGTATGGCAGCCAGGCGCCACAGCCCCCGTCTCTGTCCTGCTCTGCGCTCCTGCCTGGGCTCTACCCAGCCCTGCCTGCTCCCAGCCTTCCTCGCCCACTCTCCTCTGCCTCACTGCTGTGCTGGGGGCAGGACGGCCACGGCCTCGGTGGCCTTTTCAAGAAAGAAAGCAGCACCCATCCCTGGCAGTGGCCCTGGGAGCTGGGAAATCGCAGGGGCTGAGCACCCCTCCTTTGTTTTTACTGCAGGCCCAATGGAGCGGGGAGGCTGGCAGTGGTGGCTGCTGCTGCTGCTGAGCATCCAGCTGGCCAGTGGCCAGTGCCCAGAGCAGTGCCAGTGTGTCCGCACCGCCCAGGTGGAGTGCTCTGGCGCTGGCATCACCGCAGTCCCCAGTCCCATCCCTGCAAATGCCATGACCCTCCAGATCATCAACACGCGCATTGCTGAGCTGGGTGACGCATCCTTCGGCAACGCCTCCCTGCTCATCGGGCTACGCATCGAGAAGAACAACCTGTCGCGCATCAGTCCTGGGGCCTTCCAGCACCTGCCTGACCTGCGCTACCTCAGCCTGGCCAGCAACAAGCTGCAGGAGCTCCCTGTGCAGGTCTTTGAGCCCCTGGGCAAGCTGGAGTCTCTGCTCCTTTCCAGCAACCAGATCCTCCAGGTTGAGCCTGCCCACTTCGCCCACCTGAGCAACCTCAAGGAGCTGCAGCTGCACGGGAACAACCTGCAGGAGCTAAAGGAGGGGGTATTCAACCAGCTCACCAGCCTCACCAAGCTCAACCTGGCCAGGAACAACATCGACCGCCTGCCGCCCCGGGCCTTTGAGCGGCTGGCGCGGCTGCAGGTTCTGCGGCTCTACGAGAACCGGCTCCGGCAGATCCCAGCAGGTGCCTTTGACGGGCTGCCGGAGCTTCAGGAGCTGGGGCTGCACCAGAACCAGCTGGAGATGCTGTCCCCGGAGCTCTTTGTGCACAATGGGAACCTGCAGAAGCTCTACCTGTCCAACAACCTCCTCACTACCCTGCCGAGCGGCATCTTCTTGCCCCTGCGTGCCCTTGCCAAGATCACCCTGCACGTCAACCGCCTGCGGGACATCTCCCCCAGTGCCTTCGGGCCCATGCCAGACCTGCGGGAGCTGTGGCTCTACGAGAACGAGCTTTCCACCCTCCCTGCCGGCGTCTTCAGTAACCTCACCCAGCTGCAGCTCCTGGTCCTCAGCAAGAACCGGCTGCGCTCGGTGGTGCCGGGGGCTTTCCGAGGCTTGGGGGAGCTGCTGGAGCTGTCGCTACATTCCAACGCCCTGCGCCGCCTGGACGCCCGGGCGCTGGAGGGGATGCCCAAGCTGCAGAACATCTCCCTGCATCACAACCAGCTGCAGGCGCTGCCGCGGGGCCTCTTCGGGGCCGCCCCGGGGCTGCAGCACCTGCAGCTGCACTCCAATGCCCTGGAGTACCTGCCCGCCGGCATCTTCTCCCCCCTGGCCACCCTGCGAGAGGTGAAGCTGCACAACAACTCCTGGTGCTGCGACGAGGGCATCCTGCCCCTGCGGGGCTGGCTGGAGGACAACCCCCACAAGGTGGGCGAGACACCCCCCCTCTGTGCCCAGCCCCCTGCCCTGCGGGGTACCCCCATCGCCAGGCTGCCGCGGGACCAGCTCCTCGCCCCCCACTCCCCCGCTGCCTCCCCCCGTCCCAGCACCCTGCTCCCCACTCGCCCTTCCGAGGTGGCATTGCCAGGGGGTGCCTGGACGGAGCCCTCCCCGGGGCTGCCGGTCTCCCCACGGCAGGAGGAGAAGGAGGAGGAGGAAGAGGAGAGGGGCCGGTGGGGGCTGACACGCATGCAGAGCGGGGTGGTGGTGGCGGTCATTGTGCTGGTGTGTGTGGCCCTGCTCGCCGCTCTGGTTGCACTGGTGGTCTACGGCTGTAGGAAGAAGAGCCATGTCGTGCTCATGAGGATGAAGGCGCCCAATGAAGCCTGAGCGCCTGGCAGACCCTGGGGGAGCAGTGCTGGCAGGGCATCCCCTCCCCATGGGGCCAGGGGACATGACAGTGGCTCTGTATCAGCTGCCCTTGCTGACTGGGACGGGCCAGCATCACCCCACATGCTGCGTGTCCCCCGCTCCTGCTCTGCTTTGGCCTGCTCTGCAGCAGGGCATCCCCCCGGGTGACCTCCCCACGGCTGCCCTCTCGCCCCAGCCCCTCCTGCCTCCAGTGCAGCCTCTGTGCTCATTCCCTCCCTGGGGGCCAGCAGCTGGGGTGCGGGGTGCTGAGAGGGACCCCTGGAGCAGGGAGCCACAGCCTGGCCATGATGGTGCTTTCCCCTTCACCCTCCCCTCCAGCGCTGCCTGCCCTTGCGTTGCCTGCTGCCCCCCGCCAGCCCATCT
>JANZLQ010000089.1:28322653-28335661 GCA_026212715.1 Elanus axillaris
CATCCCTGCTATGCCTTCAGCCTCTGCCCCTGCCTGGGCAGGCAGCTGCTACCTGTCACACAGGGCCGGGAGCTGAGCGAGCCCCTTCGCCCCCAACAGAGCCTCATGTCCTGGTGCTGCCTTGCAGCTCACTGGCGCGTATATCCCTGCAGGGCTGGGCGGCCTGGGCCTCACGCTGCTGCTAGCGTGGCACAGCCCGAGTGACTCGGCTGTGTCCAAGCTGCCCTCCCTGCCCACCAGGTAGGGTGGGCCGGAGCACAGCCAGCACCTTCCCCTGCCCGGAGCAGCCTCCTGCTTCCCTGCCCTTGCGCAGCTCCTGCCAGGAGAGCCGCGGGGCAGCGTGCTGGTGTCTGGGTGCAGCGGCAGCCCCCCGCAGCCCTTGCTGCACCCTGGTGCTCACCCTCCTGGGGCCGTGACCCTGCCTGCAGGACCTGTGCCAACCCCATGGGTGGTCGGGGGGGGGGGGGTTGCACCAGCCCCTGCTGTGGGGCAATTTTAGGGGTGAGACGATGGGCGTGAAGTGTCTGCCAGGGGCTGGGAGAAGCTCCTCCGTGCCCCAGGGCTCCTGGAGGGTGCCGGGGCTGCTCCGGCTGCACCCCATCCCTGGTCCCTGCTGCTTCAATACCCTTGTGCAGCCTCCACCAGCTAGTGAGCCTACTGGCCCTGCTCTGCCTGGCAAGGCTTCTTCCTCTTCCTTCCTCGCGTGTTCTCCTGTATGTGCCTAGTCCTGCTGCCTGCTTGCAGCCCTCAGGCAGCAGAGATGCTGGCAGCCCACACTGGGGGGGTCAGCAAGTGCTGGGTGCTCTGCAGTTCACAGGTGGGTGCTGTGCCAACCCCCCCGCAGCACCTGCATCCAGCGGCCACCCTGCCCCCTCCAGCTGTGGCAGGGCCCCGGAGGGGTCCAGCTCACCTCTGCGCGGTGCGGCAGCCCCAGGCTGCCTGGGGATTACTACCAAGGGATGAGGGTCACACTTGGCGTGCACCCCATAGTGCTGGCTGCTCACAGCACCCCAGGAGCCAGCACTGGCACAAGCAGCCCCACACTCGTGCATGTGATGGGATACTCCTTGGGGCTGTGACCTGCTTGGCAGCGGGAGACAGGACTGTGCCGCGGGGCTATTGGGTGCTGTTTGGTGACTTCTCCATTAAAGTGCAGTTGTCCACCCCCAGTGCCAAGAGCTGTTTATTCACTCCTCAGTGGTGTGCAGCTGGGGAATGACCCAGCAGAGACAGGAGCTGTGCTGAATTTCCACACCTAAGA
Organism: Elanus axillaris; assembly: GCA_026212715.1. Classification (NCBI taxonomy): domain Eukaryota; kingdom Metazoa; phylum Chordata; class Aves; order Accipitriformes; family Accipitridae; genus Elanus; species Elanus axillaris. The sequence goes on from JANZLQ010000089.1 coordinate 28,323,915, forward strand.
GTTTTTCTCATGTTGAGGAAAAGCCCATACAGGCTGGTGAGGCTGGAAGAGGGTTAGTGGGCTGTGGCAGCAGACCCCGTGCTGATCCTTGCGCTCCAACCTGGGGTGAGGGACCAGGGAGGGCTCAGCCATCCAACAGCAGCGGGATGGCTTTTGAAGAGTGAGCTGAGACCCCAGCAAGCTTCTGGGGCAGGGCCCCAAAGGTTTAGCCAGCACCACCTTGGGGTGGTGGGGAGCTCGCTTGGCTCCCCTCAGAGCTGGCTGCCACTGGCTTGTGTCAGCTGAGTTTCTCCATGTGACCCTATTTGCTCCACCAGTCTGGCTGAATGCATGTAAGTGTCCCTCCTCCTGCCCCTGGGGGTATCTCCACGGCCGCTGCCACCCCAGCCTGTTCCAACACAGGCCCTTGCAAGGCAGCCCTTAAGGTGGTATACGCTGCTCCCCTGGGCAGGTTGCAAGCTCCCAGGGAGTCCAGCTGGTCCACGGATCCCTCTGGCCATCCCACCGCTGGCTGGGTGCACGCCATGGGCTGCAAAACACCTGGTGCATCTCAACATGGTGGTCCCAGGGTGGGTCACCTTCCCACGGCATTGCTTTGCCTTGCTAAGCTGTGCTTGGTCCCCTCTCTCGTGTGAGAGATGTTTGCTAGCACCATTGCCCAGTAAGATTTAATAAAGTCCAGGGGGTCTTTCAAGGGGGCTGCTGGAAGCAAGTGTGCTGACCTTGGTGTGGGACTGGTGCCACCTGTGACAGCAGCACCCTGCTACTGTCCCCAGGCCAGTGGATGTCCAGGGCCGGAACCCTGCTTCCCTGCCAGGATGCTCACTGGCAGCTGCTTCTGGCCTCACCTCCAGTCCCTCCGGGGCTGGGTTATTTTTTGAAGCACTCCAAGGACACGGGTTGTTGTTGCCGATAAGCAACAAGGGGCAGCTCCGCCCCAGCAGGAACAGCTCATCGGCTGGCTTCCCATCTGCCCCAGAAAACATCCCACCTCAGTGAGCAGCGTTCCTGCAAACCTGCCGCAGGCTTGGTGGCAGTCTCCGCGATGCCACACTTGGTAAGTAGTGGCCACACCACTCGGGTAGTTTGGGGGGCCTGGGGCAGGTGGGAGCTGCTGTTGTATCTGGTGAAAACAAGTGAGATGGTGGAGAGGAAAAGCCAAGCCTGTCTCTGCTCTCAAGTGCTGGCATTAAGTCCAGGACAGCCCTACTTGTGCAGGTGTCTGCAGACGGGCATTGCTGTGGGGCGGGCAGCATCCCCCATCATGCGGCAGCACTGGCATGTATCCCAAGTAGGGAAGGATTGGCAGAGGTCTGGAGGCTACTGCCTCAAAAAGTGCCTCCCGTGGGCTGGGAGCAGGCATTTGGTCAAGCTGAATATCCCTTGGGCAGGTTTGATGCTGCTCTAACTGCTTGCAGAGAAGGAAGTACTTGATGGGCAATTAGAAATACAACCAGTGGAGCCCGCTCCTTTTGTCACTGAGCACAGAGCAGCCCTGCAGTGCCATCCCCACCACCCAGTCTGCACAGCATATCCCCGTGCTTCACACGCTCCCCCAGCCCAGAGCCCAGCATTGCGCCCATGGAGATATCTCGGGAGGCCACAGGTTTCCTCAAGACCCCCGTGGGAGCACACCGGTCCTTCCTCGGCCACTGCTCTGCAGGATGTGGGGACCTTTCTTGAGGGTGGCACCACCCTGGTTGTCACAGGGCAGGCTGGTGTGGGGCTGGGGTGCAGGAGAAGAGCCCCAAACCCCTGCACGGGGCAGGCAAGGAGGGTTTGGGGAGGGAAGTGCTCCCCATTCCCGCAAGGGGAGTGCTGGGGTGGTGCAGGCAGACGTGGCTGGAGAGATGCCCCATGGCTGGGGCAGCTGCCCACACCGGCAGCGCCCCAGAGTTTGCTCCCACTGCCTTTCTGGCTGCAGAAGCCACTTTCCCAGCAGTGCCTACCTGTGGGTGCAGATTTCTGCCTCACCAAGGCAGAGGATGAGGCTCGACTCCTTCTCCAGTGCAGGCTGGTGGTCTACGTGCTGCTGGGGCTGGGGTCCCTGCTGGTGGGGGGGCTGCCCCTGCCCTGCCCCCCCACCTGCCAGTGTTACGACACCTCCAAAGTCTTCTGCTCGGAGGAGAGGATGCGGGAGATCCCGGCGGGCCTGCCAGGGAATGCCACCCAGCTCTTCTTCGTGGAGACAGCTCTGAGCAGCATCCGCAGTGGGGCCCTGGGCTCCAGTACCACCCTCACCAAGCTGGTCTTCCTCAACAACAACATCCAGGAGCTGGAGGCCAGTGCCTTTCAGGGGCTGCCCAGCCTCACGGAGCTGGAGGTGTCGGGCAACCCCTTGCCGGCAGTCAGCCCGGGGGTGCTGGTGGGGCTGCCCAGCCTCAGCAAGCTCTCCCTGGGCGCCAACGCCATCCGCTCCCTGCAGCCGGGGCTCTTCGCCACTGCCTGTCGCCTGCAGGACCTGCGCTTGACAGGGAACAGGATTGAGGTTCTGCCCCCCGGCATCTTCCACCCACTCCGGCGCCTCCAGACCCTGGACCTCTCGCAGAATGCCCTGGCTGAGCTGCCGGCCAGGCTGCTGACCCCACTTGTCGCCCTCCGCCTCCTCAAGCTCAGTGACAATTTGCTGACACGGGTGCCCTCCAGCGCTTTTGGGGCACTGGGCCGGCTGGCCGAGCTCCACCTGGATGGTAACCGGCTGGAGGAGCTGCCGGCCAGCGCCTTTGCCGGGCTGGGGGGGCTGCGGCGACTGCAGCTGCAGCACAACAATCTCGGCAGCCTGGCCCCTGACATCTTTGCCGGTCTCCCCAACCTCACCGTCCTCAGCCTGGAGGGCAACCGCCTGGCCACCCTGCCTGCCGCCCTCTTCGCCGGCACCCCCCACCTCCTCCACCTCTCGCTGGCTCGCAACCGGCTGGAGATGCTGCCCCAGGGGCTCTTTGCCAACCTGTCGGCGCTGCAGACCCTGATGCTCTCGCACAACGCCATGACCCAGCTCCCCGCCGGGGTTTTCCAGGGCCTGGCAGGGCTGACAGTGCTGCAGCTGAGCCACAACAACCTCTCCAGCCTGCCGGCTGGGCTGCTGGCCGGGCTGCCCCTCCTCACCGCCCTGGCGCTGGACCACAACCTGCTGGCCCGCTTGCCCCCGGGGCTCTTCGATGCCAACGAGGAGCTGGCGCACGTGAGGCTGGCTGACAACCCCTGGGCCTGCGACTGCCGCCTCGCCTATCTCCTGGGCTGGCTCCAGGGCTCCGCTGAGCCCCTCACCCATGCGCAAGCCTCCTGCGCCAGCCCGGCCGCTCTCCAGGGACGGTTCCTGCTGGAGGTCTCCCAGGGGCAGCTGGAGTGCCCGGGAGCGCCTGCTGTCCCCCGGGAGGAGGGCTGGGAGGAGGAGCGGGGGGAGGATGCTCTGGGGCAGTGCACCTACAGCAACCCCGAGGGCACTGTAAGCATGGCCTGCGATGCCACGAGCTGCCAGCAGCTCAGCCTTCGCCTCCCTCCTCCTCCTCCTCCCGGGCAGGCGGCGGGGACGGGGCTGGTGTACCAGGGTGCCTGGGTGCTGCGCTCCCGCTGTGGCACGCTGCAGGTCAGCGTCCTTGTCAGGGCACAGAGCGGGGACGAGGCCATGTCACCAGGTCTCCCCGCTGAGCCCTAGAGCTCGGGCAGGCGCCAGCTTCTGCCTGCTCTTGCTTTGGCAACCTCTGAACCAGCCTCGGAACAGCATGTCGTCTCGCTCCGCTACTCCTGGTGCAGTCACCAGCCAACACCGAGCTCTCCACAAGAGCTGGCCTAGTGGTATTTATTCTCCCAGCTATGCGTTTCCTCTGTATTTCAAATATAATTAAAATCTATATATGATTCCTGTGCAGCCCGTTCCCATGGTGGAGGGAAGAACCACTCTGCTCCCCTGCCTCTGTGTATCTGTGAGAAGCGGTGGAGGCTGCTGTGGTCCGATGGGGACCTGGCTGGGGCTGTGCGTGGTGTGCCATGGGTGCAGGTGCCTGGCGGTGAGGAGCTGCCACTCTCCGGCGTGCTCACCTCTGCCCGCTGCAGCCTGGCACGAACCCCCAGGGCACGGGCTTGGGGTGGGGTGTCCAAGGGAGCGGTGGGCGAGGGCTGCCGACCGCCCGGCGAGGGGCACAGGCTGCCTGGCGGCAGGGCGGGCTCCAGCCCAGGGCTGTGCACCGGCAGGTCCCTCACGCACCCTGGCCGGGTGAGTGCATGCTCGTGGGTGCACTGACGCGCGCCCGCGTGGGTGCAAGGCGCAGGCCCAGCCGGCAGCAGCTCGCTGCCGGCCCAGCAGGGCCGTCTCCCGGCGGCTGCGGCGCGGTGCTCCTGCACCATCTTGCGGCCGCCGGGACCCGGGCTCTCCTGGGCCCGGCACGGCTGGGAGAGCCCTGCCCGCAGCCGGCCACCCCCCCTCGGAGCCAGCCTTCCTGGCCCTGCCCGCAGCCACCAGCCAGCTGGGGTCCTTGCTTGGGGCTGCGCTGGTTTTGCTGCTGGGCTGCTCCGCTCTGCCAGCCCCCTTCCCGGCTGCTGCCCGGCCGGAGAGGCGGGAGCGAAGCGGGGGGGGGAGGGCTCCGTGTCGTATTGGAGCGACCTGCCCCCCCGGCAGTGGGCCGCCGAACCGGCCATGCTCTGGACTGCCGGCCCCATGCTCCGGGGAGGCAGGTGGGCAGTGCTGCACCCCCAGACACGGTCCTGCACGGCCACCCTGCCGCCCCTTCTGCGCGGGGGACTGCTACCGTGCCGCAGGCGTCTCCCGGGTGAGGTTGGCGTGGCCAGCTCCAAGCCTGGACCAGCGATGCTGCGGCTGGCTGCAGCTCCCCAGACCCTGGCACAGCTGCCACACCAGGGCCGGGGGAGGTTGGTGTCACTCCCGCTGTGAGCTCCGTCCCCTCCTGCAGCCTGGTCCTGCCACCCTGCAGCCTCCGGAGCAGCCTGGCAGCGAGCGGGGACCTGGACGCCTATGGCATTGATGTTTGAAAGGGGGTATGGCTGTTGAAAATCTGCAGTAGTTTGAGTGGTTTTAAATTTGCCAGGAAAGGTGTAAGGAAGCCCAGCGTGTGCAAGCTGAGCCCTAATAAGAGCAGGTGAAAACTGAAGAAGAAACGTTTAAAGGCAGTTAGTGCAATTAGTCTTTGAGAAGCGATGGACGCCTTGTCATTTTAAGCCTTTGCATCAAACAGGGTGTTTCTTCCCACAAGACATCCTGCACTGGCCAGGAGCCCTGGCTGTCACCGTGGGAGGGTCTTTGGCTTGTGCTAGAGTGGCGGGGGGCACAACGCGCAGCCCCAGCCCTGCGGCCGGCGGGGTGTGGGGCTGAGCCCAGAGCCTGGGTGTCAGCGCATCTGTCCGGCCACAGATGTTGTCCTTGTTATAAGCTTAAACAAATGGCCTCACAGAGCAGCACCTTTAGCTACATAAGCCAGTTCCTGAGGAAGGAAACAGCTGGGTATTTTTAATAGGAAAAGCTTTAAATAGGAAAACTTTCTGTTGTGTCGGTGGGGGTGGTGCCTGTGAAGCTGATGGGTTACGCTGTGGAGATGTGGGACTGCAGAGAGCGTCAGCTACAAAACAGGCTGGCCTGGAGATCTTCAGGTTCCCCTGGATGCAAGTAGTCAAGTGGTGCCAGCAGATAACACCTGGGGGGTATGTGCCTGTGGCTTCTCTGAGGAGTTTCTGCAACCGCCTCCCACACTGGGGGTGCAGCTCTCCTGCCTGCTCCCTGGCTGTCCCTTATCTCCCCATGCAGACCTGTGCCCTGACCTCATGCAGAACCAAGCCCTGTGCCTGGGCCGTGGATAAAGAGCTGGCCAGGTGATGGGACCCTCATCTGGTGGCCTCGCTCCTCACACAGCACGGCTCGCTCTGGCAGCTGGACTCGTTCACAAGTGCTCGGCCAAGTAAGTGACGCAAAATGCTTTCTTTGCTCTTTAAAAAGTGCTGGGAGGGACAGCTCTGGGGGGCTGTTGATTGTTTCCTTGCAGCAAGGAGCAGGAGAGGCTGCAGCACTGTTGTGAGCTGGGGCCGTCCCTCCGTGTCCCTGTGCTGCTGGATGGTGGGACAAGTAAGGAGCCACACTGAGATCCACTGCAGCCAGACAAGAGGGAGAGTTTTAAAAGAGCTTTGCAGTTCAAAACTGTTGATTTTCATCCCCATGCACTCAGTCCAGCCATTCCCACCTGTGCATTTATCCCATTGTGCTACCCCTGCAGCTGAAGTGAAAGCAGGCACTTTTGCATCCGCACCCCTGGCTCCTGCACCCGAGCCTCCCAGGGGAGAGGATGGGCAGGGATCAGCAGCGGCTTCTGCCCTGGGGAGCCCCACGGGGCAGCTAGCATATACCTCACCTCCCATCAGTTTGTTTTCAAGCCCAGTGGCTTTCAGCCTCCTGTATTTGCTGACCTCTCAATATTTTTCAAAAAAATAACTTTTTGTAGCAAATTTACCCTCCCAGCATAAGTTTTTTTGCATGCTCAGCTTTGATGGACACCCAAGAAGCAACCCACAGCCGTTTCCCCTGCTCCCACCCAGGGCTGTGAACCACAAGCTGGAAATTACGGTCTCAGTATGACGCTCGTGGCCATTAAACCCCAGCTAATGTGTTAGCTGAGTGTTTCCAAGTGACTCGATGGAAGTGGTGGACTTTACATGGCTACTGGTGGGTGTGCATGAATGACTTCACTTCCTAACTGCAGGCCAGAGCCCTAAATGCTGGGTGTTGAAGAGTTCATCTGTGGACATTTCATAGTCTTTTAATGAGCCTTGCTCTAAAGCTTGGTTGCTGCTCACAAGTTAACCATTTCTGTCTGACAGAGCTGCGTAACCAAGGCCAAAATATGATGTGATTAGCAAGAATCCTGAAAAGGACATTCTTAGAAGCCATGTTTTAAATGACCCCCCTGAACTGAGAGAAGCACCAATAAAATAGCAAGTCCATCCAGCACAGTATGGAAATTCTGAGTAAACAAGGTCATCTGCTCTTGGCTGGCTTCTGGGACCTTTTCTGGTCCCTCATTAGTAAGTGCAGGGCTGACTGCTTCTGTTGTTACATGAATGGGCTGTTGCCCTGCTGAGTAGCTGGACCCACTGGGGCAGCGCTAATGGGCAGCAGCACTTTGCCTTCTTCACCCAGACAGATGCTGAGCCTACAGCCCAAACATGGGAGAAGGAGGGCCAGAGAACAGACCATCCAGCCTTTGTCCCTCCTGGAATGTCTGCCAAGCCACGAGCTGGCTCGCTCTGCCTTCCTCTCCATCCCTCGGTACCAACGGCAGTGAACTCTTGTAAATGCCGCATACGTTGGCTTGTACGGTCTCTCTCTTTCTCCTAAAATGTGTTACGATATGCGAATAGAAAAGTCCTGAGAGTTGAACGACAGCTTGGTACCACAGTTCATGAGTTGTGGACAGATACTTTTTTGTTCTTCATAACTAATTTTTGAAATATTCTTTTCAGGACAATGTACCAGCATTTCCTTTTCCTTTTCTTCCTCTCCTTCCATCCCCATAAATGCCAAGATCAAATCCTGGGTGAAGATCCATATGAAATGCCCAAAGACTACCAGGAGGTCTACAGAGGGACAAAAAATGACATCAAAGAGATCCCCAAGATTGCAAAGCCCTTCATTTCTGAGATGATCTTTGTGCAAACCAGCATCACTGCTATAAGGAAAGGTGCCTTCGGGTACATGCCCAACCTGATCAAGATTTTGTTTATTGGCAACAAGATCAAGACAGTTGAACCTGGAGCCTTTGATAATTTGGTCAAGCTGAGGGACTTGGAGATCTCTGGTGCCTTGTTGGAAGAACTAGCTGTGGGCACTTTCCAAAACCTCCCAAGCTTGCAGAGGCTGGAGCTGAGAGACAGCCACCTCAGATACATCCCCAAAGGCCTGTTTGATGGGCTGGAAAATTTGGGAGAGCTCTCCCTGCACATCAATGCAATCCCTTCTATTCCAGAAGGCGTTTTTGATTCTCTTGTCAATCTAACATTTTTGGACCTTGCTAGAAACAGGATCACAACTCTTCCTGGGGATGCCTTTAGCAAACTCCCTCGGCTGCAAGTCCTCCGGCTGTATGAGAATGAGTTGCAGGACCTCCCGGACGGGCTATTAGACAGTCAGCTGGGACTGCTGGAGCTCAGCCTCCAGAGGAACAGGCTCAGGGCACTGCCACCCATGCTTCTGAGGAGGCTGCCTCACCTGGAGAAGCTCCTCTTGGACAACAACTTCATCGAGGTTCTCCCACCTCAGGGGTTTTTTGGTTTAAACAAACTGAAGCTGCTGACTCTAGGTTCAAACCACATTACGGAGCTCCCCTGCTGCCTTTTTGACACCATGCCACACCTGTGGGAGCTGGACCTGGGCAGGAACAGTTTGGCCACACTTCCAGATGGCATCTTTGTCAACCTCACGTCTCTTGGCAAACTCATCTTGTCCCACAACCAGCTAGCAGCCCTGCCAAGAGGAGCCTTCACTGGGCTCAGCAAGCTGATGGATCTCCAGCTGGACACAAATCAGCTCTCTGCTCTGGATTGTGAGGTCTTTGCTTCTCTCCCAAATCTGAAAACCCTCAACCTTCGGAAGAACCAGCTGGAGAGTGTGCCCCGAGGGCTTCTGGACCCCCTGAAGAAGCTCAGCTCAGTGTATCTGAGTGGAAACCCATGGAGATGTGACTGCAACCTCCGCTACCTGCACAGCTGGATCCTGGGCAACAGTGAGAAGGTCAAACTGTCCACCCAAGTATCATGCAAGAGTCCACCCCACCTGGCAGGGCAAGCAGTGACATCGCTGAGGGACGACCACTTAACTTGCCAAGCTACTCTGCCTCTTTCAACTTCTTTTACCCCATCTCTGCCATTCACCTCCACATCATCACAGGGGATATCAATGTGGCTGTCATACAGAGCCTTGCCCACTGCAGCGCCAACCACGTTGTCATTGGCAGCCTTCCCCATCATGGCACTGCCAACCGTGCTGTCACCTGTGGCCTCCTCTGCTGTGATGCCAACCGTGCCAACGGAGGGCTTCTTCACCACTCCATCACCAACTGTGCTGCCCAAGACCTCCATTGCCACCTCATCATCAACCAATGTGCCCAAGAACTCCATCACCACACCATCATCAACCATGCTGCCCAAGACGTCCATCACCATGCCATCATCAGCCATGCTGCCAAAGGCCTCCATCACCACCCCGTCATCATCTGTGCTGCCTGAGACCTCCATCACCACCCCATCATCAACCATGCTGCCAAAGGCCTCCATCATCATCCCGTCATCAGCCGTGCTGCTGAAGGCCTCTATCACCACCCCATCACCAGCTGTGCTGCCTGAGACCTCCATCACCACCCCATCATCAACCATGCTGCCAGAGACCTCCATCAATACACCATCACGAACTGTGCTGCCCAAGGCTTCCATCACCACCCCATCACCAGCTGTGCTGCCCGAGACCTCCATCGCCACCCTATCACCAATTCTGCTGCCAGAGACCTCCATCAGTAGACCATCACCAGCCGTGCTGCCCAAGGCTTCCATCACCACCCCGTCGCCAGCTGTGCCACAGGAGGCCTTCAGCCTGTGTGTAACTCCAGCCGCCATAAGCCTACAGCCTCCTGGGGCCCCCAGCCCAGAGCCTGCACTGTCTACTCTAGCTTCTGCCACCACATCGGTGCCAACCATCCCCCTGGCAGCCACCACCAGACAAGTGTCTCCTGCTCTTCTGGTGCCCGTGGAGAGGCCAGCCACCATCCCGCGGGGGACACCCAGCATCTCCCTTGTCTCACCCCCCCCTGTGGCACTCTGGCCACCCCCCAGAGCTGCTGTGCCCGGCATGGTCCTTCTGGCCTCACACTCCCCGTCCCACCGTGCTCCTGCGCCAGGCAGGGAGCAGGACCATGCCACCCCATGGGGCTTGTCCCCAGTTGGCGCCCGGCCCGCTCCCACTGCCCCCCGACACGCTCTCACCCCTGCAGGCACCACCCTGCTCCCGACACCTCCCGTCCCCCCGCCGCCGGACCATACGAGCCCCTGGCCGGCCTCCCCACCCCTGGCCCCCAGCGGCCATCACTCCTGGGCCTTCGCCCTGCGCTCCAGCCCACGGCACTGCCGGCTCGCCCTGGCCCTGGGCCTGGCCGCGCTGGCGCTGCAGGCAGGCTGCACGCTGCTATGGGGGACGCTCGCCCTCCTCCTCCACCAAGCCGCCCGCCGCCGGGGCCACCCCATGCCACCGGTGAGGCTGGTGAGTCTCCAAGCCCCGGCTGCCCCCGGGCCCCCCGAGCAAGGCCGCGCAGCGCTTTAAGCTTCGCCGCCCCTGCGTGACCTGGGCAATGCCCGTCGCCCTCCTTTGGGGGGTCTGGAGCCGCGGGGTGCGGAGGCCGTGGGGTGCGGACCGTCCCCCGGGGTGGGTGTCCCAGCACCCAGGCGTTTTGGGGTGCCTCCCAGCTGGCCGGCGGAGACGCTGCGGGGCTGGGGAGCCTGTGCGCGGTGCCGCTGCCTGACGGGCCCTTCTGCCAAGCGACACTAGGTGGCATCCCGACACAGGCGGTGGCTGCCGCCGCCCGCCCAGGGCCACGGGCGCGGAGGGGGCCGGCAGCGGCCCCGAGGGCACCGCACCGAAATGCCGGAGACGCCGCACCCGGCCCGGCCCGCTGGGGACCTCGCCGGACCTCGGGCACGGCCGCTCTTGCTTGCAGGGTCTGGTCGGGGCTCCTGCCTGCGTCTCCTCCCCGTCCCTGGCCGGTACCCGCAGGCCGCAGGCAGCCCGTGGGGAAGGACATCCCGAGGCTTCCTGCCCCGCGCCCCAGCTTCTTCCCTGCGTCGCGTTGCGGGATGTGTCGGTGCCTGTACGTCCGTCATAACACGCTGACCTCTTCCTCTCTCTCCTTTTCCCCCTGACTGATATTAAAGCCTCCGGTGCATCTCTGCTGTGCACTGAAGGGCTGGAGAGAGGAGTATTTTCATCCCAGGGCTTTTCTCACCGTGACCTGCTGCGGGGGATTCCTGTCGCTTACTGGAACGTGGCGGGTCCCCAGTCGGTGCTGGCCATCAGGGACCAGTATAGGGCCAGGGTTGCACACCCTCCTGCAGGCAGCAGCGTAGTGAGACAATAGACATGCTTTTCTCCCCCCTCTTAAATCTCATGGCCCCAAAACCTCTTTGCGATGCTGCCTGTCCTGGCCTCTCTCGAAGAGCAACGTTTGAGCGTAGCCGGCCACGTGGTTCTCATACCATAACTTCACCTGGTGCTGAGCCCTGACTGCAGGCTGGGCACCCACTCTTCGGAAGGTCGGGAGGAAGGGGCTAACTCTCCTCATAACGGAAGGGCTGATGTGTGCCTTCACCTCTGCAGTCCTGGGCTGCTGCCAGGGCCAGGCAAGTGCCAAACCCAAACAAAAGTGGCTGTTTCTGCAGGTTTTCTGCCATCACAGAAAGTGCTGAAACTTTCACTGGAAAGCTTTAGCCCAGGAGATTTTTGAGCCGATGAACACAGGGGTTGTTCCTTGGTTTGGGTCTCTGGGTACCTTATTTTGCTCGAGGTTCAGTGTTGACTTTGCCCTGTGCCAGGCAAGCTGCTCCCAAATTTAATCACCCCGGTTACTACAGGGTTGCAGGTGTTTGTCTTCAACTCCTCACCTTTGCCACCGGCACCTTCTCTGTCCTGCCCTGCCTTTGGGTGCCCTTCCATGTGTGTGGGGCACAGGGGCTGCCTGGCTTTGGGGGGGGTGGGGGGTGGGGGGTCT
>JANZLQ010000089.1:28335761-28351176 GCA_026212715.1 Elanus axillaris
TGGGGGGTGGGGGGTCTTAGGAGGGAGAACACCTGAAAATCAACAGTCTGGACGTGTGCTGGCCAAAGAGCCGTGGGGAAGCAGCTCAGAAACGTCCCAGCTGGGGAGGAGCCCTGAGAGCCCCAGCTCCCCTGCCTGGTGCAAGACCAAGGGAGGGGGAAAGGGGCTTCGCATGAGGGTATGTGCCTGTAGCTGTGCATTAGGGACCTGGATATATGTCTTTGCTAAGAGCCTGTGCAGTGTTACAGGCCCTTCGGCTGCTCCTTGAAGTCCTGCTGACGGCTGTGAAATACGGGAGGCGAGCATGGGGCAGCACATCTGGGCGGGATGGAGCGAGCGGCTCCAGGGCCGGGGCTGGCACGGCAGGTAATGAGACGCAGATGAGGAGGAGGGAGTGTTTTTCCTGGCAGTCCAGATGGGCTCGACTTAATACTTGATTTAGAGGGTTTGAAAGCGGGGCCTGGCTGCCGGGGAACAGACCCCGAGCACTTCCTGGGGCGGCAAGGGGGGGGTCTCCGCTGGCTTTTCAGATTTTTAATGGCCCAGCGCAGCCTAAACAGGGAAGTACTTCGGGGTGAGATTAGCACAACATAATCACATTTTAAAAGGTCTTCAGAGACACCAGGCACGTCCGCTCTTATATTAATTACTTGTTATTAATAAAGCTGGGGTCAGGCTAGAGGTGTTCACTCTGGAGCATGCTTTGCAGAGCAGTGGTGTATCTGAAAGCAGCACAAAGCCCCGCCAGCCTCCACCTGTGCCCGTCCCGCTCCAGAAACCAAATGGCCAACATTCCTATAGCCGCCTTTAAGACTAATCTGCCCCATAATACCCCAAAACGGCCATGTCTTTCTAAGTGCCCAGAACACCTCAGAGTGCTGTAAAATAATAATAGCTAGGGTGTTCTCAGCACGGGAATTTCCTGCTATGATTGATTTCTAATTTGCAATGAAAATACAGCTGCCTGCGTTCCCGGGCTCTCAGGCAGGAGTCGGCTCCCTCCATTGCTGTGGGGCCGATCCCTGGAGGGCTACGGCTGTGCTGGGCTGGGAGGAATTGGCAGCCATTCCTGTTTGCCCCTGGTTACCCTGGTGTCCCCTGGGAGGGAAAGGACTGGGAGGCAGGTGGGATGCAGGGTGTTCTGGGGGTGATGTGCCTGGGCAGCCTGTGGGGTATCGCACTTGGGTTTCCTGATTGCTGAGCAAGAGCGGCCAGAGAGCTTGGGGGCATGGGGCAGAGCATAGGGGATCTGCACTGCAGAGACCAGAGTACAGGTTTGCTGTTTCAGAGCTGCACCTCTCCTCGATGCCAAGGAGAGGGCTTCCCCCCTGGAGGGGAGGTATGTGGCCGGGGCAGGTGTGCAGGGAGTACACAGCCCAGGCAGCCCTTTGCAGGACAGCCGTTGAGTAACACTTGATGATTTTTTAATCTGTGAATTTCTCTGGTTTCTCTGAACTCAGGTAAGCTTTTAGCATCTGCAGTACCCTGTGGCGAGGAGTGCCCAGGATTGCCCATGCAGCGAACGCGGCAGCACCTCCCTTTGCTCTGCCCCTGCTCGCTGCTCCTTGCACGGGATGCCTCTGGTTCTTGCATTGGAAAAACAAAAGGTAAGCATCCCTGTGTGGCATCTCCAGGCTGCTTGCGACACTGTAAACCCAGTTGCTGTGACTGCCTGAGGTCCTCGAAGTTAGGCTCAGGTGACAACCAGTTAGAAGCAGAGACAGGACACTGTGCATGCATGTCCTTGAGCTGTGCTGGGACTGGGGGGGGGGTCTCCAGCATGGCCTGGGAGTCCCACAGCTGCTGCTGGCTCTCTTCCTGCCCCGTGCAGAGGAGACATGGTTCCCACAGCCCTGTCAGTTGTGCTGCAGTCCCAACCTGTAACCCCTCTGCCCATCAGCCTTGCTGGGACGCCCCCNNNNAGCCTGGCCTGTCCCTGCCACCTGCCTCCGGTCCCCTTCCTCCCCCCGGGGCGCCCCGTGGGCAGGAAGGGGGCTGGCGAGCGACAGACAGACCTTTCTTGTGGCTGGCGGAAAGGGGGGCAACGAACACCTGCATGAGGGTATTTGCACAATAACCCGGGCGGGGAGCGAACCTGGGCCTCCGGCAGGCAAGTCCCACTGCTGGCTTGCGGCTGGGAACCTGCCCCAGCCCACGGCCACACTGCCGCGGCTTCCTCCCGGGCGCCCGCCTCGTGTGCCGGCCCCAAACACGTGCCGTAGCTGTGCCGGGAAGGGTGTCTCGATGGCTGCTGGTGTGGTTTGAGCCCCCACGTCTCTGGTGACTGCCTGCCCCGGTGGGGTGGGGGGCTGGTGGCTCCGTGTGCTGCGGGCAGGGTGAGAAGGGGCTGGTGTGGCACAGGGTCCCGTAGGAGCAGGGAGGTGCTGCCTGGGGAGGTGGGACAGGCGACGTGGGACCTGCGGGGTGAGGACCCAGGCTGGGGCAGCTCCCTGGCAGAGGCATCTGCAGCTGCTGGGATCAGCCTAAGGACTGGCATGTCCGGCACCCAGCCATCCCCTATTGCGCTCAGCAGAGATGACTGCGGGCTGGCAGTCATTGCTCGGTGTTGCTGCTGTGCCCCCTCGATGCTGGTGATGGTTTTGAACACCAGCACCACTCTGTGTGTCCTCTGGACGGTCTGCCTCTCCCTCCCCATCCTTCACCCACAGCATCCCTCCCTGCAACCCCCCCATGGCACCCGTCCAGCCACATCAGGCTGCTCCTTGCTGAGAAGCCCTGTGAGACGTAAGGGGCGGGAGCTGAACTGGGGCATTGATATGTCTGCTTTGGTCTTGGCATCTCCCACCCCTCCTGCAAAAGGGCTGCAGCCGCGTCCCACCAGGGCAGGGGTCTGACCTCCCCCAGGGCAGCTGGGGCCGTGAGAGGATGCCCAGCCATGGGGCTGAGGGGCTCAAGGGTGCAGGGCTGGCACCCCCAGCATTCCCATCCTTGGTCCACCTGCTTCACACCTTGCGCTGCCCATGCTTTTATCCAGGATTTGGGCAGGGCACAAGAGCAAGGGCAAGGAAAACCAGCCGGCGCATCCTCCCTTGGGCAGCGGGAGAGCCCGGAGGAGCGGAAGTCTCCTGTTTGTTTAAGGTGCAAACAAGTGCTGTTAATCTGCTGCCTGTTTGTATTTCTTTAGAGCCCCTGAGTGCAGGGGGGAGCGGAGATGGGGTCTCCCCTTTGTGCGGGGGCAGGGTCAGGCTATTGGAAATGGAGGTGAGAAAACACAGAGGGGCAGCTGGAACCTGCTTTGGGAGGGCAAGATTTTTTTCGGCTATTTATGGTAATTAGTGGGAAACGTTCCTCAAGCGTTTCAGATGATTCTGTAATGAAGTTGGGCCGAATGTTCCCGCTTTGTTCCCCTGGAACCATTAAAAATCCCCCTTCTTTGGCTGCCTTAATGCAATGCTGAAAAGGCACAATGGCATAAAAGTGGCTCTGGGCAGGGCGGCACGCCTCCTGCCCCGCCAGATAGAGCCCTTCAGAGCCCAGATTTTCTGGGTTATAAACCTCAGTGCTTGCAATGTTCATGCAAAGACTGCTGTGGATCCTGCGCCCGGGGCTCCTTCACATCCCTGATGCCGGTCGGTGTGCGTGAGTGCCAGCCGGCCAGCATCACCAAGCTTGCGGCACGCTCAGGGGAACAACGACCAGCACAAACACACCAGAGTGAGAAAGGGCAGGCACGGCGAGGGATGCCATTGCTCTGCTTTTATAGAAAAGCTGCTTTCAGGCTGTGGTTGTGCTAGGAGTTTGCTGGGGTGAAATGCTGCGCTGGGAGGGGATCGATCCCTGTGCAGGGGGAAATGGGGAGCCCAGCCCCAAGGAAAGTGCTTCTGAGTCAGTGCTGTTCTGGGCCAGATCCTGCCCTCCTACTAGGGCCAGGCAGCCCCCCAGGCACCAGCACAGAGCAAGATGTATAAAATCCAGCAGTGACGCTCTGGGTGGATCACTAGCAAGCTGCAAGAGCTGGCCCATTCTCCTCTTGCTTTTAGCAGTGGAAGGTTTCTCTGGCATAAGTGGTGAAAAGAAAATCCACCTGGCTGATCACGCGCATCTGTCAGCGCTATTTCCCCAAAGATGACGTGTAAAGCTAATGGGAGCTCTCCTGCTAAAACCATGATAAAAAGGAAAAATGGCAGGAGCTTTTAGCGTACTGGTGGGGGCTGAATGGGATGGTTTTCAGTGTCCCCATCAATATTCTCATCTGGACTCTGGCTGGTGAGCTCAGTGTGCCAGGCTGGAACACGGTGCTGCAGCTGGCAGAGGGGAGCTGCTCCCCTCCTGCTCCACCTTCGGCTGGACGAGGAGTGCTTGGGCACCAGGCACGGGCACCCAGCAGCAGCACAACCCTGCGGTGCTGTGGAGGTGGCAGGGTGCTGTGCCTGCTGGCCAGGCACCTTCCTCCTCAATCACAGCCAGCGTTATTTAGAGGGCAAGCGCTAATTGGGATCACGTCACCCTTAATGCCCACCTGCTGCCCCATGGCTGGAGCCCACGTGCCACAATAAGGCATTAAATCACCAGGCTTGGGAGGGGAGGTTAAGGGCTGGGAGCACAGCTCTCTGGGACCTGCCCCATCTCTCCACCTCAACTGCCCCGGCTGTAATCAAGCAATCGTCTCAGCCCCCTTGCTCCATTCAATGGGGGAAAATTTGCAGACAAATTCCTGACAGCGGGACGCTGGATCTCTCCTGGGTGGCAGGACAAAGATACCTGTCACCTCCTCCCGGCCCTGCTGCCAGCTCACGCTGGGAGCACGGCTGGGGAGCCCCATGCTGGCTGCGCGGCTGGTGACGCCAGGCAGTGTGGGAATGGGCCCGGGGGGCTCCCGGGAGGAGCAGGAGGGCTTTCCTTTTCCCGAGATAATGCATGGCCCACAGCAGTGGGGTGATGCAATGAGCCCAGCTGTGAATAGGCTGGAGCCCTTACCAGCTGGTTTCTGTTACGGCAGGTCCTGAAGCACCACTTGAATTATGATGCCGTTGCCAGTCCCCTTGTCTGTCCCAGCTATCTTTTTTGGGGAAAAAAATCTCTATATACACAGTACATTTGCTTTGGGAGCTGCAGTAGAGGTATTTGGACACCTGCTGGCACTGGGATGGAGTATTCCGCTGGTGTATGTCTGCAGGCAAAGGGGGACGGGTCCTGGGCGAAGTGTGGTGCGTTTGCTCTCAGAGATGGGGACGTCAGCACAGGGTGCTGCCTGCGTCATGCTTTAAGCCTCCACACCAAGCCAAACTGCTCTCTTTGCAAAGTTCGCCATGGGAAACCAGCTATCTCAATGTGTAAAGGTAATGATATCGAGCCTTGTGGACCATGGCAAGCTTGTGACTTCCCGAGCAGCACACAGCAGCACATCTGATGAGCCAGGCAGCTCTGGTACCACCTCCCTCCCTGTCAGCACACCTCCACCCCTTCACTCTCCTTCCCCCCCAGGTCTGGCCATTGCTTTCCAACAAACTATTTCCATAAGCTCTCGGCCACGGCTGGAGACAAAAACTCAGGTACGGAGTGGTGACGTGCTCCTGACCTTTCCCACCGCCAGACAAACAGAGCCAGCAGCACGAGGCGGGCGCACAAAGGCACTGCGCCGGCCGGAGCGCTGACCCCGCCGTGCCACAGCTACCTGCTGCTCTGCCACAATGGCCCCGCGGCCTCGGCCGGCCTGTCGGGGCGATGAAAAAGAGTCCGAGATAATAATGAGCCTGACTACCACTGCTCTCTTCAGAGAACCGAGTCAACTCCTTGGGAAGAAAGGGAAAAGAAAAAAAAAAAGAAGAAGAAAAAAAAAGAAAGAAAAACCCCTCTTGGATAATAAAGAAGTAACAAATGAAGACTGAAAGCCTATAGAAGGCGTCTTAACCCAGTGAAGAAAAAAAATGTCAACATCTGTGGAGCTGTCTGCAAAAACAGACCGAACCCCTAATGAATACCCTCTAGAAAAGGCATTCACTCGAGGAAAGGCAAAAGGCTACATTTTTCTATGGAGTTATAAAGATTTTGATGAATCTGCCCTTTCCCTTTCCAGTGCAGTTGAACCAAGCACTAATGTTCATCTTCAGCTGTATTAAAGGGTGCGGAGGGGGGGTGGAGGGGGGAAGAGTCTTGATCTGAAAGCTTATGAGGAGGGTGGATTTAGGGAGCCTGGATAGATGTCTGAGCACTAAAGCAAGGAAGAAAAGCAACAGGCATTAGAGAAAATACTGTTTAACAAGAGTTTCTTTAGTCAGCCCATTTGAGCAGAGATTGGTGTGCCATAAACGTAATCCTCTTAGTGCTGACTTAAACGTGTTTGTACAAAACAGGGAAATATAATATGAATGTAATAGTCACGTTTGCTAAAATGCTTAATAAAAAGACAAAAGTCCTTTATTTTGATCTTCAGCTCCAGTGCGGGCTTGGGGCACAGCAGATGTTTTCTCAGAAGTCTGCTTGAAAAAAAAAAAAAAAGAAAGAAATTCAGAATATGGCTGTGTCCCAGCTGGCTGTGCCATGCGGCACCCCAGCATCTTCACCGGGTTCCTTGCCGGCGAAGCCGGCCCTCACCTAACGAGCTCCCGAGCTCTCCGGTGTGTGAGGAGAGCCACCATGGTTTTGAATCAATAAACACTTGATGAGGAGCAGCTAGTAAACAAGGCGTGTTTCAGATGGGAAGGCACAGACAATTTCTTTACTGTCCCCAGAGGCTTTGCTGGGGGGAACAGTGTTAAGGAATAGTCCCCAACTGGAAAGGGTGCAGTTCCTCCCGAGCCAGACAGAGTTTAAGTCCTGGACTGTCAGATTCAGACCCAGCTGGAGCTGTTGTGGAGGGACAGTCATCCTTGGCTGCTTCCTACCTTGTGCTACAGACAGGAAAACCAATGGGTAGAGTTGCTGTAATCACCATCCTGACATCTATGCTAATCACAGATAAATTTTAAAGACACGAGTGAAATTTTGCAGATTTTTTGTTTTGGTTTGTTTGTTTGTTTGTTTTGTCATTTCTATGGAATGATCATGGAAAATGCTGAACTGAAATGCCAGTGTTTGGATTTGACTTAGCTTTCTAAACTTTCAATTAGTGTTGATGCTGTACAGCCGTACTGGCTAATGTTAAATATATTAGATGTTTGTCTTGGGCACTGTTGGTACTTCACATTGTGAAACACCAGCAGTACAGGCAGAAGATATGGTGATAAAATCAGGTCACTTTGCCAGATCTAATAGTCAAACATTGCTATTCCACAGTAATTTTCAGACCTTTCTTCCGACCTGGGACAAAGAGCAGTGCTGTAGTACTGGGCAGGTCACATGGTGGGGCAGAAAGGGGCATCTCCAGAACTGCCCTTGGGCCGGCGTGACCCTGGGAGCCTGGTGGGCACGCTGGGCTCCCCTTGGTTCTCGCATGGCACTGGGGTGCTGTTGATGGGACTAAAAATAACTTATTTTCTTCTGTGCTTCTCAAACAAGATATCGTCTTGCCCTGAGAAGCTGTGGTTCCCCCTCGGGCCAGCCCGGATGGGTGCTGGCGGTTGGTGCTTGGTGGCCCACAGGACTTGGGTCAAAGCTTGGGTCGAAGCTAGGGCTTGTGCTGCAGGTTTGGGAGCCTGGTCATGCCAGGGTGCCCCAACGATGCCACCTCCTGGAGATGGAGGGGTGGCATGGGGACAGGGCTGCTTGCTTTGTGCTGCCACAAATGTCAGTGCAAACTAGGTAAAACTTCTTTCCTGAAGAAAATTTCCACTCTAATAGGAAAAGAAATGCCCCAGCGGTTTTGGAAGCACATCAGATGTTTCTGGTATGGCCCACAATGTGTACAGCGAACGCAAGGCATTTTCTGTGGAGAGCAGATATTTTCCACAATAACAACATGTTTTGTTAAAAAAAAAAATCATCCGGTCTCCCAATTAAGAAGGAAGAAAGAAAGAAAAGCTTTGAAAGCAGATATTTTCTGACTGCCCAAGTCCTGTGCTCAGCTGCTGCAGCAGCAGGCAGGGATGGAGCAGCCCCTCCAGCTGCAGAGGAGTGAAGGGAGCCCGGGGGGGTGAGCTGGGCTGGTACCCGTGCTTGGTTCCTGTTAGCAGGTACATGCGGTCACGTTGATGCCACGTGCCCCAGCATCACCCAGCTCCTCTCCATCACCTGTCACCGGGCAGGGAAAAAAGACTTAAAACAGCCAACTTGCTGCCTGCAGAGAATAGATGCATTTTTAGTAGTAAGAAAAAAAGGAAATGGATTAATTATTTGGGTCCACCATTACTTTGTTTGAAGTCTGCTTCCTTGGCTAAGGGAAAATTAAACACGGGAGATTTTTTCCATGGGGCAGGGAAGCTCTTGGTACTGAGGGCTGCTTGCTTGGGCAGCAGTGCCCTTGTTCTGTGCTGGGCAGCAAACCCAATGTCTTGCATGTTCCCAGGTGCTGTGGGAGGCAGCGCAAGTGCTGGAGCAAGGCAGAGCAAAGGGCATCAAAACAGAGCCGGCGGATCCTTGCTGTCACCCTGTCACCCCTAGCACCCCAGGTCTGAACTTCCCTGGTGGCGGGCGGGTTGTGCAGCCCCGTGTTGGGGAGCAGGGGAGCTGAGCACAGGTGAGCCGGGGCTGGGGCAGACAAAGCAAAGGGCTGAAAGGCACAGCAGCCCTGGGGGTAGTGGTAGCATCTCCTTGGTGCCTTCTCCTGCTTTCTCCCACACCTGCTTTGTTTCTCCCTCTGTTATCCCAATACTGACAGCAGAGCCTCCAAACCCCGCTATGTTTCCTCCTGGCACACCTGGTTCCTGAGCCTCGTGTGCGAAAGGCACATTTCTTCACTAGCAACGTCGTTACTGTAACAGGAACAACGCACTTTACAACCCAATAAACCCCACGTCCTTCTGTGCAGGCTCCTCTTACGTGATGCTAATGCTTACAAGATGTGCAACGCTGCGGGACAGCCCCGGTAACCAACGCCCCAGCAAACGGCTCGTGTTTTACATTGCTCTGTGGCCACAGCCTTTGCTAATTAATCCCAGGAACAAGCCTCCTGCTATCGGCAGCCCTGCGGCCACTGGGCGCCGGTGCCTGCCACGGCTCCCGCTCCCAGCTCAGCGGCAGAGCACGAGGCTCTCTCCTGCCTGCCATGGGTGCCCCCCGCTGCAGCCCACCCTCGGTCCCCGCTTTCGTCCACAGCTCGGGCCTGTTTATAGCCCAGTGCTGGCCACAGCTCAGCGGGATGCCCGGGCGCCAGGGGAAGCACAGCATTGTCTCGCAGCGGCGTTGTGATCACACACTGCGGCTAACGTGATTTACATCCCATATTCGACCTCTGGCGACTTCAAAGCTCAGGCGAGAGGGGGATTAAGCGGAGGGGCTGGGGCCAGGGGAGCCAGGGGGGGCCCGGCTCACCTTTGAGCTCCCGTCATCCCCTCCCCACCGGACCCGGGATAATCATCTCCCTTTGTGCTGCCAGGGAAAGCCGGGGTGCAAACACAGGGACCTTGTCAATATTGGTTTTTGAGAAGACTTTTTTCTATTCTCCCATGTCTGGAGTTTTTGTACCCAAATCCCCCTGGGGCTGCCCAGTCTTCCCCTGGGAAATCGGGATCCCGGGGGTCCCTGCTAACACCAGCCATTGATTGAAATTTCACACCCACCTGTTTGCACACAAGATTTAATTTGGTTGATTCTTCATGCCCTTTTCCTGCTTAATCGTCAACCTATTGACCTTAATATTAAAAGGGGCTAAGGGCGAGGGAGAGAGAGACTACATTTCTGTAAGGGAACAAAAGCTTCCAGAGAATAAAGTAGGCACAGCCAGCCCTGAGCTAATGAGTCCCCGCCACACATGGGAGCAGAAAACCCTGTGCACTGCACTTGGCTGGTTGCAGCACCCCTCTCCTGTGCAAACAGGGCACATTTCCCTGCCTGTCCCTTCCCTTGCTGCCCTTTACAGGACGCACAGGCTTAAGGCCAGAAGGGATGGGAGACCACCCAGGCTAAGCCTGGGCACCTACCGTCCCGCTGTGTTTTGCTTTTCTCCCCGCGCTTGCGCAGGGTGAACTTGCCTTGCTGAAACGCCTGCTGTTGGATGGAACGTGCCGGGATGCAGGAAACTTTGCTCCAGCGATGCAGCAGCAGCGGGCAGAGGTCAGGAACATCCCGCACACCTGCACGGCAAGCGCCAGTCCGTGCCATGCCCCAGTGCTGTGGTATGGCCCTTACACACACATCAGAGCAGCATCTGTGCAGCAGCGTGAAGCTGAGTGCAGCCCAGCACTTCAGTCCGTGCCCGGGGGTGATGCCGAGCCCCACCGTGTTCCAGCAACCCAGCCGTCGTGCCCTGTGAGCTGGGGCTGGGCCAGTTGCCCCATGGTACATCCTCTGCCCGCTGCGAAGCAGCCCGTGGTGAACCGCTGTCCTGGCCCGTGAATGAAATAAATAGTGCACCAGCTCGCTCAGCCCAGGGGCTGGCAGCCGGCAGGAGCGGCACTGGGGCAGGCGTCTGCCACTGTGCCGTGGCCGGGCAGCCTTCCTGCTCTCTGGGCTCCGGCTGCTCTCACGCTTGCTCTGCCTCCGAGCACAGGCAGGGAAAGGGCAGGAGAAAAGGCTTTTGGTGTCCACTGAGGTTGGAGCGGGGTGGGGGAACATATTTGCCGTCAGCCACCACCCGTGCCGGGACTGTGGGGGGCAGCAGGAGGGGCCGGGTGTGCCGGTAAAGGCAGGGCACAGTCCGCATGACCCCGCGTGTTAAGCACGCACACCCACGGGGACCCACACGTGGCTGCTCCTTGCCGGAGGCATGTGTCCAGCCCAGGGGTGAGACCCCGAGCAGAAGCTTTGCTGGGGGGGTACTGGCCAGCCCAGACCCCGGGGGCTTCTGACCACCTTCCCTGCATCACCCTGTTTCACAGGGTAGAGTTTTCGGCAGTTTCTGCACTTGCAGATGTAATCTGCCTGCTGGAAAATGAAAAAGGAAAAGGAGCTCTGTTTTTTTTTTTCCCGCTCTGCCTTAGCTGATGTGAAACCCAAGCTGTGTGGGAGCCTGCGAGCGTGTGTGGCTGTGCTCACACGTGTGTGCGGCGAGCCGCCCATGTCCTGCACCCTGGCCGGGGCCGTGCCGGGGGGAGGGCATGCGGGTGCGGGTGCATGTGCGCCTTTCCCCAGGGGGGCCGTTTTGGTCTGCAGAGTGCGGTCGTGTTTATTTAATATCTGACGTCCCTTCTGTCTTCAGCGCTGACATTAATTGCCAGACAATGAGCAATGGAGCCCAGATGTTCCCCGGTGGTGGCCTCCCTTCCTTCGCCAGCACTGTGCGGGTGATAAAAAATCCAAGGGGGAGTCGTGTTTGGGCCGCTGCTGCTGCAGAGCCGTTAGCGGTAGTGCACAGGGGCTTGCAGGTCAGCTCCCACAGCTGGGGATGCCCACGCATGGGCAGCTCCCACCCCAGCCCCTCTGTGCTGGGAGATGGGCACGGGCAGCACAGGCATCGGGGAGCAGGGGCCGTGCAAAGTGCCGGAGGCAAAACCCACCAGTAGACAGGCTGATCTCCAGGACCTCCCCAAGTGTCTCCCTGCCTGGACTGCGGCAAAAGGCTTTCGCAGGCTGCACCCGGCTGCTGCGCTGCTGGCATGCTCACTTGCCAACCAGAGATTAACACTGCAGCTTGTCATTTCATAAATATCCTTACTCGCAAAACCAGAGGCCGTTTTACAACCAGACATGGCCTTACTGGAGAGCCACAGTGCCGCTGGGGCCCCCATGCATCCAGCCAAGCACCCGTGCCATGGCTCTACGGCTGCATGGGGGCTCTCGGTGTCCCTGGGATTTGTCCTTGAGAGGTGGGGCAGGATCAGTGAAATACTGCTGATGGGTTTGCAAGGGCTGAAATGGCTGGGCTGGGCAGAGGAAGGCAGTGTCCCCTCTGTCCTCTGCTGTCGGTAGGGCACACCACTGAGGAAGATGGTTGGGTGGTTTGTGGGGAGGCAGCCCAATTTCTTGCTCTGCCAGGGCCTTAGTACGCAGCCACTGCTAATCATTACCCATTATTCTTTAATTAGGAATGAATTATTAGAACAAATGGCACCGGAGACTACTGCAAGGGATGGTATTATTTTTAGAGATGATGTCTGTCACGGTGGCATCACTTCCTAAAGGGACACGTGTGACAGGGAGTGTAACCAGCAAACCGGCCTGACCAGCAAATAACCCCTTGCACGGTTTCCATATTGCCTTTTTAAACAGGAAGGGAACATGATACAAACGCTATGCGAATTATGATCTGAAAAGTTTTCCTGGCAGGTTGTCACATGAGTTGTTAGTGTCATTCTTTGACATGCACTTTCAAAGCCTTTCTGTACCCCTGGTTTAACCCTCTCACCTCCCGTGAGGGCTGCCAGGCAGAGCTTTTCTTCCCCATCTGTCAGGTCAGCCCTTTCCTCAGGTACCCTTGAGAGGTGATTTCTCACCAGTGCTTCAGCTGGGACTCCCCAGCTGCTGAATTTTGGGTGCAGCTCGAGGGGCTGGTGAGCGGCGGCAGGCAGGGAGATGTCATGCCCACTGCAGCTGCCCCCTCGCCCCTGTGCTGCCAGGCTGGGAAGCAGCTGAATAACCCCTGGTGCACCACCTCCTCTCCCCCGGAGCACTGGGGCATCCTCACCCCCCAAAAGCATCCCCAGCGGAGGCAGGGAGCGTGCAGGGGCCCAATCCACCTGGTGGGGCTGTGCCTGTGGGCGGGGGTCCCTGCCTGCGCGTGTGCTCATCTCCTTCTGGGCCGCCTTGGCTGCAGCTTTGCGCAGAGCCCAGCTGCACTCTGGCCAGGGAACATCCGCTGTGGAAACCTGGGAGGAGCTGACAATCCCCAAAGATTGGCTGCACACCCGGCCAAGCAAGAGCTGCTGGCTCCCTGCCTAATTTGTTGCAAATGTGCTTCCATGTGGTTCCAATCTGGAGCCCCGCTCTCCCTGTGCTGCCCCCCAGGGCTCGGCAGGGGCCGGGAGCAGCCAAGCGGGACAAAGCCTGGAGCAGCCCCGATGCTGGCCAGGGCAGGCCTGAGACCAGTCCGTCGGCCAGTCCTCTCCTGGGGGGCACTGGGAACCTTCACCCCCTGCAAGGGGTGAGACCGGCTCACAGCAAATTCCCGCTGGGGACACGGTGCCCGGAAAGGTTCCTGCTGGCCTGCACCCCGCAGAGGGGCTAACATCACTCCTTTGGCACTCAGCCCGGCTCCAGGCATCGTCTTCCCATCGGGGTTTGATTTTCATCTGCCACTGGGTGATTTGTGGGGGCAGCACTGGGCTGGCAGCCAGGAGCGGCCAGCATCCTTATTTAGCCTTCACTTTGCTCTCCCCAGCTGTCGGCCAGGGCCACGGCCGCCTCCTCCCCATCCTCGGGCACAGGTGGGCTCCTGGGACACGGCACCCTCTCTGTCCTCCCGGCCAGCTCCTGCCAGGTTGGCAGGGTTTGGGGCGGGAGAGAGAAAGGCTGGGTCCTGCTCACTGCAATCCATGTGTGGAGGCCTGCCGGGGCTGCCGGCAGCGCTGCGTCCCTGCCCCTGTGCCATCCTGCCTGCGAGGCTCTGCTGTGCTGTGCCCATTGCCCCCCAGCAGTGCCGGTGACACCGTGTCACCCCCAGCACTCTGGCTCCAGCAGAGATGTCCTCAGGCAGCAACCGGGCTCCTGAGCCCCCCTGCCCCTGCATTTCCTTGCTGGACTTGAAGCATCTCCCCCAGAAGCAGGGCAGCTTTCAGCACCCCAGGACCGACACTGTGGGGACTTGGGACCAGCGAGCTCCCTGCCTACGCCCTGGTGCACAGTCCCAGCACCAGCAGTTCCAGGCAGGTCTTCCCCTTGTACCGTGCACGCACCTGGGCTTAACCTCTCAAACTAGTGCAAACACCATATATTCATTTCAGATCTTCCACCTGAGGGTCTTTCCCCATCTTTTGGGGTCCTTGCCTACATCCTGCAATGCCCCTTTGCTGCCACCAAGCAACTCCAAGCTCAATTTAAAATGAGTCCAGACTCAAACACCCTCTTCCCGGCCAGCTCATGCATTTGGAAGGAGATTGCATTAAAGCTTCAAAATAATCAATAAAAAATTGCTCCATTAAGCAAAGTTGCAGTCCCTCTGCTCTCCCGTGTTTATGGCTGGATTTAAAATGCCTGGCACAAGGTTAACCCTCAGAGCATTGAAATAAGATGGCATAGAATAAGTTCAGTTCTCCTCAGGTTTCAGGAGAAGCCGGCTGAACCATGCGGGGGAGCGAGCGGGGCCAGGGCCGGCACCTGCAATAACATCTTTGGTGTCATTGCAGAAGCGGAAAAGGAAATGAGCAGCCAAGGAGCCGGGAGCAGCACGGTGGTGGCTGGCCAGGCTGGGCTGGGATTGCTGCCCCGCCACCCCTCCCTGAATCCAGAGCCCCCCTGCGGGCAGTGCTGAGCTGCCGGCATCCCGGAGTGGCTGCATGGCGGCCGTGGGCAGTGTGGGAAGAGTGACCTGGACATGGGGCTGCTGTGGGGGAAGGTGGGGAGATGGGGTCCCTCCATCGCCCTTTGCCTCCAGCCATCAGGCTGGGTCCAGGTGCTGAGAAGGGAGAAATCTCCCTGGCTTTTGGCTCCTGGGGAATAAGCATCTCGGCTGCAATGCAGAAGCAGCAACGATGGCTGGGGAGGCTGTGGGAGGACACACCTGTGGGCATTGCCCCACAAAGGGCTTTGCCACACTCGGCCACTGCAGGGGGGTGCAGGGGTGAGCTTGACCAGACCCTGCAGAGCACAGGCTGGCACGGGAAGCCCCGACCCCACGAGACTGGGCTCCCTCCCTCCATAAAAATCCAAGCTAACCCTGTCAGGGGGGCTCAGGGCTGCTGTCAGCCTTGCAGGAGCAGTGTCAGGGTCTGCGGTGGGGTGAGAGCTGCTGCCTGGACTCCCTGCAAGGTGAGCAGCCCTCACTGTGCCGGAGCCCGGCCGCCCCAGTGCAGCCAGGCATTGCGCTTGGCCTTTTAAGATCAGAAAGGTTTTTGAACTGACGTTGGCTCTGGTACGTGGAGGAGAGCGTACAGCAGGGTAATTAAAGTGTAAGAGCGAGGCTGGGTTCGCCTTTAATGGCTTGCAGCTGCAAATATTTTTATGTCTTCTCGAGCCCACTTGTAAGCTGTCTGGCTGTATTTCTCATCCTGGCCAATTAGATTCCCATGTGTGCTGCAGGAGTGAAAATATAGAAAGTGAATAATCCTCCAATTCTGCTCCTCGCTGCAGAGGCCTTTGAACCTCAGGCTGCCGTGGCTCCCTTCCACCCCAGCCCCATTGCAGCCCCGGCCAGCCCCCTCTGCGCCTGCCCTGGCTCCCCTCTTCTGCAACTGAACTTCACCTCTAGCAAATCCGCCTGGGCATCACTGCGATTCATCTTCAAGCCTTTCTGATCAAAGCTGGGGGCTTCCCTCACCCCCACCCC
>JANZLQ010000089.1:28368856-28413040 GCA_026212715.1 Elanus axillaris
GGGGCCGCGGCCCGCCGGGGCGATAGCCTGGGCGCGGAGGCCTGGGCCTAGCTGTGGCGGCTGGAGCCCAGCTACGGCGTGCGGGACCCGCCGCGGCCCCCAGTCCCCGCTGCGCTGGCCTGCGTCCTGCCACGGTGCCCTCAGCATCGACGCGGCGGCCCGGGCCTTGCCTCGGCGGCCTGCCCCTGCCCACACGCAGGTGCCACCAAGGCCGGGCACCGCGCCCGGCCGGTCTCCGTGGGAGTGTGCGGCGGAGGGCAGGGATGCGTGGTGGCACACACAGGGCCGAGGGAAGCCGTCGTTGTGGGTCACGCTCCCCGGCTCTTGCTCGCACGCGTCGTGGCGGCGTGGCCGTGGCCGCAGATGCAGTGGTGCGTGCGCTTACATCAGCGGGCGAGTGCGAAACCACAGGGTGGTGCTTGTCCCTCGGCCCAGGCCCAGCCGCGCTTCTGCTACCTCCAGCTGGTTGGGACAGTTTGTGGGTTACTTTAAAAAAACAAGTATTTTGCCTGGGGACTTGAATCTTTTTTTTTTTTTCCCTCCGCTTGACTGACTTTCTCACACTCCTATTCCCATAGTCTGCCAGCTAAGCCTGAGTCATCCTGCCAAGAACTAGACCTGGCCTATTCAAAAATGTGCTCACTCGCTCTTTCTTTCTCTCTGCCTCTCTTTCTTTTCTTTCTTTCTTTTTTTTTTTTTTTAGTATACACAGTAATGTTTTTCCACCTCCTCCAGTACCTGATCTGCACCTGTACAGGGCCAATCCCACACGTATCACCTGATCTTGCCTTTTCAGAGACCGTGAGAAAAATAAAGTTCAGGAAAGAAGAGACATGTTTGCAGAACTCACCGGTGCAAAGCCCTCGTCTCTGCAGAGGCTTGCCTGCTGAGCCTTCAGAGTTTAAAAAAAGGAAAATAAATAAAAGGGAGAGTGTCATGTTTAAAACTACAGAAAAGTACGAATCCAAGTTTTCTTTCAGCTCCTTGATGGAGCCACAAGCCTTTTGATTTAAAAACAAAGAGCAGCCTTCAGCATGTAAGATTTAACTTCAGATGAGCAATATTTGACGTAAGCTTCAATTAGCTAGACATTTGCACAAACTCGAGCGAGGAAAAGATCGAGACTGCACTGGGAAGTCACTACTGAAAAGCCTTTTCACAGTCACCCTTATGGGGAAATCGGAGACAACCGATTAGCATGAAATTCCAATATATTTCTGGAGAGAGACTAAAAAGTCCTTCAGTGGACCAATATTTCTTTTAATGCTGACATTTGCATATATTTGGGGGCGGGGGGGGAAGGGAAGTTATCACAATTACTGAGCTGGCGTTCTCCCTCCTGCAGGGATTTGCAAAGGGCTCAGGAAATGCAGAATGGGGCAGCCCCTTCCCTCCCGCCTGGGAGTGAGAACAGGCTGCAATTATGTCCATGTTTATGGTAGCCAAGGAGCTGCCTAACCACCTCTAATTGCCGGCAACAGGTCGGTGTCTCTGGGGGATGAGAATGGGGCAGGCAGGGAGAACAGGCTGTCGTTAGGGGTTGCCAGTGCTTGCCCACGCCGGGGACCTGGGAGGTGCCTGGCAGCAGCTCCCCTTGCCTGCACTCCAACCGTTCTGCAGCCCAGGCCCTGCCTGCTGCAGAGCCCACGGGGAGGGTTTTGCTTTTGGGGTGTGTGGGGAGACAGCCTGTGGGGCACTGGGCTTCCAGAAGCATCTGCTTCAGTGGAGGCTTCTTGGATCCACAGCCGAGTGCTGCACTGGGCAGCGGGGAGGCAGTGACACTGGTGCCCCCGCTCCACGTCTCCTCCTGCACTGGCCTGCTGCTGTGAAATGCCTTACACGTGCGAGGGTTGTGATCCCCAAGTGGAAGCACATATATGTGTGAATTCCCCAGGGATCAGGAGAGGAAGGGGAGGATTTGCATGGAAGGATGTCTCTGGAAATGAAGTGGCAGAGGCTAAGTTTAGGCTGGAAGGAGGTGGTGAAGGGGTTTGTAACTGTTGGGGGGACCTGGAACAGATCCTCCGGGCTTCTCCAACCCTGCCTTTGCCTCTGAAAGGGGTGTCAAGGGGCTGATAAAGCCCCGAAATAAGTCTGCCCCAGGGACTGGGGTTTCCCTTGTCCTGCAGTCCTCTGACAATGGTTTTTTCCTTGCTTGGGCAGTCATCTTGGGTTACAAATTGGGAATTGTCCAAAACAGATTTGGGAGGAACCTTTAGACAGCACATTAGGGCATTACTGACTGGCAGAATATCTTGGAGGAAAAATGTATTGGCAAGAAAATTTAGACTAGTCCTGGGCACGGGCCCAGGGGTGGGAAGGTGGAATAAAATCAGATGCTGCTGCTAGTGTGGCACGCAGGGGGTGAGGAGGTGGCACGGCTGGCTGTGCCTGCTCTCTGGTCCTTTAAGAAGCAACCAAGATGAGCAAAATGGGCTTCTAGAGATCCAAGAGCCTTAATATCCAAAGCTTGCAGGATCCTAGGAAATACAGAAAGTAGAAACCAAGTTGCTTGTAAGAGTTGGGGTACAACCTGGAGCCCAGGAATGGCACACCAAGCCTTTCCTCTTTGGGTCACGGACTGAAAGCCTAGCCTGGCTGCAGCTCAAAGTTGTCACCACCCTGAAGGCTGGAAAACAAGTGCTATGTCTCAGGGAAATGTCCCTGGCTCAGATGTCTCCTCTGGGCAGCCCTGCACACATGCCTCCACTTGTGGTTCCCGTCCCAGAAGCTGTTGTGCAATCCATACCCAACCAGCTCCCCTGGGAGGTGTGCTCTCAGAAGCTTTGGGTGCAGGTTTCAGGGTTTATTTCCCATCCATAAACGTTTGCCAGATCTTTGGGACAAGGTCACTTTCAAACTGACTTCCTGACAGAGCTCCCTAGATGAAGCAAAGCTTTCATGGATGTTGCTCCCCTACACACCAAGTCCTCCTAGGAGCTGGGCAGCTTTTGTGCAACAGTGTCAATTCCTGGCCCTCCTGATGGCAGGAGCAGCTCACTGGGTAGGATGGCAGCCCTGTTTCAGGGCAGATCTGTCAACTCCTTTCCACTGGGGACCCATTTCCCAAAGGCCTTGCTAAGACCCAGAATCCCAGCACTGGCAGACAAGCCTGGGGGAGGGGGTCCTATGTGGCGGCTGGTCCGCTGGCAAGCATGTGCCTTCCAGGAGCTGGGCTCTTTCAGCTGTTCCCTGGCTGTTCCCTCTCCTAGCCCCTGCAGAGGAGAGGGCCAAAGTGTTTATTCGTTTTACTCCTCACTGTGTGAGTGAGCCAGGCTGGGTGTGGGAGAGCTCCGGCCATTCTCCTGTGAAAACCCCTGCGTGGAGGTGGCATCTGTGGGCTCCAGGAACTGGTACCCTTCCTTCTATTGCCCATGCGGCCAGGCAGGCATCCCTGGGAATGGCACAGGAAGCTGTGGGGTGAAGCGGCTGAGGCTTTGCTGGAGTAGCAAAGTACCACTGAGAAGCTCCAGTGTTGCTAAGGACAGGCATTGAAGAACCATTTTCATCTCCCCATCCCATCCCAGCGAAGGCTGGAGCACAGCTCTGCACCGAGGAGGGCTCTGGGACAAGAGCCAGGGTACCTGGATCTCTTGCTAAGCTGATTCCTCTTGGCAGGCTCCTATCCTGCTGAACCAAGAAAATGCTGGCTGGGAAGGGCATTTTGGCAGCTGTGGAATGCCACCCATGTGGATGGGAATTCCCTTCCTGCCCCGATACCCATGGCGTTACTTTAGAGATTGCTGGTTGGCCTGGAGCAGCCACATGTGCTAATGGACATGAGATGGTGCAGTCCCAGCTTTCCCCTTTGCAGCCTTGCAGAGCCCTGGCTCCAGCCTGGTCCTCTGCTGGCGGCGAGGGCTGGGTGCTGGCAGGCACTGCAGCTGGGAACAAGCACCGGGAACATCCCCAAATTGTTTCCAGGGCTTGGACTTGTATCTGCCACTGCCCTTGCCAACCAGAGGCTGGGAGCTGCCGTATAGCCTTCTCTTAAGACATGCTGTTTCCATGTGACATGACCAGAGTTCACCAGACCACAAATTTGCAATCTGCTGGCCATGGCAGGGCGGTCCCACTCCAGCACAACAGGCAGTAACTTTGGCAAGACACAGCAGCTCCAAACAGAGGGACATACAGCTGAGCCTGCATCCCTCTGAGAACCAGAAATAAATGTGCAGTCACTGCTGTGCTCCGGAGAGAAGGAACGTCTCTCGGCTGTCATCCTCTCCCTCTGTGGTGGGAGGTGTTGGCAGTTAGAGCTGCGTTATTTATTTATTAAGATCCCACTTGCTGCCTGAAGCTGCTCTCTCTGTGCTGGAGCTGTGGTGCTTGCATGCTTGCAGGGCAAGGGGACACCCTGCAAGCCGTGGAGCCCAGCTACATAGATGAAAATAACATGAGTTTGGCAATGGTGGGGCTGGAGGAGGCATGCAGGGCTTATTGGCACAGAAAATGTCCCCGTCCCAAACACCAAGCAGAAGGTACCCTTTTGAGAGCCTCCAGGCAAAGGTGAGCCACATCCACTTCCACTGAGTCCAGCCCCCAGCCGCGTTGCCGTAGCACTCGTGTGCTGAGCCATATGTGATCCCTGGCATGCTGTGGCTGTAGGAAGCCCCGCAGGCTTTTCCAGAACACGGCTTTTAAGTCAGATCAGACCAGCAGTGCGGTTTGCAGCCCAGCTGTGTGCAGCTGTATCGGCGCGGCTGGGGGGCAGGAAGACGCAGGCAGGAGCGTGGCGAGATGGGAGCCTCGCCAGCTGTCTTCAGCACAGGCAAACTGCTCCTGGGTGCGTCAGTGTGCCCTGGAAGTGCTGGCATACAAGCCCTTGCCCGTGCCCCCTCTGCCCTCTTCCCCTGGCCCTGCTGGCACCTGCAGCCAAAGGCAGGTGGGAGCCATGGCATGCAGCTCCCTGGGGACTCAACCTTCCCCGACTGCAAGCTCATAAATCCCAAGGGGCCATCCCCTCACCGCAGCGCCTGTGCTCCTCTGCAGAGCGATCAATCACATTTTCCAACATGATTCCTTCTCCTTGGCATTAATCAGTCCAAGAAAGCAGCCTGGACTGATCACTGCCCCAGAGCTTTCTGCTAAATTCACCGGCTGATCGTCATCTCTTATTCCTGATGCCATGAGTTGGTAGTGGGGAGCGTGGTGTATAAACTGCATGTTATCCTCAAAGCCCTGGCAGCCACAGTGATGCAGCAAGAAAATATTTGGGACCTTTGGGAGGTGCTGTGACAGGCAGCCCTGCCTCATGCTGCAAATCTCAGCTGAGGGCTGTGCAGGCAGGTGGGCAGGACAGCCAGCACAGGGGCTGTGTGCCCTGCTGAGGGCAGGGACAGAGGTCTCAGCCCCCCTGGTCTGACCTGGTCCTGGAGCCCTTGGGACACCAGGCATTTTCCCTTGACAGATGGGATGGGTCACAGCTTGCCAGCCCTCCCATTTCCATTATTCCCATATCCATTTATTCAAGAAAACACAGGATAATTCAGAGTGCAGTGCTTTGCTACTGCAGAATAGAGCCTTTGCACAGCCAGTGTCTTTCTTGAAGTAGTAAGCAGATGGACTCTGATAAAGCCAGGGTACGATGAATCATTTGCACTTGGCGCCTGATCTCCTTGGTGTCTTCAGTTTTGTTTTAGCTTGGCAACATTATGGAGAGAATTAGCCTATCTCACTAATATTTTAATGTATATATAATTTGATTGCTGCATTCCTAAAATCAATATTCATTATTCAAGGTGATAGCAGAGCTAAAATTAGTCATTTAGCTGTATCAAGAGTATCAGGATGATTGTATGATATTAGGATTAGCGACCTCATGAAGATATATGTCTTCATACACGTGGGTAGGGCAGCAGGGCATGGTGCTAAGCTGCATGGCAGTGCACCCTCCGCATCATTCCTGCTGCCTCTCCCGGGAGCCAGATCCCGCCCTGCCTCCTGCCTGTGCCAGTCCTGGTGAGCCACCTGAGTTACACCAGAGTTAAGCTGTGGCGGCAGATGAGGCGATCTGGGCCGGTGTGCCAGCGGGACACAGGGTTGGGGGGGCTGTTTCTTTTTCTGCCCAGGGCCATCAGACCTGACCCTGGAGGTTGCGATCTGAAAGTTAACACACTGTGACAGCAGAGCAGGGTGTGTGCTAGGATGGAGTGGTTTTCTCCCTTATTTTCCTTCCTTCTCTTGCTGATTTGCAGCCAAGCCCCTTCATTAGCCCCTTGGCCACTGATGTGCGTTAGCAAGGGGTGGGATTTTTGGAGAACTCCTGTGCATTCTCCATTTGCTTTGATTACGCATGGCCACACATGTGCTAGTCCAGAGCTGTGTGCATGCCCTGGTGCTGGAGATAACGCTGCAGAATCGTTTTTCTCATAGGAGCCTACAGGAGGGGAGAAAAGGTGGAGATCTTTTACATGCTAGTCAAGAACTGATGTGTTACTAATTGCTGTAATAGAACATATTATCCCTCAGAGGATGTTGTTATTTTATAAACAAGGGGGTAATTTACAGCTCATTACTTAAATCATGAGTTAATTGCTAAGCGTAATGAATAAATGCATTTGCAAGTACAATGTTTAATTTGCACAGATTCCAGTAGACTAGGCATTAAGAGGCAGATCATTATTTGATAAGTAATCTGGAATGTTGTATGAAATGACATTTATTTTCACATGTAATCCAAATGATGAAATGCCCTGAAATGAGATTTCAAGGGCCTTGTCCTTCCTTGCCTGCAACGAAGGAACAGTGTTTTCATCAGCTGCCTTAGAAATGCATTCAGGCTGCCTGGGAGCACCAGGGAAGGCAGGAATCCCCCAGGAGTGACATGGAGAGCAGAGCAGCAAACCTAGGTTTATGCAGGTGCAATTTTGTAATACTACAAAATGCAGAGAGAATATAGAGACAAAAATCGAGGACAACTGTGGTGGTCTGGGAGGCTTCACATCAGCGTTAGCAGATGGCAGGACGACTGCGGGGCTGTGAAAAACACAGGTAGGACTTGAGGAGGTGAGCGGGGAGTACTTCTGGCGACAAAAGGGAGGTGTTACTGCCATGGCCTGAGCACCATCGAGGCCTTGGCTCTGTGCAAGGATGCAAACAGAAGCAGCAGCAAATAAACCCAGCAAAGAATGTTTTGCAGCCCACTGCTGTCTGTGCGTGCCCGACGGCCTCTGCTCGTTCTGCAGGAGCTTCAGAGGCTGCAGGACTTTGGAGGCTGTGGGACTTTGTGCCCGCCGCAGGCAGGTCCTGTTCTGTGGGACATGAGGAGCCCTGCCTGCTGCCTGCAGGCTGCTGCACTGGCTGACGGAGCCGGGGCCGGCTGCTGCTGCCAGGAGTAAGAGGCCCTGCAAACAGCAGGCACCTGCACTTCAGTTGCTGCTATTGAATAATCTTGGGCTACTGGTGCCCTTTCGCAGGCTCATATCTTTATTGGAGGCTGTTAAAGCCAAACCTCCCAACAGCAATAACATGACTACAAAGCATTTCTAAGAAAAAAGTACGTGGGAATACGGGAGATACTGAGATCCCAGCCAATTTCAGTACAATACAAGTCTGAAGTATCCTTATAAAGTTAACAAGTCAAATTTAAATGTATACAAGGCTCAGGAGCATACAGGAAACTGGATCAGTCAAACCTTCAAAGGCACATCATTGTCTTTCAGAAAGTCCACTGAAAGGCTCAGGCCATAAAGAAGGTGTATTCACATGGCTGATACAGTGATAAACCTAGTGGAGCAATGCCAGCAGCCAGAGTGGGCAGGGATGCTCGCTGCAGGGATGTTACAGTGGTCCAGTCCATTCTTACAGAGCACTTTGTCCTGCTCTCTCTGCTGCTGCCCCACAATAAAATGGGGTTCTTCTGGTGTAAATCTGGGGAGAGTTTGGCAGGTGTTTTCCTCTGAGGCAAGCAGCAACCCTTGCCCCTGGCTTTACGATAGGCGAGCCAGCCTTTGCCATCCTGCTGCAGGAGAGAAGCAAGAAGATAATGCTCATGCCTTGCCCAGCACCGTCTCCATCATGCTCCTGAGCAGCACAAGCCATAGCCAGGAATGCAGCACATGGTGGTGGCTTCCCTGTCCTCTGTGACACAAGCACCCTGGATGCCACAGGCAGGAGAGGACGAGGCAGGAGCTAGAAGAGGCTGCTTGTGCTGCACGCCCAGGAGCTTGTCCCTGCTTTTTCCTCAGAGCCAAAGGCACCTGTGGATTCGGAGCATGTCTGCTGTACGCACCTGGAGAACAGGAAGGGGAGCTGGAGGGGACCTCGCAGAGTGTTGCAATGTGAAAACTGCCAAAAGGTCCCAAGCCTGCCCCTATTTAACTCCCTTAAGTATCAGATTAATAGCCAAACGTGCTCATGAAATGTCAGAGATCCAGAGCTCATTCAGCCTGCCTGGGTGGTGTCAGCATGGCCAGCTTACCACACCTGATCTTTCCTTCTCCTGTGTGTTATCTGTGGGTAGCAGGCTATAGTCTGCCTTCCTCATGTGCTGTTGTGTGTTTATACATTTTGCCCATCTGTTTGAAAGCAAGAAGCAATGCCGCATGACTTAAGCAACCAGCCACGCTCTCGAAATAGCAAAGCATCCCAGCAAGCTAGATTGCAAACTGTCTAAAGGCTGCAATAGAATGGCAGAAAAGTGTGAGGAAAATGCCCTGCCACAAAGAGATGAGAAAAATCAAGGTAATTTCATGGCTTGTTTGTGAGTGGGAAGCCAAAACAGCCTGACTCGGTGCCTCTGAAGGGGCCAGCAGGTCTGGGATGTGTGTTGCGGGACCTGGCGTGCAGGAATTCATGAACCATAAGGCCTTGTCAAAAATAATTTTTAAATGAAATGCAGTGTCCTAGCAAAACACATGCCTCAGACATAAAACAAAACCAAAATACAAAATGTGGCGTTTAAAGGCTGGATTCTGCCTCAAGTGAATAGAAGCCACATGCACGCATCTGAGATCAGATTTTGGCCTGATTTGAAACTGTGCTTGCAGAGGCTGCAGCGAGAGCAGGCAGAGGAAGGCTCCATCTCCTTTTACGATCCTCTAGACCAGACCAGCCTTTCGGTGCTTCCCCGAGAGCAGAGAGGCTTCTGACACCAGCCCCTGTGTGCGTTAGCTCCCTGGCTGCAGGATGGAGGGTCCTGGGGCTGCACTGAGCAGCACTGCAGCTCAGCTGCCTACTCCACACCATGTGCAGGCAGCAGCGAGGATGCTTACACCTGCCTAAAAGCCAAGTCCAAAGCTGCACCTCCGTGCCTGTGCTGCCCGGGGTGGATTTGGGGCTGGTGAGCTCCCAGCGATGCCACTGTGCACCGAGTGTCCTGCAAAAGTGCTGGTACCAAGGCTTAACCTTTATTAATTGGGGAGAGGAAGAAATAATGCTGGCAAAATATTGTCAAATACTTCAAATTAATGATTAATTCTAGATGGAGTGATACTGTTTGATGTGGTCTTTGCTGGTTTAAACAGGAGAAGGGTGATTCACTCTAAAGGAATTTATAAAAACACAAGTATTTGCTCATGGACAATAAATACTGGGGCAGATAAAAAGGGGGATGAAGTGTTCGGCGTCATGATAGCAACTCTGCTTGAGAAAACTTTTGACCTTCTCACATCTTAAATCAATGCACCCCCACCTCGCTCTTCTCCAGGCCTGCCCTTGAGGCCAAGGGGACGGGTATGTGGGAGCACGTCGGGCTCACCACGGGCCGCGTTGCCAGCCAGTCTCTGCCATCTCCCTCCTGTCCCCACAGAGAGGCTTGGGCACCCACTGACGCCTGGCCAGGGGCACGGGGCACCACCCGACAGCAGTTTACACAGTCTGTGTACACAGTGTAATCTGTCAATTTGCCTGTTGTAAATGTAAGTGTATAAACCCGGTGCTGAAGCTGCTGTGGTTTACAGAGCTGCCCCGCCTGGGAAGCTGAGATTTACACTGCCTGCTGGCGAGTGAGGCATCCCATCCTGTCCTGTCCCGTCCCCTCCTGTCGTGGGCAGGCGGGATGCCTGGGAGAGATGGCTGCAGGCAGCAGAGAGCCCATTAATAACCAAGACAGAGCTGTAGCAGAGGCACCAGCAGCGCTACGTGTGCCCCATGGCACCTGACAGCCGTGGGATGTGTACCTGAAGGAGGGATCTTGCTATCTACCTTTCCCGTGGGAATACGATGCAGCCAGGATAACCCCTGGACCTTGCTGGGGCTCTGCCAGTACCATTAAAGTGTTGACGTCCGCTGATTACCCTGACACGATGCTGGTTTTATTGAGACAAGATTAGCCACTCACACTTTGAAGGGAGGCCGGGCACACACTGTCACCAGCTGTCCCCTGCCAGGAGGGGCTCCAGAGCCTCTTTTCACTCTGTGCGTTTTTCTTTAAAAAAATCTATCTATTTTTGCCCTAAAAATAACAGCGTGGGGGTGAGTGTGGGGAGCGGACAGGGCGAAGTCCCCGAGCTGGTGTCCAGCCTTGCCACCACTGCCGCAGGGCGGCCCTGGTCACGGCACCTGGCGGCGTGGGGCTGACAGAGCCGAGCCAGCGTTACCCATGGAGGGGCTGAGCTCCTACCTGCGGCTGTTCCTGCGGCATTGCCTCACAGGCTGTCAGCGAGCCTTTCATCACAGACCCTACTGACATCATCCTTTCCAAAACACCTGAGCTCCTCGTGGTCCCTGCGCTCATAACACTTGGAAGTGACAGCAGCTTCTGGTTTCAATTAACCCAGGGGCAGTTTGGGGACTATCTGATTGCACAGGAGTGGAGGGGAGAGGAGAAAAGGCCTTTGCGAGCAGCGGCGATG
This sequence comes from Elanus axillaris, assembly GCA_026212715.1. NCBI lineage: Eukaryota > Metazoa > Chordata > Aves > Accipitriformes > Accipitridae > Elanus > Elanus axillaris. The sequence continues at coordinate 28,379,653 of JANZLQ010000089.1, forward strand.
GAGTGTGTGGGTGAGGAACTTCTGAAAAAAACAGATGGTTTCTCTCTTTCCTTTCTCCTTCTTTTCCTCAGGTTTTTTTTTTCCTGAATTCTGTGGAACAGACAACCCAACAGCACATTTTTCACCATCAAAGCTTTGCTGAAGAGAATTCTCCACTGCTATTTCATTTCTTCCTGATGTTCACAGGTCATAAAGCAAACGGCCTCTGGAGCACAGGGAGAGCAGATCTGTCCTGGGGTCACAGCAAAGGACTGGCCCAGCACCCTTGGTACATGACAGCCTTTTCCCAGCGGTTGGCAGCCAGGGGAAGTGCACACGCATCTGCCTTTGGATGCTGGGTACCAAACATGGCACCACAGCCAGCCACTGCCGACACGGGAATCTGGGATATGGAGAGGTTTGCAGATGTCCATGACCTCCGCCTTTGACATCTGCACAAGGATAACAGCCATGAGCAGAGACTGCTTGCAGCAGAGGAAAGCAGGTACCAAAGTCCCCAGGCTGGCCCTGCTAACTAGGTTTGCTGCCGTCCTGGGAGGAGACACACTTGCAGGTGAGCAAAGACAGGTCCCACCTGGACCTTTCCTCTGGCAGCCTTCCCATGGTCATGCGGCAGCCAGGGATCCCAAATCTTGTGTCTGTGGGAGGTATAGGGAGGGAGAAATCCATAATCCCGTGAAATCCCAGCCCACAGCATGCCGGTCCCTTAAATTACTCTCAGTCGTGTGCAACATAACATGTTCAATGCCTTTTGGAAGGAGGGTAATTAGAGGAGGAGGTGTAAATGGAAAATAAGTTTGAAGGGCAGGCAGGGCTAGAGAGTTTTGTCATGCTGATCTGAGATCTGCTTTTTTAAGACACCATTTTTAGACCTGGCGACGCTAGCTGATTGCTGCCCCCTGCAATGCATGGCAGCACTGGCCGCACCGTGGGAAGATCCTCTTTGAAAAGGAGGAGTGAGAATTCAGCCGAGGAGCTGCAGCACAGCGAGGAACGACGTTGAGAGATGGCAGCCAGTTGTGCTTGGAGGACTGGGGGAGGACACTGGTGGCTCTGGTCTTCACCAGTGACTTGGACATGAAAAGGAAGCATTTGCTTGCAAAATGTGCTTCCCCAGCCAAGAAAGTGAGATGTGGAGGCCGGCATGGGGCCGGGAGCCGCTGCCCGGTCCTCTGGGGCTGCCTGCAAGGGCGGGCGGCCAGACAACGTGCTTGCTACACGCGTGCGGCCGAGTGAGAGGAAGAAAACTGCAGAAGGGAACGACAAAACTGCCAGGAAGACAAATGGGGCTGAAATGATCACTGGGACCGGGAGGGTCTGGAGCAACTCCCAGCAGGAGCGGCAGCAGCCAGAAAATAACCTCATTGCTCGCTGGAGCCTGAGCCACATATGAGAGGGACGAGCTGGCGTGGGCCGGTGAGGGCTGGGCGTCCCCTGTGCCGTGTCTCTGCGGCCTCATTCACCACTGCTCATGCAGGAGCACAAGCTCGCTCCTTGCCATGAGACTGAGGAGGAGGCACGGGAGGCAGAAGAGCAGCCAGCTCCATGGGGTTTATCACCGGGTACATGTCGAGCTTGTCACCTCTGACATCAGCTCTGTGCCTTGAAGATGTCCTTTGCCTAAGGAAAAGCCAGTTACAGGCTCCATACCCTCCCTGAATGGTGAACGGCAGCGACCCTGGACCTGGATGTGGGTTGCTCTGAAGGGACGGTGCACAGCGATGCCACCCCACCCCATGATGCTGCCAGTAGCACAGAGCTGCAGCTCTGAGCTTGGTCCATCCCCACATCCTGGGGGTCCAGGGAGCTACTGACCCAAACGTGGCAGGTTCGGGGTGAAAGCAGGCTACCTGTGAAGGTGCTTCAGCCCCGCTCCCCACGTGCCATAGAGATGCCTGGTGAGGATGAGGGCACCGCTCGCCTCCTCCCCACCTGCACCCTGGGGACCGATCCAGCCCCCCCACCAAACCGGGAGCGGGTGCCGGGTGGTGAGGACAGCCGTGGGGCTCGCCGGCAGCCCGGCACAGCCTGACAGGGCCTGGAGCCAGCCCAGCCAAAGAGTTGATGGTTTTCACACCCCGTCAGCCTGATGAACGGCCCCGCTCCCTCGGCACTCAGCGCCTGCAAGGGTCAATTACAGCGATTACTTCAAGGAGTCAAACGGGCTGCCGGCAGCACTGGAGAAAATCTTTGTTTCGGGTTCAGCTGTGTCACGGGAAGGAAAGAAGTGTCTGGGTGTGCAGCAGGGGGTGAAAGGAGACTCTACTGTACACGGGGCAAAAGTCAGGGGGTGTTTGGGGGGGAGGAGGGCTCCCCTGGAGCCAGCTGCCCTGCTCTGCTAGTGTGACTGAGCAGCAGTCAGGGCTTGTGCAGCCCCCAGCCCTGCCAGTGACTCAAGAAGGGCCTAAAAGCAGCCTAGTGGTTGTAGGGAGATGCTAACGAGGCAGAGGGAGCCTTCAAAAGTGGACGTGGTGGTGTAACATGAGAAACAGAAAAGAGCAAAACCCTGGCAAGTTAAAAGTAAAGTCACAATAAAGATGATTTAAAGTTTGAGGAAGAACTTGCTAAAAGTATTAAAGCTGAAAATAAGCCAGGAGAGGAAAGCAGCCAGTGAGCCAGTGCAGGTCATGGATGATGGAGGCACAAACAGAGCACCCAGGAAAGGCAAAGCCTCAGCAGAAAAGCTGAGGGGCGGTTTGGAGATCAGGGAGGGTGCTCAGGCAGTGCCCCCATGGCAGCCTTCCTGCGGGGCTGTGCTGGGGGGGGCTGTCCCGTGGCAGTGGCCTGCCAGAGATGTCTTCCAGCAAAGCGAGGAGCTGCGGAGTGGCATGTGTCTGGGACAAGGCGATGCCAGCCCAGCCAGGGTCAGCACCCAGCTGTTCCTGCCAGCCTGGGGCAGAGGGTGGGGAAGAGGACATGAGCTGTAGCCAGAGGGGCTCAGGGGATGTCACAGGCGATTTGGGAGAAGTGATCTATAACAGTCTGGGTCAAGATGGCACTTGGGGAACATTCAATACCACCTTGCAGGAGGAAGCCGTGCCTCGCAAATCAGCGAGGTCACCAAACGTGGGGAGCAGAGCAATGCGCTGGTCATGGGGCAGTGGCACTTCCGAAACAGTTTTGCCCTGGCACCCTTCCAAAAGCCCCTGAATGCCCAATGGACTGGAGGGATATTCACCTTGGAGGGAGAAAACTGGTTAAATGACTTGGGGTCACCAAATATAAAGCTGGCTGCTGAGCAGGAGCTCACAGTATTAAACTTCAGGCCGGAAAACTGGCAGATGAAATTCAGTATGATAAAGGCAAAACAACAACCCACAGAAAAGCAGCCCTAACTAGCCATGCAAAATGCTGACCCTCCTCTTCAGTGATGCTGGGTGTGAGTCAGAACAGCAAGCGTAAGGCGTGATTAGGAAAGGAGGAAAGAACAACTAAATAGATCCCCCTCTTGAGTACTATATGCAGCTCTTTTTTCTCAAGAAAGATGTAATGGGAATAAAGGAGTATGAAGAAAGGCCTTAATGATGCTTGGGAGTGGAGTTTGGAGGCATGGTGAGAGGGAAGATCAGATGTCTAGGTCACATAAGCTTGGAAAAGCTGAAGGGAGATGATAAAGGTCCCAGGGGCCAGAGTGGCAGGTGGAGGGAGAGCTGGCATCAAACTAGGAACAGTGAAATCATGGTGAGAACAAGTCCAAAACGAAGAGGAAGAAGCCCTTGCCTTCACCAGGCACTGCTCAGCTGTGAAACCCTCTGCCACAGGCTGTTGCGGCAACCAAAAGCGCACAAGGTGGGGAAAGCTGCGCCCACTGATGCTCTGAGTCAGCCTGACACACCAGCTGCAGCAGCTGGGACGGAGCTCGCTCACGCCCTCCCCACTGCCCTGCTCCCCCAGCCCCGTACCTGCCACTGCCGCAAGTGGGGTGCTGGGGGCTGCCTCCACTCCTGCGGGAGCAGGAGTATTTTGGCACTGGGAGCTGGCCATCCTTGGCCTGGGAAAGGGGCGAAGGAACCAGAATACCAGACCATAAGGCTGAGCTCAGCACACGGAGGCACCCTCTGAGCTGCAAGGAGTTGCGCAGGGAACTGTGTCCCAGTGCTTTGCTTCCCACGTGTCACGCTCTAGCTCTGAGCTGCTGGGCAGAAATCCTCCCCGGCCTACCACTGCTGCCTCCACCGCACAGTGCCTTCACCCCTCCCTGGCTTTTATGAGCAAGAATTGACCAAGATTTTCTCTGTCAGATTGAAAAATACCTTGAGTCAGGAAGAAAAAGAAGCTGAACCTGCCTCTGCGTCGCACCAGAGCTGTCCCAGGCACCTGGGCCGCGGGTGCCGGATGCGTAGCCTGGTGCACCCGCAAGCAGAGCGAGGCAGCGGGGCAGCAGGGCTCAGCTGTCAGGGCAACACATGGATGTAGGCAAGCTGGTTTCTTCTGGTGCAAAGCCATTTTCTGCCTATAAGGCTGGCAAGCCCTGCTCTGAACCTGGAGCACCGGCAGGAGAGCTCAGCATCCTCTGCAGCTCCATACCAGCATCCAACCCCCTGGCACCCCGCCAGCCACCCCGGCTGCCGCCCCCACCGCCGTCCTGCACGCGAGGGCCGGGGGCAGAGGCCCGGCCGCCGGCATCGCTCGCCCTTCGGGGTGCGGGCCGGGGGTGGGATTTGCGGAGATTATGCCGGAGGAATTACAAAGGAGCAGACTTTCCCACAGATGCTTCAGTCGACGCTCTGAGAAAGTGTGTGAGCCGAGGTGGCCCGCCTGCCTCACGGTGCTTTGGGGAACGCACAGGAACAGCACACACGGTTTTTAATAATTAAGTAACTTTAATTGTCCTGGGAAAGCAGCGCTTGCCTTCGGGCACTCTGCGCAAACTCATAATTAATGTTACCGGGAGAGATTACGGGAAGGAGAACTGAGAAATGATTCACTTTTGCTTTTTAAGCCTCTCTGTGTTAAAGCTGTATTATCCCCCGGTTTAAAGCCTCATTTAGCTGTGAAGAAAACCAGTGTACTCGCAGGGGGAGATGGGGGAAGGAAGGCAAAGCACCCTGACAAATTACAAACAGCCGCACCAGGCTCCGCCACCAGCCGCGGTGGGATGGGAGCTGGCGGCTGGCGCAGCTGGGAGCATCCTGGGTATGCCAAGCAGCACCATGGCGGAGAGCCCGGAGGAGCGAAGGATGCTTGTCATCAGCTGGGGCCTGGGCCCAGAGCCGGTGTGTGTGTAATTCCCACATGCACCTTCTTGCTTGAAGGCTCCAAAGGCACCTGCCAGCGCAGGAGCTGCCAGACGGTACGGGAACAAAACTGGTCTCTCCTGGTGCCCCCGAGTAGTGCACTAGAGGGCCAAATCCCAGGGAGCCTGAATGTGGCAAAGTGCAACATCCTCCTTGGAGTCAGAGGGTGACTAGCCCTTTGTAAATCCAATTTATTCCAAGTAAATAAAATAAGTGTTTAGCATCCTAACCCTGGCCACGCTCCTCCGCCACCACCTGCTCCCAGTCCTCCCGGGGCCGGTGCTTTCCTGCAGCAGCACATCCCCTGGCCAGCCGTGCAGCGAGCAAGTGCTCCTCCAGGATGTGCCTGGCATGGGCGGCCGAATGCCCCATGTCAGGGCACCTCTCAAGCAAGCTGAGCCCCAGACACCCCCGGAGCCCCTTGGAGTGCCCAGCCTTCCTTCCCGGACAGCTGCCTGCCTCTCCAGGGCTGCTGAGCCGGGGAGGATTCATTCAGCTCACAAGCGATGCTGCGAGCCAACGCGGCCCGAGCCCCACGGGGATCCCAGCCAACAGGCTTTGCCGGCATGGCACAAAGAGGTGGGCAGTGATGGAGGGATGCAAATCCTTCCTGGTGTGTGCGTTGCCTGGGATCTGTGGCACTTGCTGGTGCATTTCACTCACTTTAAAACCAACAACCTATTAGACTGGAGCATCTCTTTTCTTTCTTTTTTTCCTTTCTGGTTCCACCCCCCCCCCCGCAAATCACTGGACTCGCACAGGACGCAAGGTATTTTACTCTATAGAAATCCTTTTTTCAAGCAACTATGTCAAGAATGTTTTCATACTTCGGGCTGGATGGGAAAAAAAAGGGCTTAATCCCCTGAGATGGTTATTTCTCTGAAAACAGACATGCAAATGCTGGACTTGTCAAACCTTAAAATGTTTTCTTTATTCAGGGAATTACTGCCTGCCTGCTGAGCCCGGGTAATGCTGACAGGCTAAGCCCGGGGCCTTGGCAGCAGAGCATGCAGAGTGTGGGAAAGGGCGGCTGAGGCACGCGCCAGATAAGATCATACAATAAATGATACAGCCCTCCGGAGCACACGGCCACTTTCATATGCAAACAGGCCTCCTGGTACACACACACACACACACACACACACACGCACACACACGCACACGCACATGCTTCCCAGGCAGGATGCAGCACCTTGCAGCACGCCCGGGCAGACGCACCCGTACACGCATGCGGCCGGCTGCGGGGCTGCAGGGGTGAGGGGGCGCAGGGGGATGCGGGATAGGGTTTGCTCACCCCACCCAGCACCCCAGGTGCTGGAGGAGGAGGGATCTTCCCAGCAACCCTTAGTCCAGCCAGGCACGTTCCCTAATTGTCCTGTCATGCCTCAGTGGCTGCTGGTGCCCGGGTTCCTGTTGCAGCTGAGGGGTGGTAGCTTGCAGACCCCGCTGGTGCCCTGCAAGGAGGGGGAAGTCATCATTTAAGCACTTTGCTAGTTCTTTCTTCCAACTATGGGGTAAAACCTGGCAACAGGACCCAAATGGCTCAGAAGGGGACAAAAGCGATCCAAAATGCACAGGGCTTTTAACTGCATTTTTTAAGGTAGTGTGTTGCTTTTGGCCTGTGAGGCTTTTTGGTGCACGTGCCTGGAGCTAGGCAATGCAGCCACAAGTTCTGCCCTCTGACAGGAATTAATTTCTAAACAGAAGCAGAGAGCGTGACCCCGCTGATGGGAGTGGCAGGACCAAAGGTGCCATGTCCCTGCTGCCCAAGGAGCAGTGCCAGCCTCCTCCCAGGGAACTGCAGAGCCCTCGCTGGGACCATTTTTGCTTTCTTTGCCGTGTGAAAACCTGATTCAGCTGGGACGCAGGCAGGCAGGAGGCTGGTGTGAGCCTTTCTCAAGCCCTAAGTGTGGCACATGCACATTCGTATAATAACCCAGTGCCTGGCAATCTGCAGCAGGCAGTGGAGAGCAGCCATCATGCGTGATAGCAGTGGTGGGTCACACAGCTGGCCGCAGCTCATGACCCACGTTCCGAGCAGTGCTGGGATAGAAACGATGGCTGCTGAGCTACCAAAACTGCAGTGAAAGCCACCGTGGGAGGGAGCCACATCAGCAGCAGCACTTGGAGGCAAAATGGGCTCCCTCAGGCAGCCAAGTGCCACCCGAGAGCAGCGCTGGCACCAGCCCAGGCCCCCATGGGCTGCTGACAGCCATGGTCGACCTTTCCCATCCCATCATGGCAACGTGTCCCACTCCGATGCCACCACCCATGTGTGCTGCTGGGACATGTTTTGCGGGGAGCATTACCAAGTTAATCTCAGCACAGCTCCTCCTAACTTGAGCTTAGCTTTTGGCAAAATGTTTGCATTTTTAAGGCGTGGAGGAGCCTGAGTGCAGGGGCAGAAGGCTGCTGAACACACAAGAGGTGGCAAAAAGAGGTGGCCAGTGATGGATGGTTGCCCTGCACACCCCCAGTGCCCCACACGCTCGCAAATCACAGCTCCTCACTCCTTGCTACTCTCAAGGTAGCTGGGGAAGGGGAAGAGGGAGGGCGGGGGGATCCTGGCGTCTTACTCCCAGCTTAATACGGTGCATTCACACAGATAATCTGTCAAGGAAAAAATGAGCCAACAAGCTATCTATTCTTGTCTGCGCTATTTTCCCATGTCAGAAACAGGCTGGGCTGAAAAATGTAGGTTTCCCCTTTCATCTTGCCTTTCAGAGCCCCTGAACAAGATGCCTTTCTTTGCCAGCGCTCGCCGAGGAGATCTTGCCTTGAAGAGCAGAAAAAGAGGCTTTCTTTTTCTTCTTCTTTTTTTTTTTTTTTTTAAATATCTATGTCCAGGCCATGCCAGTGGCAGGGAAGTGGAGTAGCTTTTATTTTCCCCAGGAAATGAGGGTGCTGTGCTGATTCCCCCCTTGATCTCCTACTGTTGTTACTGTCTCCACCAAGCTGAATGGGGGGTGACAACAAACATTTCCCTTCCACTGCTGGGAGATTTTATTTTTAACTTGAAAAAAAGTGCCTGGGGAGGCAAAAAAACCATTTCCCCAGGTTAGAGGCCCCAGTGAATGAGAGACAAGTGATGAAACACCGCAGCATCCTCCCCTCAGCCATGTGGTGCCAACACACCAGTGCTGGACACCCAACAACACCCATCCTTTCACAAGTGCTGCCATACTGGTGTGATTAACTCACATTTCTCTCCCCTCCATCCCTCCTCCCGGTCCCAGCCAGGCATGTGTGTCCCTGCCAGCTAGACACGCCATGGTAGAGCCTCCTGTCCCCCATGCCCGTGGGGTGGCAGGCAGCATGAGGGGCAGGCAGGGCATCTGCACACCTCCTCTTCATGGGGCAGTGGCAATCCTTGCCCTCCTCTGCCCGGGCACCTTGGGCTCGTGTGCTCTTTTTATACAGTTGCTTTGGTCTAATAAAAGCAAGAAATGTGTTTTTATAGGCTTTGTGGTCTGTCTTTCATTAATCACATTTCTTTGCGTACTTGCTAGTTTGTTCTACTTCAGTGACTGGCAGCGGCCACCAGGTCTCCAGCCGTGTGGGCTGTTCTGCTGGTGCTGGGCTGTGTTTGTTGATTTATGGAAGTGGTTTTCAAAAAATAATATTTGAAATGGCCAGGTAACAGCCAAGTGCAGGGAGACGACATATCGGCAGCACTCGTATAGCAGCGATCCAGCTATCTGGTTTCTTGTAAAAGCAAATACTTTAAAGGGTTTTAGGCTGTTCTGCTTCCTTCACTACTTTGAGAAGGACTGAAAATTGTGGTCCCCTTTGCCATGGTTTCCTTGGCCTGGGGATCACACATGGCAAGCAAATGAACCCTCCCTGAGACCCAATTAGTGGTGCCACTGGAAGTCTTTTTTTTTTTTTTTAATGTATCTTTTTGAAGAAAGAGGTGGATGCTCTTGCCTCCACCCGATGCAGGAAAGTGGAAAGTCAGGCTGTATCCCTCCAGTCCTGGAGGAGCCTGCTTCCTTGGTGCTGGAGTGTAGATGCTCCTACAGCCAATAATGACACACAACCTCACTCAACTTTTTTTCACCTTAGCTTTTCTTGGAGGTTTGTGAAGATGAGCAAAAAGAGGAGACAGAGCTCCAGGAGCAAATGGTTGCAGACAACCTGCCAGGTAGCCAGCTCATCTCTGGGGGGTGTCTAGGCATTGTCCAGACGCCCCGGGTGTTTGGTTCCTAACTGTCATCTGTAATGAGGGCAGGGGAAGAAGCTCCTGCAGGGAATGCTGTAGAAGAGGTGGCTGAAGGCTCGGGCTGCCACGAGCTGCGGTGCCGGTCGCTGCACTGGTGAGCCTTGCTGGTGCCTGCGGTGGGTGTGAATGCAGGGCCAACACCTACAACTATCAGAGAGCTGTCGGAAGAGCTAAAGGGCATGGGGATGTGCTTCTCCATCAAAATGTTTCTGAGGCAGGGCTGCTGGGAGGAACCTCAGGGAAATAGGGAGCAGACAAAGCAGGCAGCTAATTGCAAGGAGAAAAAATACATAGGTAAGATAAAAGAGAGTGTTTGCATCGTCTGGACCCCCCCGGCCATCCCAGGTTTGCCTCCAGCTGTTTGGCAAAAAGCTCTTTCCAACATTTGAGGAGGTCATGGCTCGTCTGGAATCAAACAAAACTAGCAAGCAAAGGCGAGCAGGCAGGGAGGAAGGCATGAAACCAGCTCCTTTTGACTTTTGGGAGGACTGGGAAACTTGTAAATGCAATTGCTGCTGGTGGTGGTGTAGCACTATGATTGCCACAGCTTTTGCATGACAGTACTGAGAGACCCCACCTAAGGCTGGAGCTGCTCCAGGCTCTGGAGAGAACTCATGGCCTGAATACAGAAAACAGGGGTGGAAACAAGCAAGAAATTACTTTCCCACAGGCAGACCGGGGCAGAGCTGGAGCCGCCATCCCCTCAGTACGGCCATGGCCATGGCCACCAGCTGTCTTGCCCAGGCAGCAGGGTCAGGGCTCAGCTGCATAAACATGTGGGGACCTGGGCAAGAGCTGGAGCAGCCCGAGGAGCCCTTGGGAGCTCAGCGTGCCACCTCCATGGGAGCCTGGCAGGGCTTCGAGGCATGACAGTGGGGCAGGGATGCCCGGGCCAGCGCACCACCAATTTGCTCAAGTCTTTGGCCCTGCTGCACAGCAGCGTGCCTCGGCACGTGAAATGCTGTGGTCCTTCTTAAACCTGAGCCTGGGAGCTTCCTCCAGGACAGGGGAAGGGGGTGGCAGGCAGGCAAAGGCAGGACCATCCCCAGCCTCCTCTGCCTTCCTCCCAGCCAGCTGAGCCCTGGTGTGATGCAGCAGGGACTGGGACATGCCTGTCCTTGCTCTGGGCTCCTGAACGAAAGGGGCTGAGGCCACGGGTGCTCCATGGGAATGAGCATCGCAGCCTCCACAGGGTTGGGAAACTGATGTTATCGCAAGGGAGGGTTCGTCTCAGCACGGCGGTGAGGAGCAGCCCCCTCCAGCCAGCCCCACAGCCACTGCCGCGGGCCCTCCGCCAGCTCTGTGGGATGGAGGCCCCGGCAGAGGCAGGCTGGGAACCGCCTGGACCGCTCCAGCAGACGGGACCGATGCTGGTCACGCCACACCGTGAATCGGCAGCCTCAGCGTGCAGCTGGATCCTTCAGCCATAGCGGCAACGGTGGGGCAGGCACCGGGTACACCCGGGGCCACCTCTCGCCTCCCGATGCCAGGGCCTTTCCCGGGGCAAGGGCAAGGCCTGGGGGGGGCCGGCGGGGTGCTGCTGCTTTCCCTGGGGCATGGCACAGCCCAGCCGAGTCTCCTGGCTGCAGGCAAGGCTGGGAGCGGCCGGACTGCTGAAGCCCTGGGAAATAGTCACCTGGCCCTCCTGGGAATCTGCAAGTCTTTCCATGGGCTCGGGAGCTCAGACTGCAGACTTTCCCCCATGCATGGGACAAGGCTCTGAAGCCAGCACAAATTCAGAAAAAATACCCCATGCATGTGAACGAAGGCTCGTGTGAGGGCAAACCTTGCCTGTCAAGAGGACCCTGACCCTGGGTGGCTGCTGCTGCGCTGCTGTCCCAGGGAGGACGCAGGGACACCCTTTCCTTCCTGCACCAGGAGCTCATTTGACACCTCTCCCGGCACTCTGCCAGGCTGCCCCGGCACCCACTGGTGCGCACTGGGACACTGCCAGCCCCGCTCAGCCCCTGCCAGGCTCTGCGGGCAAGCTGGCCGGCCCGCCCGGGAAGCGAGGCCAGTGTCCGGCAGGATCAGCCCTGCTGCTCTCCAGGCTCAGATGCTTCCTCCGAGCACCGATGCCGTCCCACAGGCAGATCCCACCCGTGCTCGGGGGGAATCGCCAAGGGATGCGCGGGGTGACGGGGCAGCGCGGGGGAGATCCCGCACCGCAGGCAGGGAGTGCAGGCAGCCGGGCACCGCGCTGCGGGCTCAGCCAAGGCAGGGCAGGAGAAGTGGAGCAAAATCCCTGGAGGAAAGCTTTGCTCAGCGCCTGTCTCCAAAGGGTTAAGCAGCTTGCACAAACCACCCCGGAGCCCAGGTCTGCTCTGCCCCCTCCACCTCCTTCACCCTCCGAGGGCCGGGCTGGTGCCAAAGTCGGAACCTGCTAATCAGCAGCTCCCAGCAGCGGCAGCCCTCCGTCTGCCTTGACTCCTGGCCAAGCGCGGCCGAGCCTGCCGGCGCAGGAATGTGTGAGAGCCATGTGTCACTTCTCCAGACTGTGGGAAAGTGCTGCTCCAGTGAACTCACAGCAGCTGCCCTGCCCCAGCCCGGCCGCGCCGCGGGAGAAACAGGAGCCGAGGCTCGTAGGCCTTGGAACGGCAGTTTGCTCCCGCTCGTTTCCGTGCGGATCCGCTGCCAACCCCCAGCCCCGCGGGTGACAAAGAACATCTGAGCCCCCAGTGCCTGCGGTGGCCACCACGGATGGGGAAGGAAGGGCTGCTGCCCTTTTTTTCCTTGAGAAAACAGTCCGTCCCGTCCCGTCCCCCCCCCCGCCCCTTGTCGTTTGGGTTTTTCTTCTAAATGAAGGGTGTGGGGGGTGTTGACAGCAGGAGCAGCCGCCTGGGGAGCTGGGAGCTGCCCCCGCGCCGCAGCTCGCACCACCTGGCACTTGTACAAGACTCTTCATCTTCAAAGCCTTGGGCAGACAATGGCCCCTTTCAGGCCCGTGGTGCCTGGAGCCGGCCAGGGCCCTGCCCGTGGTCAGTCCGCCTGGCGTGGGGCTCGGCCCCAGCTCCAGCACAGAGGCATGCCTGCCCCCGGCTGCAAGGGGAAGGCAGGAGATGCTGGGCGCTGGGGGGGATGCTCCTGCAGCCCACACCCCGGCTCCCGGGGGGAGTAGCCAGCCCCTTCCTCCTCTCCAGCATCCTCCTTGCTTGCCGTGGCCCTAAAGGGCATTGCAGCGGCTGTCAGCGCGGCATCTCCCGGAGGGGCTTGGCACTGGAGCCCCAGCGTGGCCCTGGGCTTGGCGTGGAGGGGGGTGGCTGCCTCGCCGCGGGACCCCCCACACCAGCAGCTCCAAACTCACACAAAAGCAAGACCAAGCAGAATAGAGGGTGTGGAACAGCCCGTCCGCTTTTTCCCCCCAGCTCCCTGCCAGCGGATTAATTGCCAGCCTGGGGAGCAGGAGAGCTGGGCTGGGGCTTGGCAGGAGGGCAGCAAGGCAAAGTGCTGAAGCCGCACATTCGGGCGGCCGGCTGGTGCCCCCGCGCCCGCCGCCAGCCCTCCCCGCCGCCTCCTCGCCGTGCTGGCCCCAGCCGATCAAGCTCTGCAGACGAACATCTATTTCTGCCCTCATTTTCATCTCCTTCTCCTAAGCCTGCCACGGGCTCTCGTTAAAGCTGCTTGCTGGGGACTCATTAACTTGGCAGGCTCAGTGAACCCAGATCAATTAAAATAAAGCTTCTTAACTTCTCTGCCCTCTGCTTTGCTGCAGCGTTGCCCCGCGCTCCTACCCCTGTCCACAGCCCAGACCAGGGAGAATGAGGATGATGGTCCCCAACCCACAGCACATCCTGGAGGTGTGCTGCCAGCCCCAGGTCCACCTCTGCCATAGGTCCTGGCCCACGTTAGCACCCTTGACCGGGTGCCCTCCCTACTCTCAGGGAGCCGGGTTGGTGAGAGCCTCTTCCACAGGAAGCCACAGCTCCCGTTGGGGCAGCCAAGGTATTTATAATGTCACGAGCAGGGTAGGATGGCTGCAGTCCAAAATTTTGCTTTGGTTTTTAAACACTTTGTCCAACAGATGCTGATGTGCCCTCATCCCCTGCTGGCTCAGCTGGCTGTGGTGCGCCTTGCTGAGTCCAGTGCTGAGCTTGTCCCTGCGGACTGCGAATGACATCTCTCACCTAAAGTAAGAGCGGTGTTCAGGATGCAGAGCCTGCTCCTCAGACCCCGCGGTGCCCAGGGGACACTTCTTGGCCAACAGCCACGCTCAGACACCCAATTCACCTGATAGGTGATACCACAGCTCTTGCTGTATTTAGTCAAATGTTATGATGGGTCCATTGCCAATGATAGCTTTAAGGGGTAAGAAGAGAGGCAGGGTCACTCCTTTTTCCCCCCAAAAAAATTCTCTGGATGCCGTGCAGCCAGTGGAGAGCTGAAATATCCCTGATACTGCCCTGCCATTGACTTATTTATGACTCCAGTCAGCCTGTGGTGCACCCTTTGCTATTTCAGAAACCTTTGGAGAACAATGCTAATTACCTGGTCAAAACTACACAAATTCAGAAGGTCAGGCAGAGGCAGAGATGGGGCTTTCAGCCCGTTCTAAACCTGTTGACCAAACCTAAACAAACCAAAGCTGTAATAAAATTAGTTTGGAGTCTTTGCTGGATTGCATCTGTGCAAATTCAAGTCTGCTTCAGACAGACAGATAACGATATTAGTGGGTATAAAATGAGGCCACAGGGTGTCAGAGACCATGGGCCAAGCCAAACGTTGGATGTGAATGCTCCCAGGCTCTGGGAAAATTCTGACCCAGGCACTGACGGAACAGGGTGGCTCGGGCTTATCTCTGCAAACCGAGGACAGCGGCGCAGCCTCCCTGGCCCTTGGCTGTGGAGGACCTCCAGCATGGTGAGAAAATCTGGGGCTCCAGCACCCCACTGGCACATTTCTCACTGCTTGGCCACAACTGTGATGGCTCACAGCCTTTCTTACTGTGAGGGCAAAGTCCAGTGTGTCACCTGCTGCAGAGCCAAGCTATGTCCCCCCTTGAAGCAAGCCATGCCTGCCACTCTGCAAGTATCCCCACAGAGCCTCTCAAGTGGAGAAAATGTTTGCTGTTGGCGTTAGGCATAGACCTAAACTCCTTGCCTGAAAGCCCTTGAAGCGGGGCAGCTTGCATGAGGAGGAACTGAACTTGGAAGCTCAGGGTCAGCAGTTTCTCCTTGCCAGAACTGAGCAAGAAAAGCAAACAGCTCCTCCGGCCCTTCTCTGATTCGGCTTTTGTTACACTTTCCAAACACGTCAGTCAAATATTCACAAAAAAATCAGCCAAATCTTTCCAAGGCTTGCAAGCTCACTTGCAAATGAGCATTGGCCGTATTGACACTCTGCAGAGGTTTGATTGCACTGGAAGAAGGAAGAAACGTGGCGTGTGAGGTTTAACCATCCCTCTGCTATGGCAGCATGTCATCTCTTTGGTGCTGGATGAGCTCCCTCTTACAGGCAGGTCAGGCTCCCCTTCTCTGCCTGCTCTGCCCCTCCTCAGTGACTCCCTGGAGCATGTATGCATACGTGTATATAAGTGCTAATGACCATGTTTGTGTACTGGGTGTATTTGCTGGGCAACATTTGACTGTCATGGGGTGCCAAGGTGGGAAGTGTGAATTAGCTTGCTTAAACCTCCCCTGTGTTCACGGAGGAGCTCAGCAGCACCCAGGGTCACCAACGCACCATCAACGACTGGCTCTGCCTGGCCAAGCTGGGCAGAGCTGTTCCATAAGAAAGGCAATGGCCGTGTCCTTCTGTCTGCAGAGAGCAGCCTGCAATGTCAGCAGAAGGCTCAGGTATTAGGGGCAAGGAGAAAGCAGCTGATGGGTACTTTGTAATTTTGTAACACAGGAGTCTGGGGGTGCTAGGGGTTGTCAGGAGCTCTAAAGATGAACCAAGCCCTTCTCAAATTCCTCATCAGGGGACACCTAAGTGCTTTCTTAGCAGTAACTAAATACCCATCCCCTACCAGTGAACTTGGAAATGGTGCATTGTGCATGCCAGGCCTGAGCCACAGCACAGGTATATGGTGGAGCTGCTGGCTGCCTGTGCGTGAGCCCATTTTTTACCCTATATCTTTCACAAAATGACCCTGCAGCCCGCCCCAATCCCACCGCTCTGGGGTGTTCCCTGCCTAGATTTTGCACAGCATGGGTGCAACGTGTAAGGACTCCTACAGCTGGCTGCCAAGTGTGGTTCCCCGCCAGCGCCTGGTGCTGGGGTGCATGTCGGGGTGCTCCCAGACTCCTCCATGTGCGGGGCTGGGGGTCCCCCCTTGCTGCTGGAGGTGCCACCACACAGCCTGGCCCTGCCACTGAAGGCACAGCCACAGCCGTGCGGAGCACATTCCCACAGCTCCCTCCCTTCCAGCCAACTGGGAGGCGGCAGTCTTGGCAGGCAGGGCAACAAAAGTGCTGACAGGGAATCACTGGTGGGCCGGGGGGTCCGGCAGCTTCCCCTCAGCTCTGACCTTAGCTGCTGAGCGCTCGCGGGGCCCATTGGGATAACGTTTCTCCTCGCTGCTGATCCCTGCTTAGCGGGCACATTGCTGGGATGGCAGAGCCATCCCGAGCTCTTGACGCCTGGCTCGGTCCATGGCTCAAATTCAAGGCACCTGCTGCCATAAGGCAGCCCAGGAAAGCTGGCCAAGGGGCTGTTGGGGTTTGAACCCCCAGCAGTGGTCTCAACCCCCCTGCAAGTGGTTCCTGTGCCACCATGGGCAGCACGGGGAGTGCAAGGGGTGGCACGCAGGACAGCAGGTCCCACAGCCCCTTGGTTACCCCACAATTGCAAAAAATTAGGTGCCTGGTGAGACACCCATGGGTGCCTGGCTGGAAGTGGGTGTCCTGCACCCAGGGGCAGAGGTGCCACCTCACCCTGCATCCCCCACACTGGGCTGCTGTCCCCAAGGGGCAGGACTTGTCCCCCCTCAGGGAGGAAGGGACTGTCATCCCCCAGCCCCACAGGTTTCCCCAGTGTCAGCACTGTTTCACCGTGAGCCGCCTGTCACCTCTGGCCCTGGGAGAGGTCTGGGGTCACCATTACTCTCCTACTGTGACAAGGGAGGAGCAGGATGCTGTGACAAGTATCCAACCCTGCCAAGTCCTGGGAGCTCTTGCCTCTTTGGAAAGGAGGGACTTGGGCTGAACTGGTCAAAAGTAACCGTTTTAGCCGGAAGTTTTGATTCTTAAAAGTATTACCTACTCTAGTTTCTAATTTATTTTTCAAAGAGAAAAAAAAAAACCCAAATTGTCCTCTTTAAAAAATCTGGTTTTATTCAAATACTAGTGTGATAAAAAACAAGAGCTGTTTTGTGCTTGAAAGCTTTACCCTAAAACCAAATGCTTTCTGTAACTACTTTTTTAATACCGAAAAAAATTCAACCAAAAATAGCTCTTTGATTCTAAATTTTTATTTTGGTCAATCTTTGGTCCTATCCTTAATCTAAAAGCGTTCTTTGCAAATAGCTCCTTCCAGAATGGGAGGAAATGGAAAATGTGAGAGTGACAGCAAGCACAGGAGCTGGGGCACGGAAGGAAAGCCAGGACAGCAGAGCTAAAGCTGGGCTACCTTCAACCAGATACCTCCAGGGGAAGGGAGGGGAGGAGGAAGACTTTAATGAATTAGTCCTGGGCACTCTGGAGCATTTCCAGTTTGCAAATTACCACTGCTTTATTAGGCTCTAATTCAATCCGCTCTGGGGCATTGCTTGCAAAACCCTTTTTGAAGAAGAGCAGTGGGAAGCGTCCCGGTGTGGGACTGGTGCGTGGTCTGTGGTGGCACATCCCTGCTGGTTGGTGCCTGCTGTGGCTGGGTCCCATTCCCCATTCTCCATCCGGCAGGGGAGGAAAATGTGACCCCAGGGTTGCTAGAGATCCCTGATTACATTAAGTGACTTTGTGGCATGATAAAACCCATGAGTAGAGCCTCAGAGTGGTTTAGATCCAGTCACAAGGGGATTAACTCTTTGTGGAGAGAAAGAGTGTGTAAGCATGAGTGTGCAAGCGTGGCCCTGCTGCACACCCACACGCCTGCCAGCCTCCCGGGACAGCTGAACCCACTCGTCTTGCCCAGGACACGCAGGGCCATCCATGCAAGCTCAGCACTACGGGCAGGGGCACGCTATGTCCCCGCCGCCGCTGGGGACAGTGCTCCCATACCAGTATGCTGTGGGCACCACCAGTCATCTGCAAATCCACAAGCCCCTGCAGTGCTGTGCACTATGTCCCAGCTAGACATGCATATGTGCGTATATATGTATGTATGCATGAATGTGTCTGTGTGTCTGTAGGACTAGGTTTTCTGGAAATCTGTGTCTTTTTGGCAGCCTGGGCAGCAACAGCTGGGTGCGGGGCTGAGGAGCCTGCCCCATCCCAGCACAGGCAGGGCAGGGTGCCCGAGCCTGCTCTGTGCTGGAAGAGAGAAGAGGCTGAAAAGATTGTGAAGCCTGTAGCTTTATCAGATCTGCCTGTGTTCACAGCAGAGCCTGAGCCCAACAGCAGCTCAGCAGCCCAGCTGGCCCCCATCCTGCTCCCTGCAGGGTACTTACTGTAAAAGCCTCCCAGGGCCATTTATGGCCCCTGGGGAACCCTCCCAGGACCCACTGAGTAGAAGGGGGTTTTCCAATGCTGTTGGTCTGGGATCTCATCCATCCCTGGCATGGAGGTCTGGCTTGCACAGACACAAGTGCATGCACAACCTGCAGTCCTTGGTACAGAGCTTGTGCCAGTGGGGAGTGTGTTGTGGGGCTTGCAGCACCCTAGCCTCCCAAAAGCCCCCTCCTCCCTGTAGGAGCTGAAAAAGTAGTCCCTAACTAAAGTGTGGCAAGTTTGTTTTTTGGCTGAGAGCCCGCAGGATGGCCAAAGTTTGACACACAACTGGTTCTCACTGTCACCCGGCAGCATTTCACCCATGAAGGGTGTATTACCCATGATCAGACTTTGCCACCCCCAGAGATGCCCTGTCCCTATAAGTGTGACTCCTTGGTTTAAAATTGGATGATTTCTGTGGAAGGAGAGAAAAAGGGGGGGTGAGACCCTTCAAGGGGACTAATAAAAAGCACAAGACTGGAAGCCCCTGCCCCTAAACCCTAAAAAAGCATCGGCCTTGGCTCTTTCTTCCCTCACATGGAACAGCGTCTGTGCGCCTTCGGAGTTCACTTCTGAGAACGAAACGCTCTGGCAAACAGGGTGAAAGGAGAGGGTGGAGAAGTGGGAATGAAGAGGATGAATGGGATGTATCCAGCCCTACTCTTATCTGATGGCTGCTGAGTGAGGCATGATGAATTCCCCAGCAACAGGTCTGTTTTGTCAGGAGGCCTCTTATCAGATGGCACTAGCACAGTGGTCTGGCCATGGCCATTAATCAGCCATCAGCAGCTCTCCTCCAAGAGAAAAGTTACTGCCCTCTCTTTTTCTCTGTTGGCTCCAGGCCCTGCTCCCAAAAGCTGCAGCGAGAAAACTCCAGCCAGCCAAAGCCCCCCTGCTCCAGAGGAGCGCAGGAGATGGCCCCATGCTGGGGGTTGCTGGAGACGCCAGCACCCTTTGGATAAGGGAGTGGGTGGGAGTCGTGGGAGAGCAAACAATCCCAGCCCGGCCAGCCATCTCCGCCTGCCTGTGTTGAGTGGCCAGGGAGAGACCCCTGGGGACCTGCTAGTCCCCATCCCCGAGCTGGAAGGAGCAGGGTGGGCCAGGAGAACGGGGTGAAGGGGCACCCCGGACTTGCTGATGGCTCCTCTGGCCTCACATCTGCCAGCACAGCAGAAGCTGCAGAGCCTCCGGCATGGTGTTGCTGACACCTGGGGCTTTGGGGAGCAGGTTTGGCAGTGGGTTTGGCTCTCCCACCAAACCACAACAGCCCTGGCAACCCCCTCGCCCCTAATCCCCAGCCCCCTGCTCTGTCCTCCCTGCACAGCTGCTGCCGGCTGCGGGGGGCTGAGCAGGGCTCTCTGCTCACTCCGTTTACACACCCTGCTTGCCTGCAGCTGGTGGTGGGTGATGGGGTCTGCAAGGTGAGCACTTGGAAGTCCCTTTTATTTCATAAGCTGTCTTTCCTGGGTTAGCTGGGACTCAGGCGTGCAGCCCCCTCCCCGGGGTGATGGGGCGACCGGAGTAGCAACAGGTTTGCAGCTGTAAGAAGTCACTTTACTGCAAAGCAATTTATCAGAGCAAAGGGAGAAGATGCATGTGTGCATATGTGTCATCTTGTAATGTACTTGGGCATATGAGAGCCCCAACATCAGGGTGGCCCCAAAAGGTAGGGAGACATTTCATAATCAAGGATGCTCCTCTGGATGGGTCACAACTCCTCACAGGACCTGGCCCACCCACAACCCCGGACCCCATGGGGACACCAGTGGGCCTTAACCCTGCAGGGCTGCAAACTGCTCTGGCTGCAAGACAGTCCCCACGTGTCACTGTTACAGCATACTGGAGGGAAATGCTAGATAACAGGTCAAACACGGGCACACGTCAAAGGTAGGTGGGGGCGGCAGCATCTCTGAAGCATCCAAGAATGAAGGTGGCGTTTGAGGGGGTGCAGAGATGGGGGAGGCCAGGGGAGAGGGAGGAGGGGGATGCTTGGGTAGGAGGTGAAGGACACACTGTGTCTCATCTGGCCGCAGGCACCTGAGCAGGACCAAGAGTGGCTGGAGCCCAGCTTCTCCAAGCCTGAGGAGTCACTGATCCTCAGGGATACCTT
This sequence comes from Elanus axillaris, assembly GCA_026212715.1. Lineage (NCBI taxonomy): Eukaryota > Metazoa > Chordata > Aves > Accipitriformes > Accipitridae > Elanus > Elanus axillaris. Next base: position 28,399,807 of record JANZLQ010000089.1, read on the forward strand.
CACACAGAATGCAGCTGCCTCTGTAAAACCTTCTGTAGGCTTGGAGCGTGCAGGGGCAAGGTTGCACATGGGAGGCAGATGGGTCTGGCTGTGGGGTCATGCTGCCTGGAAGCAGAGCAGGAACACTCCTGCTCCAGTGCTCTGCAGGGGGCAACTGAAGTGAGATGTCTGCCCCCGGCCCTGGCTGCAGCGGGACCCACAGGCTGGAAAATTTCAGTCAGGAGGAGAAAGGAGGGGAGGTTGGTGCCAGGAGCTGTCGGCGGTGGGTCGGTGTCCTCTTACCTCCCCCTGCAGCCGCGGAGGAGCCGTCTGCGTGCTGTGGGTCTGGTGCTATCAGCATATGGGTGACATTTGTCCCTTGGTCACGCTTTCCCCATGCAAAGTGCAAAGTCCTCACTGTCTCCGTGTCAGCTGAGGCATGGGACGGGGATGCCAGCTTGGTGGCTGACACTGAAGCTGGGGCGGCTGCGGGGCCACATGCAAGGGTCAAGCACGCAGGGGAGTACAAGCAGGGGGGTGCTGTGGGCAGCTCCTGCTTCAGGGAGCTCTGCACGTAACCCCTCCTTGAGACATTTTAAACTTCGTCATCTCTTTTGGCAGATGGGCCAAGGAAGGTGCTTTTGGCCCCTGGCAGTTGTTTTCCTTTTTCCATGCAACCTCACGTGGGACCGCTGCGGCAGTGGGCCACTCTGGGATGGGATTTATTGTCACATTTAACGGCGGGTTATTGCCAGAAAATCCATCCTGGGAAAGCAACAGTCCTTCACCCAGGGGATGGCTGGAGGTGAGGTCCATCTCTGCGCGGTGGCAATCTGTTTGCTCAGCACCTGGGGTGTCCTGGGTTGTGCTGGCAGGGGCCAGCACGGGCCCCCCTGCTATGCTGTGCAAACATGATGTCACAGGGAGGCAAAAAGCTGTGAATGAGAGTTCATGGCAGTGAGTAATGGAAAGCAGTTGTCCCTTGTAATGTTGCCTGGCCATAAAATGTCAGATAGATGTAAAAGTTATAAATACATCAGAGAGCAAATAATTACAGTGCAGCATTAACTCCTTGCTTCGGGAGTGCTGCTTACGTCCCTGGGCAGCTCCCAGCACCAGGGAGACAGGCCAAGAGCAACCTGGGGATGGGACCCAAACGTGTGCAAACTCCTTTCGCTGGTAAGTCCTGATCTGCTGCTGATGGGAGTTTGGTTGGGTGCTGGCACTCGCAGTGGATTTCAGACCTGTTCGGTGCATTGCTGAATCTCATGGGTTGGATATCTGAGCTTGTTGCTATGTTGAAGGATGGTCTGTGCCTCGTTGTGTCATTAGTTAGGTGAGAGCCAAGGGCAGACATGCGCCCTGCTGCACTGACAATGGCAGGCAGCATCTGAGGACATAGCCCATAAGGTTTTGGGAGAGTATGTTCTAATGGAAGGGGTTTTCTCAACACGTGGGAGGCACAGCCTTCTCTCAGCTGTACAGCGGAGCACCATGGATGGGTGTGTTCATGCACCTCCCAGTGAACGCATCTTGAAGAAGGAACGGGTAAAGTCCTGAGGATCCTCATTCCAGCCACCACTATGAAAACAGCACTGGCACAGCCCTCTGGACAAGGACTTAAGGAGGCGCAGCATCCCCTCAGTACCAAACTGATGCAGTGTTCCCAAAGCAAGGGGCTGTGCGGGTGCTCAGGAGCAGCAGCTGGAGCAGGGTTCCTGCAGAGGACCAGCACTAGCAGAGGGGCTAGGGACACTGCCCTCAGTGCCGAGAAGTTACCCTCCAGTCGCTTGCCATTGTGGTGGGATGTCAGAAATTTCCCCAGTGTGTATATATACATATATATATATATATACACACACACACACTCATACATCTATACATGGCTGTAACAGTTGAAGCAGACCCCAAATCCTTAGAGAACATTCCTGAGAAACCTCTCGCTTCTGCAGCGCCAAGACTTCAGAGCATGGTCTCAGAGCTCCAAAGGTACGGCTTGAGGGTGAAACACAAGCCTTGGTGAGGAATTCCCGCAAGAGGGTTTCAGAGAAGGGCAAGATGCAGAGGAGAAGGAGGACTTGGAGGAACAGGTGCAGGCGATCTTGCAATACTTACCCATGTCTACAAATACACTAGTGGAAATAGTGAGAGGAGCAGAGAGCAATGATGCAATAAATCTTTTTAAAGAAACAATAAGACCAGGACAGCTGGCATAAAAAGGAGCATGTTCCCTTGGCTACCAGCGACTTTAGGAATGAAAAAAGTGGAGTGGGTGAGGGAGAACATACTGGCAGGGGAAAACCAGTGATCCCAGAGAAATTGAAATCCTGGGACCCTGAGAAAGATTCCTGGGCAAACTGGATGCTTTTCAAAAGACTTGGAGGAGAGGTAGTCTCTGTTTGGAACAGCACGTAAGGAAAAGAAAAGATTGATGCACTTGAGCAAAATACTGAAGGAAGAACAGCAAAGAATATGTGAAATTTGGGGTGTACCGAGGAGGGATGGGAGGAGAGGGCACTGAGTGTGCAAGTATGGAGGAAAACTACTCATCTGAGATCCTCTGGGTGCTTCACATGTGGGTGTTCCTTTCAAAAACTCATGGGATTTGTGCCTAACCTTCAGTCCCCAGTGCCTTAGCCAGGGAAGTGTCCCACCGCTCTGATACCCAGCTCCACCCTTGGCCCACTGGGGTGTCTTGGGCTAAGTATTCACTCCATGAAAATCTATTTCTTTCTCTTTCCAGATGTGAATTTGCTACTTTTTGGTTTCTTTGCGTTGTCCTCTTGGTCTGGTGCCACGAGAGACTCTAGCAGAGGCTCCTGCAGTCCCCTTGAGTCTCCCCTTCTCCTATTCATCGCCCCTTTCCAACATGAAATGAGAAGCAGCTTCCCCCCAGGCTGCCCCCATGTATGCCCCCGGCTTGTTCTCTTGGCTAAATTTCAGTTGAGGAACATGCTGGAATGCTAAAGCCATGGTAATGACTAACACACTTCTTCAATGGGATGATGCTTTCCGAATGCACCATGCTTTACAGCTACCATAAATAATGAAATCAGTATTTGTAAACTATACTTTAAGGAATCCATTCTTTTCCAGAGATTTCAAAAGTGTGCCATTTTCCAGATTGTGAAGTTTGCCAGTTCATCTATTTTTAGAAATTCTCACTCTACTGATGTGGTCAAGACAGTTCTTAAACAGAAAAGGGTGGCTGTGTGCCTCGAAGGTATAAACAGCCAGACATGTGATGGGAAATGCTTCGGAGGTGAGTGTGGCAGACTTGTAGACATCAAAGTTCTTGGGTGGTGAAACTGCAGGGACAAATCAGTGTGCAGGCTGGAGAAACAGGCATGGAAAAACATCTTAAAAGTGACTTTTCTTGGAGATCTAAAGAGTCCTTAAAATAGTCTCATGTCCCAGGAAACGAGACAGATCTTGCAGAAAACTGGCAGCACGGCCTCAGCCGGTACTGGCACTTCCTTGGAAACCTTAATTTGTGTAAACACAAAAGTGGGAGGAAAAAAGCCAAAAAAAAAAGCCAAGCAAGCCAGGTTGTCTGTGAGGCTCCTCTGGGCCATGCATCTCTGCCAGACCCATCAACCCCCTTGGGTGGCTTTTCTAGCATCCCCCCATCCTCATCTCTCATCCACAGCAGAGCCCTGAGGGCTGCACAGGGAGCGGGGACAACCCCGCCCTGCACAGAAGCGAGCCCCATAAGGGGGGGGATAAGGGAATAAAACCCCACACCTGAAGACCTCCCAATATTTGATATCTCCCAAACTTGGTAAGATCATGGGTGGAGCTGACTGTCATCCTGCCATTTTCCCTGCCAGCTGGTTGCCTCCTTGCCTCCAGTTCAGCACAGCAGGAGCCTGGTGAAGTTGCTGGGACTTGAATGCTCTTTGAGGCCTCTATTACTAGCTTGTATAGTATAAAACAAATTTTTACTGCATTTAGCATTTCAAAGATGCTGTTCTGTCCTAAGTGATAAACTTCTGGTGTGCGTGCTTTTTTCCTATTTAAAGGCTGTTGACTATGTTGCTTAAAATACCTTTTTATATCTATTTGGTTATTAGATAAAAAACTGGGTCATGCCTTGCTGCTGCTGACTTCTCATTTTGTTTAGGATCATGGATTTCAGGTATTTCTTTATGTATTTCATTTGGAAGTTCATGCCTTTATCTTTCACTTTTCAGGCCAGATTGTGATTTTCTGTTTGCTGTATAAAACACCGGCCCCACAGAAGTGGGGTTCCTCCATCTCTGTGATGACACCTTGTCCTAGTACGAGATTCACCAGCCAAGCTCCACGAGAAGGGGACTTTCTGTGCAATTTCAGATCCCTTCTTGGGCACAGATAGTGCCTGGTGCCCAGCTGCAGCTGTTCTTACGTGCTCCCAAGAAAGGTGATAAACACCCTCAGGCTTCATGGGACCACTGCCACCTTGAAAGGAAGGTCCCCCCCGACTCTTGCAGGTGCTTAAATTGCCTTTTGACCTTCTCTACACTAAGCTGTGTCTCTTCCTTCTCTACACTAAGCTGTGTCTCTTTTGCCTCTCATCGCAAGGCTTGCCTGGCCAGGCTCTTCCTCTGGCCTCTCTCTGTGTCCTCACATCCCTTTTCAGGTGCCGATTCCGGCACCGATCACTGCATCCCTGCAGCAGTCCCACCCTGCTTGCTCCTTCCCCAGGCTGCATGACTTATGCCTGAGCTGGGGCTTTGACCCAAGATGACTCCCAAGTCTTCCTTAGTCTTCCTTTGAGTCATGACTTTCCCAGGCACCGCTGGCCTCCTGGACTGACCATGCATTTGTTGGGGACCCATTAGGTCTAGCTGTGACCCTGCAGCCAGGTGCAATCCCATTCCTGGCTGCACGGGGTGAGGTGCACACCATGGGGCAGCCCCTCTGCCTGTGCTTTCAGACACCTGGAAGACCAAGCAAAGGTGCCCAACACCTCACAGGTGAGGACAACCCTGCACCACGGACACTGGGCTTCTGTGGCAGCATTCTGCCAGCTCAGGCATGGGCAGAGCTAACACAAGGGTTTGCAGCTCCCCTTGCAGAGGTCACCCTGGCTCTGCTCCGAGCTGCCCAGGTGAGACGAGCGGCAGCAACCCACAAACACCTCCCCACATCCCGGTTCCCTCTCAAATCTGTCTTTTTCAAACCATGAGACTCCCATGAAACCTGGCCCTGCTCCAAGGTTCATGCAGGCGGTGGTGGGGCGGGAGGAGGAGGGAAGCAGAGAGCAATCCATAACCTTTGTAGCACTCTTGAGAGCAGCTGTCTGGCAAATGTCAAGCACTGTCTAGGGCTATTTTGGGCACTTTATTTTTATAAAGGATGCTTTGAGATGGGGGAAGGGCACAGAGAGGGTTTTCTCATTGCCAGCACCTTAAAGAATAAAACCCCAGGGAGGAAAGTTCAAGGACAATCCTTGGTCATGTGGCCCATGGCACATCCCATTGGAGCGTCCCTGGAGGCTCTCGAACAGGCAGGACGTTGGAGAGGGGCCTTGGCTTGGCTTGTGACTGGAGACCTCCAGAAGGAGCCCAAGTTCCTTGGAATCCAGGGTGAGGACGTGGAGGTGTCTCATGCTGTGGACATGACCTTGGCGTGCACCATCTGTGCATGAGGGACCAGCATTCCATGCTGTCCAGCTCCCCAGGAGTACTCCTGGGTGAGAAACCAGCGGCCTTTGAATGTCCCTCCTAGGGAGTCTCATAAATATAGTCTTAATTCTGGATGTTTTCCACTGCTGTCCCATGGGCCCAGTCCTCCAAGCCCCCAAGAGCCCTCAGACTCCTTTGCTTTCAACAGAGCCAAGACCTAGAGCCAAGATATTACACAAGGAGGAGCAGAGCATCTAAAGATCCTTGCCTGAAAGATTATACGGAGCATAACTGGAACATCCAACAGGAAAGCATTCCTGTTGACAGAAGGGGATGTTCTTCCAAGAGTGGAAACAGTTGCAGAAAGTCAGTGTGTTTGTCTTTGCAAAATTTTCTTCTAGTGAGCCTGGAAAATAAAGTAGTTCTCATTTGTAATAGTTGGAGGGTTCAGTCCCTCCACAACATGCCTCTTCATCAGAGGCAAAGGTAGCATGGAAATAGGACAAACAACCCCTCAGTATTTTTTAGTATAAAATGTTACATGGTGTATTTAGCGTTTTCAGACTGGCTGGGCCTGATCCATCTTAGGAACAAACTAGGACCAAACTCCCCGATGGGATCTCAGAGCCATCAGTGGTTACTTGTGAGAGCACCAAGAAGATGCTCTCTTGGTACCCCAAGACCAGCAACCATAGTACCCAGCTTACCAAGGGACAAAGGAGGGGTGGGGAGCTACAGCCCAGCCATCGCACTTCCCATCCCCAAAAAATACTGGTGTGAATATCCAAGACAGTTTTGTGAGCATCTGGAAGTTAGCACAGAGATGAGTAATACCTGACATGGCTTTGTCAAGAATGAGACACATCAGGCTGAATAAATTTCTGTCAGCAGCGGGGTTTACAAGCCCACAGATGGAGGAGCAGTGGTGGCAGTGGGCCGGGAGCTGCAGGTGGGCACAGGGTGCTCTGCCTGGGGGAGTGGGGCCAGGCAGGGTGCCTGGGTGCAGAGGGAGCCGGGTGGGGGGGGTGGATATGGGACACGACAGTATTGCGAGCACCGCTCTCAATGGCTCACTGTGGGGCTGGAAAGCCGCTATTGAGCACTCCCATTAACGGCCAGCATGGAGAAACAGAGAGCTTATTTATTAAATTTGCATGCCATGCAAGGCTGGGGCTGCAGACAGAAAAAGGATTGTGGCAAACTGGAGAAATGGGATGAAAAGCCGGGAGAAGGCTGAAGGAGGGGGGAGAGGGCTGCTGAGGCATGCTCTTGAGAGAAGGGACGCAGGCAGGGGAAGATGTCCCTGGGCTGCTGCCTCCTGCCACCTCTGCTGCAGCCCTGGAGCTACGGAGGGAGCCCAAGAGATGCTGCTGACTGTGCAAATGCCGACAGGAAAGGTTCCTGTGCAGCCCTACAGAGCCTGCGGTGCCTGGGCACATGCAGGTGACAGTCACCCACGGATGCCCACTGCATCGTGGCTGGAGTGGACCGGACCAGCTGCACTTGGCCAAAGCTCTGGCGTGCATGATGTGGCATGCACTTTATATAACTTTATTTCACAGTACTGTGGTCTGAGCCATTTCTGTATTAAATCGAGTTGGTTTAACAGCAGAAGCTGTCAGCACCAGCCGGGTGGCCTCCCTTACAAGTGGCAGTGCAGGCAGGGTATAAACCGGCAGTAACTGAAACTCTCCTGCACTGGTCCCAGGCAGCTCATCCCACTGCAGCAAGGGAAGGCACATGCAGAAGAAAAAACTAGTACCCAACTGCAGCAAGCTGCTTTCTGCAAAGGCTGGGATCAGGTATGGCTTAAAATTAGCTACCCTAAGTTATGGTGCAAAATGAAACACAAGCAAACACATCTGCCCCCAGCCCCTGCCTGCCATGGGGGGAGGATGCTGAAGGGGAGATGAGGCTGCAGGGAAGCCAGACACCCCATGGCTGGGAACCGGCGGGAGCTGCGGGTCAGCTGCCAGCCCAGGCGGGGATGCCTTTCACCCGCAGCAACTCCAAACAGAAATGGAAAAGGGTTAACTTTTGTCTTTGTCAGTGTGCAGAGCCAGCCTGGAAACAACCCCCCGGGTCCTGTTTTTCTGTGCTCCCAGAAGAATGTAAACCTTTTTAAACAACTTCCAAACTTTTTAGCAAAGGAAATAAAAGAAAGAAAGAAAGAAAAAAAAGAAGCCCAAACTGTTAATTTGTGGCAAACCCAAGCAATCCTCAAATTCAACAAGAGAGAAGCTCCCGGGAAAGGCACTGAGACCTGCTGCTGGTTCAGCCCTCCGGCGGGACGTGACCACCTTCTTGCCGCCTGGAGAGGATGCCTGGTCCCGGGGTGGGGGCCGGCCACATCCCGAGTCGCCATGGCCCCGCAAGGTCTTGTGCTGAGCTCTGGGATCAGGACCCCGGCTTGGCGACGGGACGGGGTCACTGGGGGAGGTTGGGGCAAGGCAGGAATTTGCCAGCGGGTGCTGGCTGCCCGGCTGGTGCCCCAATGGCGAGGCCATGTGGTTTCCCCGAGCTGGGCGGCTGTGGGGGAATAAAAGGAAGGCTTTGAAAGTTGGCGTGTGACGGGGCGTCCCCCCAGGGAGCGGGGCGGCAGCGAGCGCGTGCGTCTGCGAGCGGCCCTGGCTGGCCGCCACGCTCCTTTCTGTTTATTTACGGTGGTTTATCAGGGGCTGCGGGCTGCGATAAAGTTTATGAAAATAAAAGGCGTCTCCAGCAGGCCAGGGCGAGAGCAGGCCCTGCTGTTGCTTTCCCACACTGATTAGGATCTGGGCAGGCTTCGGCGCTCCAGATCTCCGATGAAAGCAGCAGGACCAGCGGCACTTCCCTTCCTGGCCCCCGCTCAGGGCCAGAGGCAGCGAGAGGTCAGCGCGCTGCACACCACACAGCCTGCGCTGCGCCTCGCACGCTGCGCACCACGCACCGGGCACCGGGCCATGCACGGCCTGCGCTGCACCCCGTGCACCACGCACCGGGCACCACGCCGGGCACCACACCGGGCACTGTGCCATGGCCACCCTACGCTGCACCCAGTGCACCACACACCAGGCACCATGCCGGGCACCACACCGTGCACACCCTGTGCTGCACCCTGTGCCCCAGGCACTGGGCACCACACCGGGCACACCGGACACTATACACTGTGCACCCCACACTGGGCACCGGACCATGCGCACCAGGCACTGAACACTGCACCATGCACCCTGGGCAGCGGGCACTGTTCACTGTGCACCAGGCACCACGCCATGCCCACTGGGCACCAGGCACTGCACGCTGTGCACCCCACACCAGGCACCACCCCAATTTCCTGTGCTCCCACAGTCCTAGGAGTGGGGAAGGAGCTACAGCCTTTCCCTTTGAAGGAGCTCCTGCCTGTGGGGCAGTGCCAGGGGTAAGGCAGCATCTGGCCGGGACGCAGCTGGGGCAGGACTGGGTCTGTCACCTGCGGAGGCGGCACGGTCCCTGCCCTTGCAGCAGGCAGCCATCCCCATCCCCGGGATGCTGGCCAAGGCCACGGCCCCTTTCCGCCGATTGTTCGGTGGCGGCAGGGTCACGGCTTCCTCCCGGTCATGAGTCCAACCCTCACCCTGGTGGGAGCACTGGGGCCAGCGCCTCGATCCCTGCCAGGCGTGGGCGGGGGGCTCGTACTTCCAGGGCAGGCAGGCTCCAGGGAGCAGAGCTTCCTGCAAGTAATACCTCCAGAATTCACCAGGCTGCATTACCAGGCAGTCTGGGCAGAAACGCTCAGGCAGATGAGGAACAAAACCCAGGCAGCATTACTGACCGGCTGGAAAACAGGAGTCTGATCTGACTGCTGCTGGGGTTAGGAGGAATTTGGGCGATGGCAGGAACAGAAAGATCCGTCCCCCAAGTGCTGCCAGGCTTGGAAATGTTCAGTTAAGTGTGGGTTTTGTGGGGGGTGGTTATATTGCCCCTTTTCACCTCCAGCACACTCTGGAAGAGGTGCTGGGAACCAAAACACTTAAAAGCAGCTCAGGATGAAACCTCAAACCACAGAAATCGTGCTTGGTCTGGGGTTTTCTTCCAAGCTCGAAGCACCGGCTGGGTCCTCAAAGGAGCCGTGAATCTCTGAATGAAGCTGGCTCGCAGCTCGTGGTTTGCAAGAGAAACACAACTCCTCCTCCCAGCCACCTTCTCCCCTCTCATGGACTGTTTCCCTGCCTGGAAAAATCAGGTGGATGCTCAGGGCCGGAGCTGAACCTTGCTTTGGGTGGTTCAGGACCCCTGCCCAGACCCCCCAGCACCCTGGCAGTCCCCCCTGTTGCCACCCTCTGCAAACCAAACAGCGGGGAGGGCTCTTCCCTTTCTTACAGTGAGTGTCAAGATTTATGGGGCGCTGGCACCACATCAAAAGTGAATTCAGTCATTTACAGTAAAATCAAAGCGGGCAGAACAATGAATATGAAGCAGGGTTAAAACACCTTGTTACAGGAACAAATTGTGCAGCTGACATCAAAATAATGGAATTTATGTCCCCGCGGGTTGGAGCCAAATTATTTGCAGTGACATTTGTCTGAGCATGAGCTCCAGGAGAGGTGCTCGGTGCTGCTGCTGAGATATTTTGGGGTCAGGCAGCAGCCAAGTTCACATGGCAGAGCGGCAGGTGTGAGCAAGGTGGCCGGGGGAGCCCAGAGCTCAGGTTCAGGCCCCTTCTGGCTGTCTCCCATCCTCTGGAGTGGGATGAGAGGGGGGAACCCCCTACACCTCCTGGGGTGGGCGATACATTGCCTGTGTGGCCCATGCAGGACCTGCCCCAGCTGTAAAGCAGGGATGCGTTGCCATTGCTGGCATCCGCCCAGGAGACGCTGCGTGCTCGGTAATGCATTCAAGGTGCCCCGTAACCCCAGAGTCACATACCAGGTGTGCTGGGGTCTGTCTTGCTGCGTGCTGCTTACTCGAGGCAGCCACCAGCCCAGGCGGCATCGGGCAGCAGCCGGCATTTCATCCCACCCCCCAGCCCCGTTCTCTTCCCAGTGTTTTGAGGCACCACATCCTTTTTCCTTGCCTGCCTAACCCCGGGTGGGCTTGTGCATCTCACATCTGTCTGACCCTGGGATGTCCCGACACAAGACACAGCTGTAAAAATCCACCTACTCCTTCTACCTACCCCGTGCGTAGAAATAACCCCACTGCCATCCCCCCAGGTGTGGGTTGGGGCTGCCCAGTGGCCCCCAAGCGGCATTCTCGCCCCGTCCCCTGCCAGTGGCCCCATGCGAGGCTGGCAGCCCCTCCTGTGAGACAGGCCATCTGCGGGAACGTGGTGCCCAGGCAGGCATCACGTCCTCCTCTGGCGGCTCTGCCTGCGTGCCGCGTGGCTGGGCTTGTTTTGAAAATATATTGTGAAGCGCTTAATTGCTATGGAGACTTACTTTATGGACAAATAAATATTTGGCTCTTTTTCCTCTTGCCTTAGGAGTTCTGTCCCTTCTTCCGCCCACATCCTTTTGGCCATGTTTATATTGCAGGGTCTCTCTGCTCCTTCAGCCTCATCCTCCTCTTCTCCCTATGCAGCACATCTCTGCATGTCCTTCATCACTCCTCAGCCTCCTCCCCTTCCTCACCAGCCTGCAGCTCAGTGTTGTGGGGCCCCTCCAGCGTGATGGACAGAGGCTCCCTCCCACCCCAATATTTAAGCATTTATGCATTTTGGGAGAACCAAAATAGTTTTATCCTCTTAATTCTTGGGATTTGCATCCCAGCAGCAATGACGCAGCTGTCTTCGGCTTTCCCGGTCCCAGCACCGGCTCCTTGGTTGGGCCCCACTTGCCACATCCTGTGTTTCCATCAGGATGGTCCTATCACAGTTGCTCCGCTCTGTGACCCCCACACTTCTTTTGGGCTTTTGGGGGGTTTTCAGAGATCTGGTGGAAGATTTTGCAGAATCTGCACAAGAATAATCTTCCACCAGAGCTCCCGAAAACCCTAAAAAATCCATTTAAAAAAGCAACTGGCAAAGCAACACCACCAATTCAGTGAGCAGGGGAAGGGGAGGCAGGACACAAATGAACCTCCTTCATTAATAAATCCTAGCAGCTGTGGAAAGTTTGAGGCAAGTGAGAGCACCCAGACAGAAAATTAAAAAACTAATAAAGTCCTCAGTGTGGGGGCACTGGCATCAGGTCAGCTTTACTTCTCTAGGCACCTCGTAAAGAGACATTCCAGGACACTAACTCATAAGGGAAAGCTGCAGGGGTCAAGGAGAACAGTGGAAAACTAACCATGGTAACTCAAGTATACTGGAAAGGCAGCAGAAAAACAGCAAGGAGTTGGGGAGTTCCCCCCCCCTTTTATTTTTCTCTCTGTTGGTTGTTGGGCAAGCTGAGCCTGTGGTTCAGAGGCACGGGCATGGCAGGGCAGCAGAGCAGGGCCCCAGCAAAGAGCCTGGTCCAGTGAGATGGTTTGGGATGGGGACCCAGAGCACAGGCTGTTTCTGAGCGGGGACCAGAAGCTGCTCCCTGCCCTGTCCCCACGCTGCCCACCCCAGCTGCACCACTGCTGCCTGTCTGGGAAAGTGCAATAGCCTGAGACCTTATGCTAAAATGCACAATACGCTTCAGTGTTAACTGTAAATCTAAATGGTGATGCTTTGATTTCATGGGGGTAAGAAGCTGAAAATTATTCCTTAATATTTTATATTTCTTTTTATGCTCCCAGGCTGGTGCTGCAGCTCTTACCCCTGGAGCCTGTTCCCTGCCCTCCTACTGCCCACCCCAGGCTGAGCTGGGCTCTGCCCTGGGCTCTCACCCTCCCACTGCTGGCAGGGGTCAGCAAGGCAGCCCCAGCACTGCAGGAGGTAAAGCAGCCCCACAGCACGGACACGGCTGCCAGGCAGTTCCCACATGGATTCAGCGGCTCTGCTGGCATTGCAGGGCTGTGGGGTGATCACTGTGGGGGTGATGTGTAGTTGAATGGCAGGAGATGGGCACTGAGCCTGGTGATGGAGTAAAGGGAAGGCCCTTACAGGATGCTGATGGATGCTGCTGTTTTTACCAGCTTTGCCCAATCCACATCCCCTTATAATCTCCCTGGGCACCTGCTCGGGGAGCAGCATCCCTCCAGCATCCTCCTAACATACAGGTTGGGGCCATGACACTCCCTCGGGGTTCCCTGGATCTCAGGGACCGCTCGAAGACCCATCCCTTATTTGCAAGAGCCAGGGTGACTTTGGGCAGGTGGACCTCCACTTGGGCCAGCAGTGATGGCTGCCCCGTGCCAGGCTGGCCTGGCTGTTGCCAGCCCTGCCCCCCCAGCCATGGGCCACCCCATGGCTTCAGGCACCTTCTCCTGGAAGGAGGGTGGTGGGAGAGCACAGGGTGCGTGTGGCCGGAGCGGCTGAGGATGCGGTGACTGGGGCTGTGCCACTAAGGAGGGACTCTGTGGGGCTCAGCTGGGTTTGGGTCAGGGTCCTGGCTTGGTAGGCAGATGTAAATCATTTGATGTAGTTTGCTTAACTGAGCTCTTTGCAGGGGCTGCCTTCTTAATGGAAAGATGGCACCAGTTACCTCATTAGGAGAGAGGGGCAGGTTTTATGGCATATTTTGGCAATGCCTGAGCAGTGTCCTGACCATTAGCCGTGCCAGGGGGAGGTGGGGGGGGGGTACACGGCCTGGGGTGGGGGA
>JANZLQ010000089.1:28413140-28435347 GCA_026212715.1 Elanus axillaris
GGTACACGGCCTGGGGTGGGGGAAGCTGCCCACCTGCAGCACCTCTGCATGGGTCCAGGGATGCCCACAGCTGGGCAGGGGGATGTGTGTGTACCCCCCTGCAAGGGAAGCTGGGCACCGTGCCATCTGGGGGCCCAGTGCTGTGCCCAGGGGCTTGCTGGCATCTCTCTCTCCTTTTTTCCAGCCTTCCAGGTGGAAAGAGCAAGGGAAGAAAGTAGTCTTGCCTGCCCTGGGAGGTCCTACTCACAGCAAAATCCCAGCCTGCAAGTGCTTTTGGCAACTCTTTAAAATAGGCAAATGCGTATGTGTCAAGAGCAGCTTCCCAGGAGTGGGAAGGGGTGGGATGAAGGGAGGAGGCCTGGATGCGTGTTTGGTCCATGACCAGGCAGCCCCTCCCGGGAGCAAGTGGCTGAGGCAGGGTCAGACCCAGGCTCAGCACGCTGCCGGCCAAGGGAGCCTCTTACAGGGCTCCGACCTTCTGCCAAGTGCTGGGCTTGTGCCGTCCCCAGGCCACAGCTGCATCTCAGGCACCTGGACCAGGATGCTCAGCTCTCTTCCAGGCTCCTGGGGAGGGCCACCATGTGAGCATGAGGGTGGTTATTGTGGAGGAACAGGAGGTGGCTTCCTGGGCCTGGGCAACCAGGAGTCCCAGTCCCACAGCCTCACCTAACCACAGCTCGCCAGCAGCTTTGGTCCCTGGCTCTGGTGCTGTGCCTCTGGTTTGCCTTTTGGTAAATTCAGCTCGTTGTTTGCATTGCAGCACGCCTGGGAGCCCAGGATCCCACGGTGCAGGTGCTGGCCAGGCAGCCCTGCCTGCCCTGCCCTGCCTGCCCTGCCTGCCCTGGGGACGCCGCACTCTCCCTGCGGGCGGGCAGGGACCATTCCGACGGGGCTCCCAGCCCAGCCTGCCCAGTCCTGCTGCCCGCACAGTTTACTGAATAAGCTCCCTCGATTTGCATGTGGGTGGAAAGCAATGTGCAAGCGTGGAAGCAGCTGCATTGAATATTTCAGCAGAAAACCGCAGGTTTCCCTGGCTTGCCAGAGCCCAGCCTGGAGGGCACGTTCACAGCCGAGCTATAAACCTTGCGAACGGGGGTTTCTAATGGAAACATTGACATAACCTGTAGCTGACGGAGCAACAGCTCCGCTCACGTTAAGCCTGCGTTTTCATCCCTAATGCCCCCAGCTCCTGGCCTGTCTCCGAAGCGGACCGGTGCAGCTGGCTGGGCATCCCTGGGGACACGGTGGGCGGCTGGGCCCAGGGGGGTCGCCTGGGTCCGGCTGCTCCCGCCGTGCCAGCCCTGGCCTGCCGCACCGCGGGCGGGGGGCTGGTGGTTGCGGAGGGAGCCCTTCTGCGGCAGCACGACGGTCCTCTGCCACCAAAAAGACGAAAGAAAAAGGCAGAGTGGTTCAGTTGGTTGTAAAAATTAATGAGTTCAGATACAGACTTGCTTTATTCCGGTCCAGCTGCGTAACCACGGCGATTGTGTCCGGCACACTAGACAGTTACATCAGCTCCACACCCCTGTACAATAAGACTCTGTTTGATCTCAGAAACAAGATCAGACTCCTGGGCTTTGCACATCCTGCTTCCTACATATGTAAAATCATTTTATTACCAGCCAGGAGAGTTCATCTAAGCCGCTCTTGCTGTGCAGCTGATGTGGAGAGAACATGCCCCTGTCTGCACTTCTTTTACCAGATGGAGATCTGCAGAGAGATTTCAGAGCTGCTACTCCTCTGATTATTTTTTTTTTTTTTAATTCCTCATCTTAGACTGGAAACTCCGGGGCAGGACCTGAGTATCCTCGTGTGTTTGTGCAGCCCCTGCACAGTGGGAGGTGTGTATGGCTCAGCTCTCCTGAATATAAGTGGTAAATAAGGAGCCATGTGTTTTTGCTTGGCTTTATCCCCTTTTGTCTCATCTGCCCAGGAGAGGAAGTTCCTTATAAAAAATCTGCTCTGCTCTTCAAATGTCTCCTCAAATCCCCCTCTGTTTGTTATGCCTGTGAGACACTGGGGAACTGTCCCTGTGTTCAAACATTTACCCTGCCCCACGTGAGTAACCCCACTGTCACCAAGGCAGTTAGGAATATGCCCAAGCTGCTGCAGGCTCAGCCTGACCAGCTGCAGCACCACAACCCTCTTTTGCTGATTAGATTGCTCAGCAGCATTACAAGGCACCAGCTCCCCTTTAATCACAGCTATTCCAGTTAGTTACACAGACCCACTGATGCTGCTCTGCTGCTGGCCCCACATATCCTGGCTGCTGACCTGCAACACACAGACACTTGCTGTTGCACTGGGTGGCAGACCTGCATCCCGGGATGCATCTGCAGCACTGGCGTGCAGCATCACTGCATCCCAGGATGCATCTGTGGTACTGGTGTGCAGGGAGCACTGGAGGGCTCACCCAAATGACAGCACATTCCCAAAGAAAATATTGTTTTCAGCCCACTGCTGATGTCTGCAGGGCTGTGTGGCCAGAGCTCACTGACTCACTGCACACAGGTCACTCGGCAGCTGCCAGGTGGTAACTCTTATTTACTGCTCAGTTGTGGTTGGATTTAAACCAGCAGCACAGGCGGAGGGAGGGGAAATCCCCTCCTTCTCATCCCGGCCCCGTGGAGTCATCTAGTCTAACTGGAGCAGCTACTCTAAGTGCATCTAGTTTAGGGCCTTGCTTCATCCCCAGCTGCTTTCTTCTAGCTCAGCTCTCCCCGTTTTGTTAAATTTCCAGTCTAGAGGCTTCAGGGTGCTTACAGGTTTGAATAAAGCTCTTGGAGACCCAACCCAGGTCACACACCCTGTAGTTCACCAAGGATAACACTAGGACAGGTCTGTTCAGCAGCAGCAATGAGAAGCAATGCCAGTTCCATTCCAGTCTGGAAAGGAGAAACTGGTGACACAGTACCCGACGTAGTAGCTACCAGCGTGGGCACAGGCATCCCTGCCTCACACAGCCCTGGTCAGTCCCATACCCCTCAACTCCTCGGCACCTTGGGAGTCCTGAACTGCTTGAGTGAGGCATGACAGAAGAGGCTGCTGAATCTTTTTTGCTGAAAGCCACTCCTAGCACATGTGCCAGATCACATGGAAGTTCAGCTTCCCCATAAATACCCCGGGAAGATGTTTGCTGATCAAGTTGTGCACCTAGTGCAGGGCCACCGTCCTGACTCACGCGCAATGGCAGTGCCCCGTGCCTCCCATCTTTGCCGCCTGGGCCCATGAGTCGAATGGGGATCTCATTCTCTCCTGGAGGCCTTTCTTTCCAAGCCTTGGTTTGGAGAAAGTGAGGCTGGCACTCGAGCAATGAGAGCTGCTTACAGGAGAGGGGCTGCGGGAAGCTCTGGCCATCAGGGTGGACCAGCACTGTCGCCAGCTGGTTTCATGCTCTTAATAAGTGTGTATTATCCCACTGCCGCCAGGATAATTGCCAAAGATTTTGCATGTAGCAATGACTTCCTCCTCTCTGGGGTGCTCCACAGCTCTTCCAGCAGCTTTCCAGGTGATTTTCTGCTGCGGATCTCCCCATTCTCTCGAGACCCTGCTTTTTGTAAGCACATTTTGACCTCAGCTCAGGACCACGTGTGTGTGTTTTCACAAGCAAAGCAAACCAAAAAAACCCCAACTGCCCCTCCAGCCATCCCACTGCAATGCTGGAGCGCCTGCCATTTCCAATGGCTTTTCCTGTTGTCGGTTTGTAATTACCCTGGGATGCCATTCCCCACATTGCTCCGACAACCGGGATTTAAGGCCCCGCAAAGAGCAGAGCCGCCTGGTCTCCAAACCCTCCCAAGTTTACAGCCAGCATCGTTCTCATCAATCATCTTCTGTCAGATGGGGAACTTGAGCAACCCCAATCCAAATTGGAATATGGAAGGGAGGCCTTCCCAGTCCCACCCTCCCCTGTTTGAAAGCCCAGCTCGAATAAACAAAACCTGAAAGGGCCAAGGCAGCTCAAAAGGAAACTGTAAACGATCCCATCTGTGAGTCTTGGCGAATATCTCCTCCAGGAGGGGGACGTGGGGGAGAGAAAACAACTTGAAGGGTCCTTTTTTTTTTTTTTCTTCAGAAGGAAATACCATTGCGTTCAAACATTGCTACTGCTCCAAATGTCATTCCAGAGTCCAGGCCTGGGCTCCTTCTCAGACAGGTTTCTTACTGGAGATGAGGCAGGAGCCTTTGGGAGAGGTTTTCCTTTGCAGGGATAACAGTAAAGCAGTGCTGAACACAGTGAACTAAGCTTGGGGTCGAAGATGTAGATCAGCAAGCAAAAGCAGGTATGTGCACAAGTCATATTCTATAGTGATAAATGTGTTTTCTAAGACAGTAAAACAACATCTCTGCTCACACTGGAGAACCCAAGCTGGCCGGACTCCTGTCCATGACTTACAGGCTCTGGTAAGTTCACTGGATCAGGGTGGAGATCTCTTGATGCTCAGCTGGCTCCTGAAGCTCACAGCCAGGACCTCGGAAAAGGCAGGTCCTGGGGTGGCAGCCAGGAACAGCAGCGCCTACACTTAGGAAGCCAGCCTGAAAAGGTTGCCTGTGCCCAAGTTTAGAAAGTCAGGATAACCCAGGAACATCCAGACACCTCTTGTCCTTTGCCCCCTCTTGAAGCCTGCCTGGGTTTAGGTTTTCTTTTTTTCTGGGCCTACAGAATGGTCCATTAGCCATGTTCCCCACCTCCCCATACTTTCCCAGGCTGTGTTTCTGCCTTGTGGCCCCAAACAGGCAGGTTGGGCTAAGCACTTGATAAGGGATATTGCAATTGTAATGGCAGCCTCGGTGCATGACAAAAGCACTGGTGATCACAAAGCAGCTTTATCTCACCAGGTTTCCAGCTCTGCTCCCCAGTCTCAAAGGCTAGGGATTGTCAGTAAGGGCACTTTGCATCTTCAAAGAGGAGGAGGGGTTTCAGGGTCAGCCCGGGGTACGCTGGAGACCCCAGCAATCCTGCCTCGGGGGAGTCTGAAACCCAGGTCTGGGTTGTGGAGCAGGAGGCCACATGTGCCACAGGCAGCTGGGCAGACACGGGAGATGTGCTTGGGAAACACTTTGTACGTCAATGACCACCACTATCAATGCCTACTTGGTTTATTCAGGGAATCCGCTCACCAGAAACAGATGCAGAGGGCAAATATTCCAATGCTTTTGACTAGCGATTGGCCTTTAAACAGGAGTTACTATTTAATTGGAATTCAGCTTTCAAGCATGCCAGTGAGAGCAGGGCATGAACATTTAAGACAACATTAACCACTCTAGAGATGGGGAGCTGAGGTAGGGAGAGGGAACAGGCAGGTGATGGAGGGCTCAGGATGAGGACTGAGGAGGACTTTCTGGTCCTTGGAAGGATTTCACTCCAACAGAGTGATGCTGCTGTGGCTAAACACCAAGGAAGTCCTGGAACAGGTAGGAGAGAGCAGTCTTAGGAAAGTACTTACCCTCTTCTGGTGTTCACACTGCAAACATTGTGCTGAAACATTGGCGAGTACCAAGAGAGTCACAAAAATTATCTGAAGGCAGAAATGAGTGTTCCGGAGTGAGACTTGCAGAACTCAACCAATTTTGCGCAACCTTGAAAAATGACAATTTGGTCATACATCTAACAGTCATGATAGGAATAAGAAACAGAACAAATATTGAATTTAGTAGAGAACGTTATAACAAGACTCAAACCAAGAAAAGGGAATTGGGACACTTTTAACAGGAAAGCAGGTGTTTATCTTTAAGGGATAGGGTTAGAAACCACTGTAACAAGCCAGGGAAAGGAGAGACAGATGCTCAGTCCAAGGAGAGATGCTTTTCTGGCTCTTTCTGGGCTCAGCTTAGGAATTTCTGGGCAAAATCCGATGGCCTGTGAAATCCAGACCTTCCACCCTGAACAAGTCCAACCAGCTTCCGCAGCTGTAAGCAATCCCAGCTCGTAGGCCCAGGGAGAAAAACGAGGCAAACAACATCCAGGAGCAGGATGGGCAGGTAACAGGAGCTGGTCCTGAGCCCCCTGCAAGAAGTGGCCGAGGATAAAGTAAATGGGTGTAACTCTGGTGGGCACATGCCCCCTCACTTGGTGCCAGGCTCTTCCCTTCCACCATCCTGGAAGTGCCACCTCTTCAGCTCGCCAGGCACAACATGTGGCCGTCGTGTGCCCTGGGACCGAGCCTGGCTGCTCCCTTTTCCCTTTTACCAGCAAAGTAGGGGGGATGCTGTTTTCTGCACCTCTGCCTCTGCTCATTAGCTAAAGTGAAAGAAATCCCTTTTATCTTCACACTCATTTTCTAAGGATAATAATCCCTTTTTGTGCGCACTCACTTTAACTGTTCCCAAACTGAGCTGTAATTGCTGATAGTAATTAAGTTAATACATATTTACAGCCATGTAGAGTTATAGAAGGTCTCCTGTAGCTTTATTTGAGGCATTTTCTTTAACCTGCTATAAAATCATTAACAAGTTGTTCAGTGTTAATTGCCTCCAATGCCGATCTTGTCCCCTTGCCTCCGGACAAGGCAGGGCAGGCAGATGGCTTCCCCTGCCCGGCCCGGGGCAGCCGCTTTCTCCTCACTCACGCCCCGGCTTTTCTACAGGGCAGAGGTGACTGTCGCCTTCCTTTTCTACCCCGTCGCTCCAGTTTTGGCAATTCCATCTCTATGGCCGACTTTCCCAGCCGTCTGCAAAAAGAGCCCTGCGAGGCCTTGTCCACGCGTGCTGTGAGGATGGGGGAGCGGGACCCCGGGAGAGCAGGGACAGGGCAGGGCTCAGCCTCGGCCCCTGCCTGCAGCTCTGCTGAGCATCGTGCCAGATTTTCTGCTGCTTGCATTTGTGCTTTTGTGCTTGCCAAGAGCCCCAAACCACTCGGCAAACAGCGTGTGTGGTGAGAGATCACCAAGTGTAATCTCCGGGCGAATCTCCCCATTATACAGTAGGCTAATTAACTCCGGGCGGAGGTACAGGGTCATGATGAGCTATCGGCTCCAGGAATGTCCTCCCCAAAGGGAAGTAAATATCACCGCGAGAGTAGGGAGCCCCTTTCTATGGCAGTGAATCCTGATAAAGAGCTTCACTCCATTCTCCTGCTGCTGGCTCCAGCTTAGCGTTTTTAAAGCTAATTCTCCCCCGCGCTAATCTGGAGGATCCATTCAGCCCAAAGCTCAACATCTGAGTCTATTTGCGAAGCGTGCAGCTGTGTCAATTTGCAAAGACAAAGGAAAGCTCCTCTGTCAACAGGTCGGGGAGCTCAGGTAGCACGAGCGAATTGAGGGCAAGAAGTCAAAGTGGTTTCACAAACTATCAGACCATGCTTAAATCCCATCCAGCCCCAGAGGCCGGGGCAGTGTGAGGGATAAAGGAGCGTCGAGGAGTGGGCTGAACAGCTAGGGCTGCGAGTCCGCCAATTAGTGCTATTAAAGAAAGATAATTAGATCTGCTCCATGGAAACCCCAGAGGAAGCAGAATGCAATTTCCGTTTGTGCTTATTTTTAATAAAAGTTAGAAATGCCAGGAGATGCCAAAATTGCATTGTTGGCAATATGAGCAGGGCCCTCAGTGTGGGGTAGAGCAGCTGTGGGGCAGCAGGAGGGGACCACAGCCCTCTGGGACACTGGCAGTGGTCTGCTCGGTATTTGTGCCCAAGGGATGGAAGATGAAAATTTTGGAAGTAAACACCTCCAGATAAAGAAATGCAACCTCCTTTAGAAGTTCTGCTTCTCTGGCAACTTTTATTTTTAGGAATTACTCTGCACAGGGGCAGATGCTGTGGAGATGCTTAGCAGTGATGTGCTCGGAGCTGAGAGCAGGGCTGGGAGCAGCCCTTCCCAGAGCACCCAGAATGGAGACATGAGGAAGGCAGGAGGCATCCTGGTGTCCTCTGAGAGGGCAGGAAGAAAATACATCTTGGGGAGGAGATGGGACTTCTCACCTAGACCCTTAATCTAGTGCCATCAGGTCAGGGAGATACTGATCCCTGTTTCACTCCGGAGGAAACGGTGTACCGGGGAAGTCAAGTCTAAGATTTCTGAAGTCAGCCTGTGGCTTAGGATGCCACAGCCCAGGCTGGGCACTCCTTAGCCATTGGCAATTGAGGACTGTAGCACTACGGAGCCCCTTGGGCTGGTGGCAGGGGTCAGCCAGCGTTTGAATGGAGCATGGGAATATCTGCATAGGCATTTGTAACCTTCAGAGAGTTAATGAGAAAAGAGGTAAGGAGTCATCACACAGCCTGAGTGTGAGAAGATCCCAAGTCTCCTCATTTCTAATAATCCAAACTGATTTCCTGTGATTCCTTGGTCTACAAAATAAGCTGTGTTTGAGCAAATCCATTTCGCCACCAAAAACTTCCCTGTAAGAGAAACTTTCCCTGGAAATAAAGGCAGTCTCAGTCCTTCTTTGAACTTTCACGACAAAAAATAGGACTCTGGTTCTGAAAGATTTTGCCGAAACTATAACTTTGCCTGCAGGTAGACATGGCACATGGGAAAGAGGAATTTCAAAGAGAAACAACTGGAAGGCTGGAAACAGCAAACCGTGGTTGATTTTGGTATCAGTCATGTGATGTTCTCACCCCCAGCAGCCGTCCCTCCCTGTGCCTGCAGAACACAGACTAAGAGTTTAACTTCAAGAAGCCCCATTTAGAGGAAATTTAAATATTGCCCATTAGGTAAATGTTCGCAAATGTGGAATAATAAACACCATTAAAAAGCTTTAATAGGTGTACTTAATCAAAATATACATCACATATACTCTATGTGTACCCATAGTGAGCAGAGGAAAAAAGGTGAAATCTCCTGTTTGTGTTATTTCGTGATATGAGGTCCAAAATAATATTCTTCTCAGCTACCTCTTCATTCTAACACAAACTGTCAGGGTGCATATATACAGATGAATAAAATTTGACCAGATGCTACATTTTTCTCTTACAGTTAAGCATATTTATTTTGATAATGTCTGGCAATATAACACCTGTAACGTTAATAAACACAGTCATCCCTTTCAAATACATTTTATACCTACTGTACATTTTTATTTTGAGATAATAAATCACATGCATAAACCTTATTAATCATTTAAACAGCCCCTTAAAACACTGCTGAAAAGATTTTCCAACTCAAACACCTTTTAAGACGCAATGACATCATGTCTGTCGGGACATTGTTATGCAGCGAAGATTGTGAGACATTTTCCCCCCATAAAGCTGCTGTAATAATGTTTGCCATTGCAGTCATTAAATTCCTGTTTTCTTGTCTTACCTTCTTCCTTATTCTGGAGCTACCCATTGTCAGGGAGAAAGAGAAAACATGCTATGGTGAAAAATTTTGCGGTCTGATCATGAAGCCTGCCACAAAGCAAAATACCCATTGATTTCAACAAGAGTTATCTACCAGTCTGTCTTATATTAACTCCTGGGGTACTTGGCTTCTCTTGGACAGGCAGAACGAGTGTGGAGAGAAAGAGATAGAAGAGACTCCAAATTCTACCTGGAAATGGAGAAAAACTGAGTAAATGCTGTTGTGTCATGGAACTGAACATCCTGGGAGGAACCGGTCCTCACTGGAAATCTTCACTTGTGCATCTCCGGAGCTACAGGAAGGTGCTAGCCCAGCTGAGAGGTTCAGCACAGGCTTTGCCTGCCGAACAAGTGCAAAGCTATGTTTGACTAAGCCAAAAGAGAGGGCAGAAGATGCACATGTTGAGTTTTTATCAGTCGGAGCTGCAGATGCTTGGGTTGTAGCAGCTTCAGAGTGAGCTGAAAGCTGTGCTGAATAAGGTATTTGGAGTCTCTTTCTCCTGTTCCAGGACCTGAGCTCTGTGTTGCTTTGAACAGCCCCAGATGGGTGCTGCGTGCCCTATCCCAGCAGCACCACGTGAGCATGGCCCAGCAGTCACTGCAGCCATGGTGACCACCCTTTGGTGGTCTGCGAAACCAGAACCTCTGAACTGCCGCCGGTGCCTGTGACACAGACCTGCTGCGTGCCTCTACCCTCATCCTGTCCCAGAGGAAGAGAAGCACACGTGCAAATGAGTCTGTTGGGTTTGGCTGCTTCCAGAAATGCCTCTCCTGGCAGATGGTCCCTGCTGGGGAGGGCAATGCTGCAGAGTGCATCGTGTCCTGCAAGTGGGGACACGAGTCTGGCACTGCAATGAGGAGAGCTCCTTGCAGAGTAGTTTCAGACTCAATGTCTCAAAGCTCAAGGCTAGAAGAGCCTCCTCCACACACACACAAAATTTCAGCTGAATTCAAAGCTATCAGTCCATAGAAGACAGCTCCGCGTGGTGCAGGGATGTGCATGCTGTTGGCTCGCCTCAGCAGAGACCAGAGTGGAGCTGAACTTGTCTGACCCCCCCAGCTTCCCAACTGCCCTCCCAAATTAGCACACAGAAGAAAAGCCTAAAACAAGCTCTGGTCTAGCCCAGCTGCAGGCTCTGTAACAGGTTTCCTTCTCAAAAGATATCCTGGCCAACTTTAAGCCAATTACCAAGGAGACAAACACACCTGCCTGACGATAATGAGAAACACCTCGGACACCCTGCACCCCTGCCACAGACTGCGGGACCCGGCGGAGGGCTGCACCCCTGCTCCTGTGCCAGCCGCGCTGCGGGTGATCCCAGGGGCCTGCCTTTGGGGTGGCAGCAGTAACTGTGCAGTAACTTGCATTCCTGGCTGTCTTCCTTCTCGCCCAAAAAAGGAGGCAGAGTGCATACCCATCACTAACTGAACAATTAAGCTATTAAGTAACTCAGTTAATAAATTCAGATTTTGCCCCAATACATTTCTAATGACCTTGTCTAATAAATTCAAAGCAATCTGGGAAGAATGCTTGTTGCCATATTTTAAAGGCAAAAGTGATTTATGTTTGCTGAGAGGGCAAAGACAGGCGCCTGTGATTTATTACTATCAGTCACTGTATCTTTCATCTCTTTAATTATTTTCTCTACAGGCAGCTTCAAAAGTGCTCTTGAAGGCTGAATGGTGGGTGTTTTTCAAGTTCAGATACTTACTGCTTCGGTCTGAACTGTTGGGTTTGCCTTCCTATCTGTGGCTTCAAATATTAATCACGGAAGCTGCAATTTAGTTTGCTTAGGTTGGACTTAACGCAACAAATGATTTTGCATGCTTGGTACCCTACCAGAGCCAAATGCCTGAAGCCTCTAAGATTTTTGTCCATTGGTGATATTTTCCAGTGGGGAAGCCAGCAACAACTACCAGCCTCCATCAAGCTGACTGGGTTTATAACAAGATTCAACTTTTGTTGTCAGCCTATAGGCAGGAGGTTTGGGAGCAAGTCTGAAGGCTGCTCAGGCTTTATTGGGTGAAAAGACCAACTTTTCCATCCTTCCCAGAGAGGGGAGCTCACCTGGCTTTGACCATGCAGCCAAAGGGGAAGATGAACTCACTGTTGGAAAGCCTCAGGCCGGGACAGGAGAAGCACAATTACATGAGGAAATTAATCTGGTTTCCAAAGGGAGAAAGGTGGGAATTACTGCTTGAAAGCCCCCCTTCTGCTCAGGGATGCAAGAGCATTTCCAGAGGAGCTGTGTGGAGTTTGGCTCTCACATCCCAGAAACAGGGGGGAAGCGAGTTCATCTGTCACTCATGCCCAGCCTAAAGCAACGAGGGGATGCTAGTATTTATATCCTTGGTCTCTTACATATTCCAGGACTTCCTAAGATTGAAGAAAAACTGATTTAATCTTTGCCCAGCTTCTAGTCCCTAGCCAGGGCTCAAACTGTGGGAATTTTTTCCACCAGGACTGTCTTCCAGCTATTTCCAGGTAGTCCTCAAAATGGGCCTGGCTGGGATTCAGACAGGAAAAACCATTTCCACAAGATTTCCTGTCTGGCTTTACAAGCCCAAGAGGTCTAGAGAACACTGAGGAATCATCCAAAACCTTGATAAGTGCCTGCCTGACTCACAGACAGGCTGGATGTTGGGGATGTAGGACAATACATGGCTTGGTCCTTGCAGAGGACCCAAAACTGCCTGTCCTGAGATGGCCTTGGCTCCTGCCAGAGGCATGGGGGAAGGAGCAGCTCCAGCCCAGCTGGAGCTGTGTGGCCTAGAAAAGGGTTTGTTTTCCAGAGCTCCCCGTGGGCAGTGTCACAAGGGCAGGCTTGCACACGCTGCCTTACGTGACACGGTCCCAGCCTCCGGCGTCTTGCTTGGTTCAAGTGCTCTGCGCTAAACAAAACACTCGGTAAGAAACAAGGAGCTTCCAACGGGTTTCTTCTTCCCCAAATCCCCCCGGTCCCCACTCCGCTCAAGCATGCATCTTCTCAAATAACATGTCCCATTTTGAGTCTCTACAGCCAGAGGAAACTCTTAGCAGCATTTTTTGGGGTCAGTTTTTCATGACTGAGACCTAGTCATGCAAACAAAGATTTATTTTTTTTCTGACCAAAACAACATTAAGGAGAAAATTCTTTCCCATGACTAAAGCTGGGTGGGAACTTTTCAACAGAACGTCAAAGCAGAAAGTTTAAGGGAAAGGGTTAGTTTGGTGCAATTTTACATGTAATTTTTTTTCTTTTTAAAATGGGAAAATGCACACTTCTGGCATTTAATGATTGTCATGCAACTAAATATCATGGTCTTTACCAAGACAAGGGTCCCTGCCAATTCTCACTGCTAGCTAGATCCAGTGCTAGCACCAGCTGGGTTTGTATTTGACAGCATCATCTGGCTTATGTGCTAGTTTTTATCATGAATGAGGCTAGGTGCCTAATAATCACGATTATTCAAAGCAAGTTGAAGTTCAGCTGTCCTGTACCAAATGCATCAAAACTCTGGGTGTATTTAAAAAAGATTGAATATCATCACCCAGCCAAGGGCCAAGACATACTAATGCCAGGACCTTGGTTTTATCTTTGATTTGAAATGCAGTAATAACCAAGGCCACAGCATCTCTTCAGAGGAGTGTGTTAAAGACTATGTTCAACAGTCTGGCTTCTGCCCTTGCAGGTCCCCCACCTAACGCGGTGGGAATGCAGGCTGAGGGGCCCTTTCTTCTGAGCCGCAGTGAAGGGTGGGGACCCATAACTGGCAATGAGGGGCAATACCTCACCTCAGTGTCAGAGACCACTGCTCCGTTCATTCCCATTATTTCGGGGGATACTAAAAACAAATGTGAGTTTCATACAAGTTACCACCAACAAAGCTTTTGAACAATTTAGCAATCAAGTTTAGAAGAGTGCAGAATATTGCTCTTGCCATTTTCTGCAATGATGTTATGGCCAGAGAGGCTCGCGGAGGGAGCCTGAGCTGCTGCACTGCAGGAAACCGTAACCTTTCCGAAAGTGGTCCCAAAGCTCAGCTATCCATCTGACTGTCCAAATAAAATGCAGCAACAATGGAAACAGAATCCATTAAAATAGACATGATTTTATCCTTGTTGGCCTAACCTCAGTTCCTTGTACATTGAAACCTTCCATTTGTGGGCCTGGACATTAACAGATGAGTTATTAACTAGCCGTGGCTAATTATAGATAGCTGCATCACCTTTTTAAAAGGGAAGCATTGTCAAGGCCAGCTAGGGCCAAAGTTGAGGTCTCATGAAGTTAATCTTGTTGTAGAAATCACTCAATAGAAAATATTTTTTTTCCCTTCAACTTCCACCAAAAATCAATTTTATGGGAATTTGAACGCTTTCCTAAAGTGTTTGCAAAACAACCAGCAAAGCAGGGCAGAGGTAAAACAGGTTAGTCTTTCTTCGCTGTCTGAGCTGGCACTGAACAGAGTGTATTGGTGAGAAGGAAATCATTAAGCCTTTAAACTTTCTTTCATTTAGATGATATACAATACTGTTAATGAACAGTTACGGGCATTTGCCTTCCCCAGCTGTATGATTTTTTACTTAGTACCACGCTTTTAATCTTCCCACAGACCAAAAGGATTGTTATCCCTGAAAGGAAGCGAGACCTCCCTCACTGATGAAGATTTAGTTTGCTAATGCGTTTTGATGAGGCAGGAACGCAGCGTAGAGGAATTAAAGGAATAATAAAATAAACATTTCTACCCACAGAAAGAGGAACCTACCCTCACAAAGCACCCCTGGCTTGGGTGGGTGTCCTGCCTCAGGGCTGCACCAGAGCCTGGGGTCCTCCTAAAAATGCTCAGCAGTGAGGGCAGAGCAGGGTTTGAGGGGCATAAATGAAGGCAGGGGGCTAAGCTCTGGGGTGGTGGAAGCCAGCATTGGTGCCTGGCCCCTGAGCCCACAGTGATTTAGCTGTGAGAGTCCAGACCTCTCCAGAAAACCTGCAAATGAAGACATGTGTGACATTAGCTAAGGCCTTCTAATTAGATGGAGAAAACAAATCTGCTCCACCCCAGGCAGCTGCAGCTCCAGCCAGCATGTTACTTATTAGCTCAAATTATTATTATTATAAAAAACACTTGACTTTCTTGTTCAAAAAGTAAAAAGGGATTAGTGGGGTCTCTCAGACGGCTCTTCTCAGACTAACCTCCAACATCTTAGACAAAGGCTCAACCAGAACAGAGGCTTTCTCAGTCCAAGGACAAAACAGACCCCAAACGGCTGCAATAGAAAGTCAAAGGCAATACTTGACATGGCACTCAGCTCTGTTTGCTGACTTTTCCTAATGCATACAATAAAATTCAGCCCAAATATGTCACTGCTGCCAATTACCCAGGGCAACAGCCGGACCCTGGAACTAGTAAATCAATGGAGGCACAAGGGAAAGCTGCTTTCCCCAAACCTGAAGTATGTTGAAGACCATAAAGAAAGGCAAGAAGCACATCGGGAAGGATTAGAGGCTGCAGAACAAAACAGGCTGGGAGGACTCCAAGCAAGCAGGTCCACTCTGCCCACCACCCCTCCCAGCTTGGGCTTTACCCAAGTCTGAACAAACCTGTCCCTGGGGAGGCTGCACCCCAGCCTGCTCCCATCAGAAGACCAGGGAAATGGGGACAATTCACTGACCAAAGAAGGATGCCAGGAACCCCCTGTAAGAAGCCTGAGCTTCAGCAGCAAGGGGCTGCCTGGAATAGCAAAGCCCTGAGCTGTATGGGAGCAGGCAACCAGAGCTGGTGTTGGCAATTTGATTAAAAATGATTTGATTGGCAAATCCAAGCTGCCTGGGACTTGGCAGATAATGAACCACAGCTTTAGTGTGAAGAGCTCTCTTTAACCTTTAAGTATTTTCCTGTTAAGCAAATTGCACCACACGCATTCCTATCTCTGCCAGCTTTGCTCACAGACTGAAGCTCTTCCCAGTTTAGCAAGCTGAAATGCTGGAATAAATGGAATTCAGCAGTTTGTGTGGAAATGCTCGATTTGTCTGAACAATGGTGGCAATTTTAATCACCCAGACCCACCACATGTGGCTGGGTGCTTTGCAAAGGCAGTCCCAGGTATAACAACACCTCTCTGGATACAGCCTGAGTTTGGAAATGGCTGAGCCGTTGCTGCGGTGGCTTCATCACCCCGTTCTTCAGTCCCCAGGGGGAAAAGCTGTGCCTCCCAAAGAGCCCGCAAAGGACTGCAGTAGTTTGCGTCAAAAGTATTTTGAGAAGTGTGATGTTCTGCTACTCCCTTTCTGGGCTTCACAGCAGTGTGTGGTGTGTAATGGTCCAGAGAAAATCAATTGGACACTGTATTTGAGAGATAAGGGTTGGGATTTTATTCCGAATAACCTGGTGACCCCAATCAATCTCTGTCCCCAAACCTTCTGAAAGTTTGATACTCTAGTCTGCAATTAAGCCTCCACAACCAAGAATTGCAGCAGATGTTCCAGTCAAAACACCTTTATTAACTATATATTTTTGATGCATATCAGGAGATACTAGCCAATGCATTTAAAGGCAGACAATAAGTTTTGCCTGACTGGTATACTGTCCAATTAAGATTTAGAGTTATTTTTCACCTACTTTTTAAGTTTTCAATTTTTTAAGCTGATAAAACTAAAATAAACTATGAAATCCCCCAAACTTTCCTTGTGATAGTGACTCTGTGAAAGAACTTAAGCCGAACTGTTGCAGTGCAAAGAAGAGAGCTTGAGATGGGAAGGGGGTATGAGACCACTCTGTCTCCCTTTCCTGACAGGGAGTGGGGCTGGGACTTCGCTGGGCACAGCCGGGTGCTGCCCTGGGTGCAGGGGCACACACAGAACTTCTGTTCTTCACCCAAAGGTCTCTCCAGCCCCCTTGCAATCAAGCAAGAAGGCATCCCTGGTAGCAACGGCTGCAGCTCAGGGCAAAGCAGGTGCTGGAGACAAAGATGAGTCCAGAGAACAAGTATTGAACACAAAGGTTAATTCCTCAGATAAACACATTTCTGCTGAGCAAAACTTAAGCCTATTCTGGGATGCCTCTGGGCCAGATGTTCCCACCGGTACGTGCTGCTGAAGGCAGTGCATGCCCTCCTTGTATGCTTTAGGTAGGGTATGGTTAGCAAGGGACAAGAGAGGAATAAATCCTGTGCTTGTCAGGCAGTGAGAGGGCACCCAAGGAAGATGCTCTCCAGGGGATGTACAGAAAAACTCTTTCCCACAGCTGCTGCCTTCAGATACGGCTGGGGCACTCCCTGGCGCAGCAAACACCCGTGCACATAGGGTCATCCCACCCCACGGGCTGGGGTTTTGGCTCTGTACCCTGCAATGGCGGGACGAGAGCCCTTGAAAGCCTTTCCTCATTTGCTGGGCAGCTCAACCCAGAATCCCCCCACGCCTCCTGCATATGCAGCAGCCATACGGGCAGCCACACAGGGTCTGATCCTGAAGCCCCCAGGGGATTTTTGCCTGGTGGATATTAACATTAGTGAGTGATGCCCATTTAGGCACCGAGCACAGCCAGCTCTGCCCAGGCTGAACACCCTCAGGCTGCCTCCATCCAGGGCTGGGGGAAAAAGGGGCCTTTGGCGGGAAGGTGTTTTTCATCACCCCGAGAACTGTGTCTGATTGCATTGTCGGAAGCAGCAGGTAGCAGTGAAAGGCAGGGTCACTCCCCTGACCAGCCCCAGCCCCTATTGTGCCGCCTTTCAGTGTGAGCGAAAGGTCAGCCCGCCAGCCCCGGCTCCCAGCCTTCACTTTTTTGTTACGATTGTCACAAGGTAAATTAATCAGATTTACAGCATTAAGCCTTGCCGTATCTTGAGCCTTTCAGTCCTTTCTGCCCCGAAAACTTCCCTCATATGAACAGGCTCTTTGTTTATCCTTGCCCATACAATCTTCATTTGGTGATGGGGGAGCGGCAGAGGGACAAAGACTGGAGGAGAGAGCTGCTGCCCGGCAGGTACCCTGTGACAGCAGCGCTCACCACCCGAAACATTGGCAGTTGCATTGCTTCAGGTATTTCTTGCCAGATAATCAGCTGGGGAAGATCCTGTTTTCGGACTGCAGTGTCACTCGCACATCTTTTTGGGAAGAGTAGCTGCCCCTCCAATAAATAAAAGGCGAGAGCAATTCCGCAGCAGGGGCAAGCCGCCACCACCGTGAGCACAAAGCACAATTTATGTCCCTCTAATGTACCTACGGCATATGGGACCACTTACACAGTTGTTTGCCTTGGTCAATGGGTCTGCCGAGCCATTGGGGAGCTGGGTCTTATTTCACTTTCTGATGGGGATTTGGAAATGACTGGCCCTGCAGCCAGCACGGGGCTCCCCAGCCGTGCTCCCAGCGTGAGCCAGTGGTCGGGCCACGCGGAGGTGACAGGTATCTTTATCCCGCCACCCAGGAGAGCTTCAATGTCCCACTGGCAGGAATTTGTCTGCAAATTTTCCCCCATTGAAAGGAGCGAGGGGGCTGATATGATTGCTTGATTAAGGGGCAGGCGAAGTGGAGACGGAGAACTTCAATAGACTGTCCTCCGAGGAATTCCCCTCCCTCTGGGAGATGGTGATCCACTTCTCCCTGCTATTTCTCACCCCTAGGATCACATTTATGACTGCCAGTGAGTCTCATTTCTGCAGAGCATACAGCTTAAAATCCCCCTATACTTAATCTATCCATATGGAAAATCAATCTTTAAAGAAACAGCAATGAAGCTAAGAGAAAGTAATAAATGCGATTGCAGTGAAACTAGCAGCCAGAGCAGGGAAGGTTGGGAAACAGTATCAGCGACCTTATCTTCTGCAGGTGCATTTGATTTTGATTTGATTATCCTCAGGGCAACTCATAACCATGAAACATAAAATACATTAATGCATTTGTTTTGAACAATGGCATGCAGATAAGAGGAGGATTATACACCACATTTAGATGCTGCGTTTGTATTGATTTTTCTGCTTTAAGTTTTTTAACTTTTACACAAAAAAATGAAAAGCAAGATGACGGTACATGATGTGTACATTTAAACGACCTCTCCATAATCAGAAAACATCTAGTGTGTTTTTAAATTTAAATAAGGGAACCACAATGCTGTCCTAAATTCTCATCATCCATCACTCTTTGCAAAGGGACCTCTTCCCAGAGACAGCTGGTAGGCTGAGCGCCTTCTCTCAAAAAATAAGCAGCGTGGGTGAGTTTGCACCAAAATCTTTTGGCCTGGTGCTGATGCGTATCCCAGAGATGCCTGTAATGTTTAGAGCATGAATGGCATCACTTTGGATGAAAAAATGAGACCTTATGGCGAGCCCAGGATCCTCCATGACAGAGAGGTGATCTGTGAATAAAGCCAGCAGCACCATTTCCTTCCCCAGCGAGGGGCCTGTCCCCCACACGCCCTCCTGCCACACTCCTCCTCCCACAACCCCAGCCCAGTGACTCAATAAAACTGGGAGGACTTCAAATATCTGGGTCAGATCTTCCCAAAGTCAGAGAGGGAGTGTGACCCTGGCATGAGACTGTATTTCTGCTGAATGTTTTGGGTGGTGGCAGCAATTCATCCCCAGATAAGATGCAGTTGAGAGAAATTAATGGATTTTTAATGTAAAATATGATCCAGCTTTGAAGATGAGACTGGGGTTTTTTTGTTGCTCTCTGCATCCCCCTGGGAAAGCTGCCCAAACTCTCCAGCTCCATTTGCCCATCCAGCACACAAGCTCTACCTGCCTCACAGGAATTAGGTGTTTGCAACAGGCTTTTTGCATTTTCAGATGAAAAAGCCTTAATCAGTATAACATATTTCCTAAAAGAAGAAAAAAATTTATGTGATTCATGCTTTCAGGCACACGTCTACTTAAATGTTTTGCCAGCGTACATCAGCTACAATCATCATGATGATTTCCTCAAGATTAAAAAAAAGAAGAAGAGGGAAGAACAGGCACTCCCAACTGTGCCTGAATTAAAGAAATGGTGTCATTTTTTTGGCTTTGTCATTATTTTCATTTCCCTCTTCTCCCTCTCCCCTAGAAATTATTAAATCATTAAAATGATTAAAAAAATACCAAAGCAGATGTCTGGGCTGTTTGATCTCAAGCCTGAATATGGAAGAAAAAGGAGTCAAGTCTCTGATTATGGAAAAAAAAAGTAGAAGAGAGAAAAAAAAATTGTAACAGGAAAGTCATGAAGGAGGAGATTTGGCTTTGATCTCCACACTGCACTAGTTTTGCTGGGCGGGGGGGCTCTGCTGAGCAAAGCTGGGCTGTTGTGTGACTGCTTCGTGGGATCACAGGGGCAACACTTTACACCATCTGCTCAAAGGCAAACAAGTCACTCCGAATGAGATTTCCATCCTTGGGGTATGAGAAAGCAAGCAAAATATGGATTTGATGTGTGTAGAATGAAGGTAGACCTCAAATAATGGACACTATTTTGACTGCTACACAACTGGCCTCCTTCAGCTGAAGGAGACTGATTAACAGGCTGCCAGCCTTGGCTGGCTCATTCATTTTAATTTGTAATTTGTATACCCTCCTGTCATGGTTTAACCCCAGCTGGCAACTGAGCCCCACGCAGCCGCCCGCTCACTCCTCCCCAGTGTGATGGGGAAGACAACTGAAAGAGTAAAAGTGAGAAAGCTCCTGGGCTGAGATAAAGACAGTTTAATAGGTAAAGCAAAAGCCATGCATGCACAAGCAAGGCAAACCAAGGAATTCCTTCAGCACTTCCCATGGGCAGGCAGGTGTTCAGCCATCTCCAGGACAGCAGGGCTCCAGCACCCGTAACGGTTACTTGGGAAGACAAACACCATCACTCCGGACATCGCCCCTTTCCTCCTCCTTCCCCCAGCTGTATGTGCTGAGCATGACATCCTATGGTCTGGAATACCCCTTGGGTCAGTCGGGGTCAGCTGTCCCGGCTGTGTCCTCTCCCAACTCCTTGTGCCCCCCCAGCCTGCTCGCTGGTGGGGTGGGGGGAGAGGCAGAAAAGGCCTCGGCTCTGTGTGAGCACTGCTCAGCAATAACGAAAACACCCCTGTGTTACCAACACTGTTTTCAGCACAAATCCACAATGTAGCCCCATAGTAGATAATATGAAGAAAATTAACTCTACCCCAGCCAAAACCAGCACACGTCCTCTTTGCCCTGCTGCGAGGAATCCCGAGCTTAGGAGATGGCCATTAGAAATTAGACGGATGGCAGTGAAGAACATTAGCAGGCATGCAAAGCTAATCTGCTCACACTGCTCTTGGTAATTTTCAACAGTAAAAAGTATGCTGGGAATCACAAGGGGTCATTTCTCATACAGTGGCTGCTAACACAGTCTCTAGGTATGTTGGAGAGAGATTGAGATTTTGGCTGTTTACATTTTCACCAGATCTCCACTGGTCTTCTGCCTTTGTGGATTTGCCATTTAAAGCAGTCTCCAAAGGCTGTTTGAATTGCTTTCCAGCTTGAAGGAAAATGATAAAATCTTAAACATTGTCTGGAAGCAGTATATATTACTCAAATCCCTTCAGAATTCGGCAGTTCTGATAAAAATAAGAAGTGGTACACTTCCCCTGGACCTGTTTTTTGTTTGTCTGAGAAGCAGCTATCATCAGAGGAGACTGTAGTGAAAATGGCCCAATCATATCTATCACACCTACTCCTTCCCGGACTATGGGTTTTACCTGCTGCTTGCAGATGTCTCCCAAGCGAATCAGGCCCACAGCTCCCCCTCTGACAGCCCAGCTCAGAGGTCTCAGAAGGAGAAAGAAGCCCCACAAAATGCAGAGGTGGGGAAATCTGCCCCACACAGATCCCACCTGAAGTACGGCAGTGACTGACTCAAGCTGTGAGGCATGTAGCTTCATATGTCTTCAAGGCATCTTTTAGGATTAAGCAGTTTAATGTCTACATGGCAGAAACCAACGGATTTCTTCTTTTTGTCAATGCAGTTCCAGGGTACAGAGGAGGATGCTGTGATGTCTTGGGCACCAACACCCAAGTGAACTTGTTTCTGACAGCAAACTCTGTGGCTGGTGACTGTAGAGCAAGCTATGGGTGTCTGCATCTATGCAGGACTCCCAGAGAGAAATTCTTTTCAAACACTTGTGTTGAACCAGTTTCCAGGAGATGATGCGATGGGACAGTAATCCTCCAGCAGGATCCACCTTACCCAAACTGTTCTGCCCTTCAGGTGTTCAATGCAAACAGCTCCATGCTAGCTGTCCCACCAGCTGTGGTGGCCTCTCTGCATGTTGGAAAATTTGCCCTCAGGAGTTTGAATGGGAGCAGACCCGGCCTGAAAGTCTACCACTTGGAGTACACCAGGCATCTCATTTTCCAACTGGAAAAGTGTTTTACTTTAGCCTTGCTGATGAAAATTAATTGAAGGCACATGTTCACAAGACCCAGAGGACATCTGTGTAAGCCTTCAGTGAGAAGATCAAGACTAACTCACACCAAGAAGTCATATGCTTAACCAGCATCACCTGTACTGCCGACTACAGACATGTAGGAGGTGGCCTTGGGGTGCCAGGACACCCAGCTTTCATCTTACCCGTGCAGGGAACAGCCCTGATTGTCCCTGGGTATGTTTTCAGCACACAGTAATTACAGTTATGCAGAGCTGTATCAGCTGGGAGATGTTTCCAGGCTCAGTGTGGGCTGTGGTAATACTTTCAGGGGAATGACAGATGGCAGCCAGCTCTCTTTCCTCTGATGGTGTCCCAGCCACGTGCCCTGGAGAAGATGGCTGCAGCTGGGAGGGTTCTACAGCCCTGTGTCGGCTGGGGGAGTGCAGATACCCCCTGTGAGGTGGCAGCCATGTAAAGGGCCCTTCCAGAAGGCCAGAGCAGGAACAGATGGGAAATGGTCATTTTTTTAGCTTGGAAAGCTTTCCTTTTGGGTGGATCTAGCATAAAGGTCAGTGTGTCCACCACCCCCCCACC
>JANZLQ010000089.1:28435447-28446285 GCA_026212715.1 Elanus axillaris
CACCCCCCCCGCCTTTCCAAAACAAGGCAGCAAAGAGAACAAAACTAAAGTAAGAAAACCACAATTACACCTGGTCAAACAGAACATTTAACTCAATCCAAGAGAAAGGGTTTTGTTTCCTTTTCATGTGTTTCACTTATGGTGTTTTTTTTAAAAAATACTAAGCTCATTCATTCATTCAAAACTAGTAAATTTGACATTTCACAGTAGAACATCAGCTCAACACAATGCACAGAACTTTCTCAATTCAAAGTACATTCATTATATTCTTTTTTTTACATTTATTCTCCATCTTTTTTCCTCCCAAACTACCCACTGAATGTGATCCTAGTTCACAAATGGTTTCAGCTGCTATGAGCTTTGGCCATGCTGCCCTTTCACTGCATCAACAACCAGCTCACAATGTCAGCCAACATTATTGCTGCCACTGAGAAAAGGTATCTTCTTATATTTCACAAGCATTTCTGACACCATCTGAGAAGTTTGCCCACTGCCATACCCAAGGTGAGACCATTTTTTTGAAACCTGAAGGTCCCAAATTGGGCTTTTGGGTGGAGTTTTGGACAGCTGAAGAGAAAATCCTACAGCTGAGGCTGTGAGGGCGGCCGAGCCAGCACCGATGTGCTACTGCAGCCTTGGTCCTGCCAGTGGCTGCTTCCCAAGAGGGGACAGAGCAGGTAGAAAACATGAGCCTCATCAAGGCTCACCAGAGCTCATCTGGAGGCATCCTCGAGCAGTCCAAGGGACCAGTCTACTCTGAGCTAGTTTGTACATGGAAGTTAAAGCAAGTTAAGTCCAAGTGTCAATTTAAAGCACGTTTGATCAAAGAACAAAAACGCAAGGCGGCATTACTGCTCTCTAAGAATTTACCCTGCTGTCAAGTGTCCTCCCCAGCACCTCTCCCAGGCACTGTGTTCTTTCTTTGGTTGTCACCAGCAGAGAGCCAGAGGGCAGAGGGGATCTTCTGCTGACGGTGAGTTGAGCGCGCACCAGTGCTATGAGAACAAGCAAGTCTAAAAATGGGGAAGGCTGGGAAGGAGTTCTGGGCAGATCACCCAGCCCTCCTCACCTCTTGGGCAGTGGGAGCAGCAGTCTCTCCAGTTGCTGCTGCAGGGAACATGTGCTGCACAGACCTGTCTGAAAAATGTGGTGAGAACTCATCCAAAAACTCAGTGCAGAATAAACTGCTTTAAAACTGAGATTTTAAAGGAATAATTTCATTGCTTGAAATGCTTCTAGCCCCCAAACAAGAATTATTGCTCAGTTTCCGTAAAAGAAAGCAGTAAAAGCATTTCTGTGGACAGATCCCAAATGTAGGCTTTATGCAACTATGTTTCTATAGAAAATGCTTCTCACTTTCTTGTCTGTTTTCATGTTGAAAATACCTGCTCTTGCTCACTGACAAAACTGCACCTCACGGACCCCCTCTCACTTCCAAGGAAAACAGCATCAGATACTTAGCCAGGGAGTATCTTAGCACCTCTGCCTCCTGTGGATTTTGCCGCTGGCTTTAAGGGGAGCAAGACCCAGCCCAGACCCCCCAGCACAAGCATTTGGAATCAGTTTGCTCTGCACCCCACTCCTCACTTCTTAGGGATTAAGGAAGAGAGGCGTTTAAAGCTGTGGGCCAGTGGGATGAGCTGGGGCTGTCTCTGGGGCGCAGGCAGGAGCGGCTGCAGGCAGCCCCGGCGAGGCTGCCCACCTCCACGGCACAGCGAGAAGGCAGAAGCACCGTCCCTGCCGGCTCTGTGTCCTGCACTACAACACTACCCTCTTCTCCCTCCAGCTTGGTCTCCAGCATGGTCTCCAGAAGCCTCCTCGGTGTGCAGGAGGCACCTCAGCTGTGGGTAGCGCAACCCTGACTTTGGAACAGAACGCCCTTACTCTGCCAGCTGGTTTAATGCACGAGAGCCTGCATTTCATGCTACAAAGCTTCTGCGTGAAGGCCTGTTTAATACGCTTACATCAACAGCTTTCTCCTGGTTCTCATAGATGCGAATGATGTAAATGCAGCCCAGCCCAAGGCACGGGAGCGTGTTCTTGGGCCAGAGCAGCTGCAAGTGGTCTCCCAATGCACAGATAAAGCCCGAACCACTTGGACCTCATAGCTGGACTAAAGCCATAAACAGCTTTGGGAAGCCCTCAGTATTGATGTGTGCAGCTGGGCCAAAAGTATCCTGGCAACAGCGTGCTCCTGGCCGCATCCCGAGCAGCACCTTCCCTGGGTAGGGCGAAGGGGCGTGGGGCAACACTTCTGCTGAGCTTCGATGGGCTGTGCTGGGGTGCATTGCAGGCTGCGTGGGAAGTGGTGCTCGGGGCTGCCAGGGCGACTTGTCTCCCTTTGGGACCAGAGAGTAAAAACCAGGTCCAACTATCCACATGCTCCCACTCCTTCCTCACCTGCTAGCAACTATTCTGCTGTTCAAGGTGGCATCTGAGCCTGCTTCAGAGCACAAGCAGAGGCACATGAAAGCTGAGTTATGGAGAGACTCCTGACAGGCTGGCAGCAGTCTCAGTGACTCACTAACTTGTGATTTCCTCCACGGTGGTTTTCCAGCACAGCTGCTCCCAGCCGCAGCACATGGCGAGCGCTGGTGGAGCGAGCACCGTGTCATTTCTCAGAAGGCCAGGCAATGTGGGCAACCTGCGCATCGCTCATGCAGATCCCCACAACAAACTCCAGTAATTGCCTCAGAGGATAACAGGCTATAAATCTGGGCAGCTGCACATGTGAGGCACGCATGGTCTGGCTCCTGGAATCAAAGCGCGTGTGTTTTTGCTGTTTGCAGTGGCTGAATGTGTTTCTCATTCTGGATTCCCCTTTTCAGAGGAAACTCCCTCCATCCCACTCACTTCTCTCATCCTCTTTACGAGAGGACCTCAGGCAGTCTGGAAACGTGGGGAGAGGTTTACACTATTCCTGTGAGACGTCTCGCAACTGCTTCGTGCCACTTGACACACGAGGAAGCTGCACACGGAGCAATGGTATAATCTTCTACACAGAGTTTGCAGGAGATGCTGGAGCAAATTGTAATTCTCTGGCTTCCCAGCCCCATCTT
Source organism: Elanus axillaris (assembly GCA_026212715.1). Lineage (NCBI taxonomy): Eukaryota > Metazoa > Chordata > Aves > Accipitriformes > Accipitridae > Elanus > Elanus axillaris. The sequence goes on from JANZLQ010000089.1 coordinate 28,438,507, forward strand.
TTTTCTCTAGGTTTGAAATCATAGCATTTATGTTGTCCACAAATTTGATTACAAAATGCCCAGACTGCCTAGGTTACAGATTTATTTGCAAACCTGAAACTTAGCTCTAGGGTCACAGACCTATTTTGCGCAAAACTCAAGGCAAAGGTTTGAGTGAAAGAAGAAAGAAATCTTTTTCTTCATAACTCCATGGAGGAAAAAAAAAAGAAATTTAAAGAGGCTTTGTCAAACAAAACCTAACCTGCCCGGTCCAGGAGCCCTGCACAAAGGGGCATTGTGCTCTGCTTAAGAAATTGTGAGTCCAGTCTGTCAAGACTGTGTCCTGTGCTGCCAGCGAGTTCAAGAAAGCTGGACTCAGGTAGCCAAATAACCTGATGACTTCATGTCTGAAAGCTGGGTAAAAAGTATCTTCCTGCCTCCTTTCCCTTCCCACTTCTTTATGGAAGGGACTCGGCGGGACAGATCAGACTGCAAATACAGCTGGTAGGAGCGAGAGGGAAAACAGAGTTAGGGGAGCACGGCCAAGAGCAACCCAGCTAGCGGGACTGATCAGCAGTGAAACTGCTGGTGGGGGGGACCTGCTCACCCACAGGGATGACCAACTACAAGCAAGGGGAGCAGGAGCAATCAGAAAAAGAAGCATGGTTGTTGAGATCAGCAACTGGGAGCAACAAATGCACGGGGACAGCCCTGCCCCATGGCAGCGATACACCGTAGTGTGCCAGGAGCCATCCCTGGGGTCAGCACTCAGAGGTGTCCAGTGTGCTGCTCCTGGGAGCACAGGCAGACCAGGGTGCGGGCAGAGGGGAGCTGAGCATGACTGCCTGGGCTGTTGCTCACAGCTGCCAGCAGCAGCACGCTCAGGAAATACTGCCTCTGCACTCCAGAGGATGCCACTCATTTTGGGAGTATGACTGGGGTTTCCCGACTTGACATGCTATTGCATTGTCCCCTCTCCCCAACATCTAGTAATGCATGCTGTTCCAGCTCGTATATTTCATTTGCTGCCAGGCACTGTTCACTGAGGACCGAGAAAACACTGAGCAGATCTCCAGGTATCTTAGTGGGGGCTTGCATTTAAGTGCCTTAATAAGGAGCCCTAGGAATGGACTCTGCCCCTTGGAAGCAAATCAGTGCCTGTCCCATCTGACAGCAAAACCAAACCAGAGCAAAAAAAAAGCAGCAGCTCAGATCCCAATGCAGCATGTGTGCACATCACCAGTATGGCATCCATACAGTCTCTAACTAGCATCCTGGGAGCCTGCAGTGTACAAAGGGCTGCCAGCATCAAGATTTCTAAGTCCAGCCTATTGCAAAGACCCTCAAGCAAAACAAGCGATCTCCCAGAGCTGCACATTGCATGTGGTCTGGTCTCTCCCTGCTGTGCTGGTTTCCCGTAACATACCTGAGACTTCAAGCCATGCTGTAAATAAAACAGCTGTTTTGACCACTTACAAGGAGGCAGGGAACCCAGCCACGCTTTTCCAGCCATGGAAACCACATGAAAAGCTCTACAAGCAACTTCCCCCAGCATTCCCACTCTCCTTCATACAGGCCAATCCCAAGGATGGCTTGGCCAGGAAAAGGAGATTTGCAGAGCTGCATGTCATAAATCCAGGGTTTCACTAACATTCGCCAAAGGATTTTCTCTCTTCTAGGAAGGTGCCTGAATCATCCTTCATGTGGGGTTAGGGAACAAAAAAGACCAGGTCTTTATAGTCAACAGTATTTCTTTTCTGTTTCTCCCTGATGAAACTGTTAGTTAGATTTCCAAATCCCTCCGAGGAAGATGCCTCCTTTAGTGCGTTTGCCTAAATCCCTCCTATCCCCTTTCATTCTTCTTGATATTCTTCCCCTTTTGTTTTCAGCTTTTCTTTTGCTTGTTACTGCTGTCAAGCACAGCAGAAATACCATTTCATTTATAGCTCTAATTACCTCTCTGGTGTCCGTATGAGACTGTTGATCTAGTCTAATTTGTAGCCTGTGAAAAGTCCCCCTAGAACATAGCAGGATGAAACCTGCAGGTCGTACAGGAATGATTTTAACTGTCTAAACAGAAAACAAAGCCTCTTCTACCAGCTTACAGAAAAAAGCTACAGCTTTAACAGGGAATTCCATCTCCATGGATGAATTTATAGGTTGTTTTAAAAATAAATATTATAGAAAAGTAAGCACTAAGCACTCCCTGCTTAGTGTTCCCTGGAATTGAAAGCAGTCCCACCACAAGCATTTCTCTTACAAATGAGCAACTGTTCCGCTATGGAAGTGAAAATCAAGGATAGCTTGTTTGGTCTGGGACATTGAACAGGACTAAGGTTTGAGGCTGCAGCAAAACCTGCTGAGAAGATCCTGTATCATAGCTCAAGTAGGTCGGCTACATAAGACAGACCTGTGGTGCCAAAGTAACCTCCAGAAGTTTTGGGAGAAAGAACCGGGAGCATGGGCAGGCCAGAGATGGGCTTTCTGGGCTTGATGGAGTGAGGGCACAAGTCACCCGTTCAGCTGAGCAGCAGCAGGGCTCGAGGAGATGGGCTTGATCCCTGAGCATTTGTCCTGTGGCCCTGAAGGACCCTGGGGTAGTGTTGCAGATGAAATGCTGCCCTGGATTTAGCCCCTTGGGAGACCTGCCGAAATAAGAGGCCTCCTCAAGCTTCAGCCTGTGGAGCTCGATGGTGCCTCCTGGAAGACGTGGGTCTGTTTCCGTCGGGCAAGAGAAGAAAAACAAACAGGCAAACTAAAGAGATTTCCTCCTTGATGAAAATTTCTTAGGAAGCCCTGAAATGGTGCTGTGTGGCAAAATATTATCCGCTTAGAGAAGACTTTTGCTCGTCTGGTGAAAATACTGCGTGTGGGCTTTCAAACGTCCAGTTTAAGAGCTGGCAGGCACTGAAAGGCCCATGAATACATTGCAGAAGTTTCTCTTCAGCTAGAAAAAACACAACCTCTTGCAGCTCTGACTCAGCCTTGATTACAAGAATGTGCAGATGGTGCCGGGGATCATCACGCCTCCTCCAGCTTGCTCACCCCTGCGCGCAGGGCATGGCTGGCAAACTTTTGCCATGCCCTGGCCCGTGCCCTGGCTGTTTCTATAGCCATTTGCAACCTTTGTAAAGGACCTAGATGGGACCACGCAGTCTTGGGGACTTTATTTTGTACTGTGCAGGAGGTGGGAGGGATACCTTTTGTTCAGGCAGCTGGCCTGGCCAGGGATGCTGGTTGCACGGTGAGAACAGTGGGCTGCAGACTGCTGTGCTCTCCCATGTACCAGTCACCTCTCCCACATCAGCCTCCATGCCACCTGTGCAAAAAAAAAAAAAATATCCACATATAAAAAACATCCTTTGCTGCTTTAATAAGGCTATTACAGAATAGTTTATTTACTTCATTATGCACCACTTGCCTTTTCCCTTGCTTTTGGGCTGCATTAGCAATTTTTCTCCCTCTGGATTAAAAAGATTTGTTTTTCTGGTAGATGCAGAAAAACTGCATTTTGTTCCTGCTCTATTATCTAGGCTACCCATTTGCCATTACGACTGTTTATCACTTTTAATGGCTGTTCCTTTCTCTCCTCACAACACGACAGATGAGGAGTACTGCCATATCCTGCACAATTCTGCAGACCAGCAGAGACCCATCTCTCAGAGCTGTTCCCAGGCCAGGGCTCATCAATAGCTGCCACACTGTGATTGCTGCTCTGTGTCAGCTCATTTACCCCCTCTTGTGTGTTCAGCCCCTTTCCTATAGCACCGCAGTGCCCTTGGTATCTCTACTAATAGAACCAGGGCTAAAAACCTTCCTTTTTTGCCCCAAACTGGTATCACACAAAGCTGATTTCATGTTAGGAGGCAAAACTCATATTCTTCTCCTCGTATTTATGCTCAGCTGTGAGAAAAGCCTGTAGAAGGTGAATGGGAAAGCGTGATAGCAGTCAGAGTTGCATCCCCTTCAAAAACCTGGCTCCAGTGTGGTCTCAAGCAGGGCTCAGCCCCCTGCAGCGAGTTGCTCTGCCAGGGCTGGCTTAAAGGATAGACCAAGCAGGCGTCTACCCCACCCCCAGGAAAAGCTTGGGCTGCTAAAAAGCAAGCTCGCTGAAGTAAAATATTTATTCTCAATTTCCTGTTAAATTTGGCAGGAACAATGAATTTTTTCTTGTAGTATTTTATTAGGAGATAGGGATTTAATGGGAAAATCCAGCAAAACATAATCTGCCTCCCCTAGCAAACAGGGTAAGTCCAGTGCCACGTTTCCCTCTCCCAGCTTTAACAAGGGCACAGCCCTCAGCTTTACCCTTGGACATTGCAGAGAAACCTCTGATCCAGAGGCTGGAGGCACGACTTCACAGCCAGCAGGTCGTTAGCAACGAGCCCCTCAAAAATACCTTGAGGAATGGCATTTAGGGAAATTAACTGCCTCTGGCAAGAGCAGACGCAGCGCTAAGGTCACCACGTAAGTCGGCTTGCCTGGCACTGCTCTAGCCTTTGCCAAGCAAGCCAGACCCGCAGCCAAGCTTTCAGGCAGCAGCGTAAACGCAGTCCTGAAATGGCCTCTGGCTTGCAGCAGGCAAAGAGGGTAAAACACAGTGGCTTATTTTCTAGTTGGAAAAAAGCTAGAGTGAAATACCTTTGTGCTGCTTTGACAGAACTGGTAAGTTATTTCTTTTCCCTACTTTCCTTTAAAGCATCAGAATCAAGTTAAAATAGGAATGTGCATCAGTGACCTGAGTGCAGCAATAGACACTGCAGACCTCCCCACTTAGGCTTGGTTGTAAACCTAGTGCTTTGTATGAAATATTACAGAGTGATTCATCACAAGGTAATTAGGCTTTAATCCAACTGCAGATTTATCCACTCAATGATTAAACCCATCCTGGTTGCTAAAGACCTCCTAATAACAGAGGCACTGGTGTTTTATTCTAATCTAGAACATTTAAGTCCCATATTGAGTTATTAACATGAATTGAAAGTTGGTTTATAACATAGGGAAGCAATATAAAGCTATCAGCATTCGTTTTGCATTGGGCAGTGTGAAAACTGTCACATTTACCATGCCACCACCTTGCAGGATAGGTCAGATGAGCACAGAAACTACGTGCACCCACCAGAACACAGCACATCTCAGGAAAGCTTTTGATAGCTCCCTGCCCCCTCTTTTCATCCAAACATATCCCCTTCCCGCAACCTTCCTCCTCAGAGCCTTTTCTCTAGGAGCACAAGATAATTTGCATTATGAGAGGGCAGCGAGCTAGAGGCTCTGTAACTCCAGAGTCACCCCTGACTAGGCCAGATGCCACAAACATAAGTTTATCTCCATTTTCTGTTTGGAGCCTCTCACTGAAGTCCACCACTTTCCTGTTGCCCTAAGTCTGATCTCAGCAACTCTCTTGTCACCTCTCTTTCTTCTCATCCCTAACACAGAAGCCAAAGACAGAAAGCTCCCATCCCCAGCAGAGCCTCCCTGCCTCAGAGATCCCCATCTTCCTTCCACAGCAGCAAACCAGGCTACTCACCCCCATCAGCTTTTATAGCCAGGACAGCTGTGCAACCCACCCATCTCAGGTGAGCTCAACTACCCCTAAGGTGACACACCAATGGGCCTTATTTTCCAATTTTGCAGTCCTTCCTCTTGGTTTAAATGTAGCTTTTCACATCAGGCACAACCTAAGGCCAGCAAGATCTGTGCATCCTGTGCTTTCCCAAGACCAAGTGAACCAAGAGCACTGCAGGACCTCACCCTGCTTACACCATGCAAACACTGTTTCTGCACTACGGGCAAGCTGCTTATTGCCTTCCTTGAAAGATCCCACCTTTTAGTTCAGCACGCAGAGGATGAATGTGGTGAATACAGAGCCCTTTTAGCAAGCAGCCTTATGAATACTGTGGGTCCTGCAGAAAATTTGGGGAGCACTGGCAGATGCACAGCATGGGGGGAGCAATGGAACTTTGCAAGGAACCAGGATTCACTTGGGAAGTAAGTGCCCATCCCTCTGGCAACTCAGGGGCTGCCAAATACAAGCTCCCTCCGTTACCCGGAAAGCAGCTGTCTTGTGCACAAGGGGAGCAATGCTGCTACCTGTGAGCCTTCCACTCCCTGCTGGGGAAAGCAGCCAGGGCATTGCACACAGCAGGCCAGACTATCACTGGGGTCTCTCCTGAATTTCCAGCTGGCATGACCTCAGCCAGTGTAACCCCATTCCCCAGAGCAGCGTGTCTCTGGGACCAGACTTGCGAAGTCAGGCTGTGCCACCCCTTGCTGGCAGCACCCCTGCCCCTCGGGTCTGGCTCCAGCAAGGAGCTGTCTGTGCCCCGGGGTGCCAGGGCCTGTGGAGTCAGCTCTCATGGACAGGATTTTTTCACCTTGAATTAGTTTGCCCCAAACTGATCGTGAATACAATGGAAAGTTTCATGCTGCGCAAAAAGCTCCTTCCCATAAAGCAAACACCTACGGATGGAAAGTTTTCATCCAGTCTAATGCCAGAGCTGGGAAAGCAGGGCTGCGCAGCCACACCAGGAAAGAAAACCCTGCAAACTGCTGTGCCCACGATGCAGGGGAGAGGAGGAGACAGTTATATGGGAAGCAAACAAGTGTGGTGGACAGAGATTACCCTGCAGAAGTCCCACTTACAGTTGTCACCCAGTACACCCCAGTATGCAGTCCAAAGTGCAGGTCTTGGTCTGTGTAACCTGCATGGGCTGATAACATGTCTCCATTTGAAAGGACACCCCCCCCCCCAACTCCATCGATTTTGTGTATTTAATGGCTTCAAAGACACTTGTGCTAACGGGCTAAATCTTACCTATCGAATAAGATAACCATCGCTGTGCACCAAAGCCTGCAGCAAAGTCAATATTGACAGAGCTGCCCTGGCTGCATCCTGCCTGGCTGGGACTCCCAGGTGTGCAGCAGGGTTCTCCTCCGGGAGCCGCTCAGGTGGGGACCAGCAGAGATTACAAAACAGGCGCCGCAGAGTGTGTTAGACCGGAACAGTAACAGCAACATGAGGTTTCGCAGTTCCTCAGAGACAAGCAGTTCTGTCAGCTACCAACATACAGGAAAAGTTGTGCATGTAAATCACTTTCAGGCCAATGTGTGCATTATTGGTTTTAATAATCAGATGCAAATGGAAAGAGCCATCCAGCAATTATCCCCATGTTACAAAAAAACACACATAAGCCATAGGACATGACAACTCTGCTGATGGAAACAGTCTGTAGCTTTACTTTCTGCCTCACGCTATTCTTCGCTTGTTCCTCTATCCCAAACACATGTTCATCTTCCAAGTGCTCTGAGGCTTTCTTTGCAGAACTCGCAGGCACAAAGTCCTGAGGGATGAAGACAGTCCCACTGGAGCTGGTATTGGCCCCCAACCTGAATGAACATCACACCTGGCTGCGGTTCACCTCTCAATAGTCACTCGCAGCACATTGCTCACAGACCGTGCTTAAGGTTTTGTGATCCTGCAGCATCCTGGAAATACTCCCCCAGGGTCAGACATGAAACAACTAGAGGCAGGAGGAGGTCTGGGGTCAACGCCAGCTCTCCCAGAATCATGTTGTGTGGTGCAGGGGTCTGGTGCACAGTTGGAAAGGAAAGGCAATGTTGGGTGGTTTAAGTGAGGGATCACACACTGCAAATAGCAAATTTCCAAAAAGCAGCTGCTACAGATAGTTTGCAAGCAGCTTCTGCACTGAAACAGCACTTGAGCAGTCTGGAATGATAAATGTTGAAAGGAAAAGTCAGTTCAAAGAGAAACACTGATCCTCCCGCTGGAAAAAAACCCTT
>JANZLQ010000089.1:28460396-28472707 GCA_026212715.1 Elanus axillaris
GGGGGAAGTCCCCTGGTGCAACTGTCAGGTGCCATTCAGCTCCAGCCATGAAATCACAACATTTATTTTGTAGGGCCATGCCTGTGTCTTGTCAGACGCACAGCATCTCGCAGCACAGGAACAGGCTCTGTTCCCAGCTCTACCACAGACTTCCCGCGTCTGTCTGGAAAAAAATCACCAAGAAGCACATCTGAAAAAATGTTACACGCTCAGCTCCAGACATTTGATCTAACACCTGGCCTAGCTCTCAGCGGCACTGGACACTGCAAACACTGTTGGCTTCAACTGGGGCACTTCTAAAATCCAGACCTGATGGGCAATGGGGATGGAGGGAACATCTGCTTCTTCACTGTGCTATACAGACTTCACACTAAGGTACATTTTCAACTGAGCTGTGTACAAGTCAAACCAGTTAAACCAGCGAACAGTTGCTCTTTGTTCTGCACACATGCCAGAACATTAAAAACTCTAACAGTTTGGCACCAAAAAGACAGAGACCCAAAGCTAGAGACTGCTTTTGGAAACAGGAGCTATAAACTCTTACTTCTGCTTTCCCACATGTAAACAGGGGATGCCAATTCCTCCCTGCTACTTAGGACTCCCAGGCATTTGCAAAGTGCTGAGGGCATCCTGTAGATGACACAAAAGCAACCTGCAGTGCTTCTTGCTTCATTTGTTTTTAAAAAGTTAGTAAGGTGCTGGCTGGACACTAGTAACGTTTGCTATGTCAAGCACAAAATAAGATACTGTTGCACATGCTATAAAATAAATTAGTTGACCATGCTCAATACAGTGGCTGCTTTTTGACATTTCATCTGGTGCATTATAGTCTATTCTAGACAAGGAGTAAGTGTGTGGAAATAGTTGAACACTGGAGATACCTTTAAAAGAAGAGAAATAAAAAGTTTCAAAACTGTTTCTTTACCTTGTCAGACTTTCTTGCATGCAGCTCTCCCTGTAGAAGTTCTGAGGAGGAATTCGCCTGTGACAGTATTTGCATTTGACAGGTGCCTTGCTGGAGCAGCATACCTGCATTCCATGTACGGCTATACACAACAGAGCCAAGTGTGCTGCTCTGCGGTGATGGTTTGCAAGAAATGAGCACAGGACCACACACTCCAGCCGGTATCAGTAGTCAGAATGTATCATCTCAGCTAAGTAGGCAGAAACATGCTGGTTATTCACTGCTGATCAGTCCCGACACTGATTTTGCTGGTCCTGAGGAGCTGTATCTTCCACTGCAAGAGACCTGGGAACAGGTCTGATGGCCAGTGTCTGCTGCCATGGGGAAGAAAGCAATCTTGGAGCTCCTCCTGCACAGGAGCAATTGTGGGCAGCAAGGATGCAGCGAGCAAGCATGCCTATTGCTCCTCACTCACCTCCCCAGGGGCAAGCCAGGCAGCACACGTCCCTCGCTGTCACACTCCACCAAGTCTGCTGGGACATGCCATGGCCAGGGATCACTCCTCACTGGGCCTTTTTCAAATAAGCAAAAAGAAGTGAAATGTCAAATAAAATAGAGTAAGAAAAGAAAAGAAAAGTGGCATCTCGTGTTCCTCTGGTCTTCTTCATTCCCAGGAGTCTCTGATGCCTTAAAAGAGTGGCGACATTTCTGAAAGCAAACCTTTTTGATAAATGATGCAGTTATTTATTTTGCAGAAAGCCAAGATTTGTCACGATGCTGTTTTCAAAGTAACACAGCATCTAACAAAGAAAATCATAGGCAATTTACTGCATGACACTCCATTCGTCTCAGAGGAAGAAAGACCTTGTTTGACCCTCTCAGGATTTGAACCTGTAATTCCACTGAACCAATGGCTTTGAAACCTGAAGCTCAGCAGTTTTCTCCCCGAAGATAAGACTAGGTTTTCCTGTTCCCCATGAATCACCACAACCCTGCAGACTGCTGTGAAACATGAATTCCCTACTACACAGGAAACACCAGCATCTGTACATCCCATCAGTAAAAGGTGGCCGACGTGACTGTGCAGCCATCCATGACACCATCCGCTCCTGCCGGTGCTCCCAGGTTGGATGCTGAGGATGGGGGAATGAGACCTTGTGCATGGAATGCATGCTGTCTTCTCAGTGCCGCACACTTGCAAGCGGTTCCACTGTTCATGTCCACTTCAACTTCCCCTGACATCTGACAGGCAAACAGAGGTTTTTTCCTTGCCCCAAAAACCCAGCTTTGCCCCATGCTACCTGTGCTAGGGTATGCTTTATTGATTCACTGGGAGCAATGTGTGTGCATCCAGAAGCAAGTGCAGGGGTCACCAGTGCCATCCCAGATTTGCATGATTTTAAACACAAGGTGACAAACTTGGAGCTGATCTGGGAGCCCTGCTTAGCCTAAATCTCTTCTGCCCACCCCAGGACCCTAGCACTTCTCAAGCTGACAATGCAAATGCAAACAAAGACAAATGCAAACTTTACAGTCTGGATCAGCACCTTGCCTCCTCCGTGGAGCATGACCCCATTGGTCTGACTGTCAGTTCTGATGGAACAGCCAGGCATCACACCAGCGAGGACCTAAGAGACAAGCCCCCAAGGGCTGCACTGTCATAATGAGATAGACACGCTGAATTGCTCAATAGATCCTACGATGATCTGAAGGTAGAAGGACCTTGCTTTCCTTTGCTGCTCTGCTGAATATCACACCTGCAACCAGCAGACCCATGCTCATGTAAAAGGGTTGCAGCTGCTCGGGGCATGGTGGCCATCCTCAGACGGCGCGACCCTGAGCCGGGCTGTGTGCAGGCATCCCTGTGCTGCGAGGGAGGACTGGGTCTGGAAACCCTGCTACTCCCTCAGCCACTGGCAGTGCCGAACTGTGGCAGCGAGCTGAGCCCAGAAAAGCATGCCGGGGTTTCCGAGGAGATAAGCAGGCAGTTGTTGACAGCATTTTCCCCAAGCGTTACCCAAAGCTGCGACGAGTCGTAACAGGCTTGTCATAAATTTGCCCTGTCAAACCCTCCCTGGAAGAGTCTCTCCTGCCAACCAGGAGGGCAGACCGCCCACCCTGGAGAGGAGGGAAGGAGGAGGCTGAGGCAGGTAACCAGACACTTCTTTGCTGTCTCTTCCCTCTGCAGCGTGTCCAGAGCAGCCTGTCGCGGGCACCACTTCGGAGGTCGGACACCTTGGGAGGATGGCTGCCTGCCAGGCAGGCTGTGGGAGCTGGGCTCTCTGCCTGAGACAAGGCCACAGGGAAGCAGAGGCTGTCTCCTGCCCTGGGGGCTAAACCCCATGCTTTTCACCAGCCCTTGGCCAGCAGCTCGTCGTCCCACCCGTGCTGTGGTTCGCAGGCCCCCTCTGTAGGCCCAGAGGCAGAAACCCCATTGTCCATCCCTGGGGAGAAGTGCTGCCCTCACATGCAACTAGGAGAGCAACTGCCTTCCTCCTGCCTGCAGGTCATTTTAAAGATCACACCCAAACAGCCTTGGAAGTGGGGAAGGGGGACCAGGAGGGTTGTATCAGGCTTTAGTCTGCAAGAGAAGGAGGGCGTTGCAGTTAGAGCACAGGACAGGGAATTAGGACATCCAGGGTGGCTTTTCTGCCAACAGCCCAGGCAGCCCAGCAGGTATGGTGGCAACCCACGTTTGTGTGAACCTGACCCTGCTTAGCTCAAAGCCTCTCTGGGGAGGTCTCCCATGCTGCGCTGATGCTGTCACACTGGCATAGTGTGTCCATGGGGGATCTGCAAAGCGGCTTCGAGAAAGACTTCTTTTCCCCACCAACTGCCCCCACTTTTTACAGCCAACTGAAGTAAAACATTTCCTGATGTTCTGGTGTGGGGAAATGACACTCCCCTTCCAATTTTGGTGGTCAAAAGCACTGGAAATACCAAAGAAACACAGGTAGCTCCCAGGAGATTTTCAGCTGGAGGGGAGGTGGCAAGGTCCTGGGGTGGGGAGGGGGAATTCAGGCCAAGCAGGGCTCCCAGGTCAGCTCCATGTGCTCCAGAGAAGAGCATCCAAACCAAACCTAAACAGCAGCAAGGAAGCAATTTGCAAAACGCAGTCAGAGACCAACTAGGTCTGCTTCAGCACAGAGATGGTAGAGTACACAAGCCCACAACCTGCCAGGCAGGTGCCAGCAGCATCACCCCTCCTCTGCCCCCTGCGTTAGCTCCATCTCCTGCCCAAGCAGGTGAGCAAGAGCAGGGTGAACACCTGCATCTGCCAACCCCACAAACCTGGGGTCAGAGCGAGTTGCTGTGAGATACCTGTGCCTGCCCTGCCCCGGGCCCCCAGCACTGCTGCCCGCAGCAGAGCCAAACCAGGGCATGCTGGTTACTGACAGGGCTTTAGCAGCAGGAAGAATTAGCAGAGAAGCTTTCGTGGCCTTGGATCTTAATGAGATTCATTTCCAAAAAAGCCCAGGGTCTCACTCCAGTTTTCAAGCAGAACAGGATCACCTGAGGACTTTGAAAGGGAAAGAAGTACTTCATTAACACTGCAAGAGCAGAGCTCGGCAGGAAGGGAGAGCGGAGAGTTGAGCCCAGGCCATGCACATGGCAGGGCAGCATTTTGCTCCATCTGTGGTATGGATGTTTGAGTATGCTGGATTCCAGGTTAAAGGAATACACACTTGTGTATATTCTTCTATAAGCGAGATGCCACTTAAAGGTCACACTGAAACTGGCCTCCCTGTGATTCCCTAGGAATAAAATAGGATTTGCGGCTATAGTTATTAGAGAAAAAAATACCAGAATTGCTGTTTAGGCTGCACATAGCCTGGGATCTGGTTTCAGGGGCTTTGCAGGGACATTCCATGCCACTTCCAAGGACTTGTTAAAAAATACTTCATACCAGCAGAGTTCTGTGGTATTTTTCTCCAGCTAGTCCTGCAGGCTACCATGGGGAAATTCACTAGCAGGATTTCTGTAGGACTCTGACTCACACAGGAACTTTTATTACTGCTTTTAAATATTTGACTGCCTTTTGGCTGCTGGCAGAAAAGTTATTAAATGTTTTACCAGACGTGGCCAGAAATTCTTTATAAAAACATCTTGGCCTGGCATAAAGCATATGTCTCTACTTATCTCCGCAGCATGTGCTCAAAGCTTTCACATGTCCCCTGGCAGTGGAAGAAACTTGGGACCTTCATGTTTCTAGGCTGTGGATAAACAGAGCATCCAATGTCCTGTGCTCGTGTGAGTAAATCTTCTGGTATGCAAATAGTCCTGCTGCAATAAGCAAGATATTCAAATTTGCAGGACTGAAGAGGCCAGGGCCCCAGTACAGGCTCTAGGTTATGGTTCACATGCACAGTTCTGTGGCCTGATCCTACCAGGATCCATCTACTCAGCCACTCAACCCATGCTCAAGGGATTAAATTGAGTGAGGAATTATTACTCTTGCAAGTAGTCCTGTTAATGTCACTAGGTCGGGTGACATTTTCAGTACTATGTGACACATTTTTTCTTTGCTCAAAGCCCTTTCCCCTCTATCATTGTTTTTTCTCCCTTCATCTTCCTCACACAAATTAAAATGAAACAAAGAAAAAGCATCCCACAAAACAGAGCAGAGATTAATTCCATCCCAGTGTTGCATGGAAGAAAACAGGAATAACATCACTGCCCATTACTGCTTTTACAACTGTAGTAAATCGGGACATTCTGCTAAAGGGGTTGTTCATCAGAAGTACTTGTGTCTATTTTGTTGCTCTATTCCCTGATTATTTTGCCATGTGATACAGCGATCAAAAGCAGTGGGTTATCCCTAAAAGTGCCTGCTGCTTACCTGCTTAGATAGCTGTGCTTCAGGAAAGTAATAAATACAGCTTCAGCTTCTCGGCATCCCCCTGTGGGCATCCTGGAGCTGAACACACCTGTGGCAGTGATAAACAAGTGGGTAAGTGGAAGGAGAGAGGATCTGCATGTCAGGGGCAGAGCAGGCTGGAAGCAGCCCCATTCCTACTGCATGGAGTCGGGGTATGTCCAGACTGTCCTCCACTTTACAGGGGTTACTTCAAAAAAAAACGAAGTCTGGTACTGCTAACCACCTAGTCTCAGCAGCTCAGATTTGCTGGAGATTTCATGCTCACGCAGCCAGGCTGCTCTGGGCTCCTTCCTATTCTGGCACCAGTGCTGGAGTGGAGCAGCTTGGAGCTAGCTCAGGGCTGTCCCTGCGGGCTTCGCCGTAGGCAAATCTCGTGTGTTACACAGCTGTCGGTGAGGCTGAACTCTGGTGTAATGCAGAGGAGGTTCAGGCCCAGCCTCCGATCTTCACCATTTCGTCGCAGATTAACCTCAAATTCCCACACGTCAGCGGCTGCTGCCTGGGTGCAGATGGCAGGATGGGGCCCCGCCGGGCTGGGGGTGCAGAATGACTATTTGAGGATTCAAAAGGGCTCACAGGTGCCCTCCTGGGTGCGAACCCTCCCTGCTCCCAGCCTTGCGTCTGCACCCCACCGACACACACTGCATCCAGACCGTCGCTCTTCGCACTTGCGCGTTATCACTAACACCCACGCAGGCCCAGTGGGAGGGAGCCGCGAGCCCCGCCGCATCCACCTACCGAAACCTGGGGAGCAGGACGGGTTCGGTTTGCAGGCTGCTTCCTCCCACAGGTCCGAAAGTGCCCTGAGCAGCCCTGCATGTCCCGGGGAGCCAGGCAGGGCGGACAGAGCCCGGCATTAGCAAGGGCCGCTGGTGCCCTCTGTTGTCACAAAAGAATATAGGAGCTGCTGAGAGCACGAGTGGGGCATGCCACCCAGGCCGGGGTGCAGCGCACCCACCTCTGGGCTGCAGGTGTTGGGACAGGGCTGAGCCTGGCAGCTCCCAGGGAACAGCCCGGGCTGACTGCAAGTAGAGCTCAATGGGTTTAGCTTTACATGTGGGTGCCATTGGCACAGGGCGAGAATGGCTACTTCTCACTCAACTCCATCTCCTAAGGGATCTGCTGCATCAGCCAGCGGATCTGAGAGCATCCCAGGATACTGTTTCTACCCTTCTAAATAGTTACAGGGGTGCATCTGAAACAGTCCGTGGAAATCACATCCTGGTTTCCCAGCTAAATAGTACATCTGCAAAAGAATCCGCTTTTTCTTTAAAAAAGGAGCGTAGCATTGTGGTGGGTGAGGGCTGATGCCTCAATACATGCAGTAGCACTGAGTAATCTCTGCTGAGAACACAGTTCAGCCCCTGCTGCCTAGCTCAGTGACAAGCTGCCAATTCACACATTGCTTTTCACAATGCAAAAATACCAGCGTGTTCCAGCGCCGGCTGCTCTGAGCATCTCCCTGGTCTGGGCCCAGGATCATACCAAGTACTTGCAGGGCTATAAGTTCCCTGCTAAGGGAACCTCACCCACAGTCCTGGTGCTGCTCTGTCCCCTCCTACCTTCACCCTGCAAGCCAGGCCACCAGCCATAGGGACAGGCAGTGCTTTCCTGGGCTGGCTGTGGGATTTCAGAGTGTCTTCCTGGTAACCCGCATCTCAGTGCACTTGTTCATCAGCAGCTGAAGCTGGTGCCACCATCTGCTGGGTGAGACTGCAGTAGGGAGAGGACTGGCAGGCAAATCAGGTTTGAGTTAGGGCGATGGGGCCAAGTCTGAGTCCAGCTACTCAAACAGCAGGGCCTCTTTGTGTCAAAGGTACTGAAATCTCCAACACAGGGAGCTACAAGGGGGAGAATGTGCCTAGAACACCTCATCTTAAATATGTGGCTTCTGATTTTCTTATGGTCCTGGCCCAGAGACCCACAGTTTGGGCTCTGCAGCCTGTGGCCCCAAAAGACACATCTGACAATCCAGCTTACAGCGCAACTTCCCCTCACCCTCTTGAGGAGCAGCATGCCTTGCGCCAGCCTCCAAGCAACAGCAGAACCCCGGGCATCACTCAAGCACAAGGCTTTGGGCTCCATGAAGCTGGGTTGCAGCCTCCCACCCCATTCCCAGGTACAGCAGGGAGCTTGCGTTCCCTACTCACCTACTAACAGAGGCCCAGCCCTGCTGAACAGACATCCATGTGTCTTGGAGGGTCCTCAGGCTCAGGCACATTTCAAGGCTTGCAGTCAATATGATGATAGAGCCATCACCTTAAAAATGAAATATGAAAACAGGGTCTTAACTGGAGTAGACAGATTTGACTCTATTCAGAGCAGAACAGACATCAGTAAGAAGTGGCTGGTTTCTGCCTCCACAGCAATGGTCAGCTGTAATTTGTGTGCACATCACAAGGCAGCAATAGTTAATTATTATTTTTATACTTATTTATTTAGCACCTATCACAAAACACCTCCTTATGGTCTATAAATATTTGTGTAATTAAGTCTTAATGTTAACTGTTATTGGAGATGAAAGAAAAAATGCTGCCTGGTCAACTCAGTATAAATTTTACTCTTTGTGAGTTATCTCAGGAGAGATGCAATTTCTCCATGTTTGTTATTAAAAATAGCTGCAACAATTGCAGCCTCTGATTGCTTGTTAACTTCTTGCTAGTAACACAGCTCAGGAGCTTCAGATGTAGCAATTATGCGCTGTATTTCTGCAGTTTAGGAATGGTATTAATGACATACAGGAAACCTCTCCTAAAAATTGCATTGCTTCCTTCAAACCCCACAAACACTCCTGCCTCCAAAGACCTCATCCTGAATATCTGCGGGAATTACAGGCTAAAGAGTGACAGACACAGCTGGGGCAACTCACCAAGCCCTGAGAATGAGTATCAGTTGAATACTGGGCAGCACTGTGGCTTGAGCACAGATGACCCTCCCTAGAAGTCAGAGTCTTATCTGAAAGGGCAACACGACTCAGTTTTTCACCAAAGGCAAGTTTTTCACACAGGCTGTCTTAAATTCTGCATCATTGCCCAAGCATTCGGTCACACAGCAGAAATACAAGGTAACGCAGCGATCTGGCCTGTTCCCTGGGTTCTCACCAGAGTAAGGGAGAGCAGACCTTACACTTTTGGTGCCAGCTGCTAGCCTGGACCCCAGCCCTGCCAGGTGCTCCCTGCAGACAGAGCCTTTCTGCATGGGCGGCACTGCTCACAGCAGGGGCAAGCACTGTCAGCCTGTACAGCCTGCCTTAAGAACTCCTAGATCAGCACAGTCTATTTTAGTTAACAATCCCATTTCCTTTTCCTGAATTTCTGGAAAGAGCCTGGCACGGTTCCAGGTTTTTTTTCTCTAAAGTGCAGCCTACACATGGAAATAAAAACATTTAGAAAGGGATTGGCCAGGCTAATTGGCTGAACACCTCCAGCAGTGCCGACATGCTCAAGGAGCGGAAAGAGGTGTGGAGCTTCACACCTTCTCCTGTAACCGCAAAGACAGTCTGTTACCAGTGTGAGGTATGTTTGCTTGTGTGTTGTCTCCCTCAGATGCCTCTATCGGTCCATATGGATCCCCTGTGGGGCTGTGGGCTGGGACTGCCTGAGCTCCCAGGCCAGAGCTGCACACATGCAGAGGGATAACGAGGTTTAGGAAGGATCGATTTCATGACAAACCCCATGTAGGAGCACAGCACGCCCAGTGCTCTGCCCACTGTAGACCTCACAGATATGCAGAACTCCTTGTAGCGGCCCTAATATCACTTAGACCAGGTAAATGCTAATATAATAAATAACAAGTAGCTTAATTGTATTGTGGAAATGGGGGCCCTGATCCTGTAACAAAATCCTTGTGGACACCCCTGTGCATCTGCATAAACCAGGTAGGACCAGGCAAACCGCTACAAGGACCATGTTGTGGTGTTACAGTAACATCTTCAGGATGTTTGTGGCTCCATCTGGATCCACATCCCCTGAAAGTGCATTGAAAGTGTGTCCTCCAAAGGGCTCATCCATTGCAGTAATTTACAGAGGGGAGACGACAGAGGAGAGCAAAACCCTGGCTAGAACAGTGCAAAGAAGGATGCAGAGTTGCACTTTCATGGTCAAGGTTGCTCTCTGTAGTTTCTTTGAACTTTCAGGGTCTGAGGAGCTGGGCTTGTTCAGCCTGGGAGAAAGGAAGCTCAGGGGGATCTTATCAATGTGTATAAATATCTGCTGTGAGGGTGTAAAGAAGGTGGACCCAGGCTCTTCTCAATGGTGCCCACTGAAAAGACAAGAGGTAATTGCACAAGTTGAAATGCTGGTTCCACTTAAACAAAAGAAAGTACATTTTTACTGTGAGGTTGGCCAGACACTGGCACAGGTTGCCCAGAGAGGTTGTGGAGTCTCCATCCTTGGAGATATTCAAAACCCAGCTGGACACAGTACTGGGCAACCTGCCCTAGCTGACTGTGCTTTGAGCAGGGGGTTGGAATAGACAATATCCAGAAGTACCTCCAACCTCAACGATCCTGTGATTCTATGAGTAGAGATTAAAATTATAATTAATAGAAAATAAAAAGATCACAAAAAATTGGAAGAAGCTGTTGAATGAGGCATGCCACAGGTGCTTTGATGGATGCTTAAATGAAATGTTCTTGGCTTACAGATGTTACAATATAACTGCTGTGCTTTTCTGTGTCCCAAATGCCAAACAGGGACCAAAGGGAAGCCAAAAAAAGGAAGCTTGTAGTCATCAGAGGGCTTTCACCTCTCAGGCTGCCTTCCTTCTGAACAGAACAGTCAGGCCAAGCCATTGCTAAACATATTTTTAGGATGATGATATTGAAAATTGTATTTTTCAAAATACAATTTCATTTTACAAGAAATCATGTTCTTCTTTCAAAGTAATATGCTAAATATAGCTTTTCGCTAATGCAGTTTATTCTGTTTGACCCTGCATTTCTTCTGGACGGTAGCATTTATGCGAAAACTCAACACTTTTGTGGGCTTTTAGATTCACAGGTTAAACACACAGTAAAATCAGATATCTCCCCATTGCAAGCAGAGAAAAGCACAGAATTCTTGGCATTTTAATCACCCCATGAAGATCAATGGATGATTTTATGCTTTTTTTGTGGAGAAGCACAGGACAGGGGAAAAAAAATCACATATATTGATTCCCAGGCATCAGTGAAATGAATAATAGGGTGAAATGTCCTACGTAAGTTCTTTGCAGGTCTTGTGAAAGCTGCCTGCCAAGGAAATGTAGCTGTGCATGTAGGTTGTGATTATGCTAAAGAGGCACTAAATTAGTACATTACATGCCCCATTTAGCACTACTGTGCAAAATCTGAGAGTGCTAATACATTTTGTTTCTAGGGTCAAGAATCATTAAAGAATGGATTCATGGTCATTCATTAGCCAGGAAATTAAAGTTTGACAGCTGCTTTTCAGTTCTGATTTCTCTTAAATGGCAGTATTAGAAGGCTTTTTTTTTTTTTTAAACCTTCCAGGCTGTAGAATCATGAGCATCATCCCTGAAGCACAGTATCCCCAAGTCATCCAGCCAGACTTACTTTGTAAGAGTGCTGTATGGCTTTGGGGATTATTTACAGGGGCTGAAAAAGTTGCTATTTGCTACTGGGAATGGTTTCTTGCTTAGCTATATGGTTGTAAATAATCTGAGTTTGGAGGAGTAACTCCACTTCTGCTAGGTTTGCATTACAAAGGAATCATACATTGTACAAGCAGAAACATGGTCCTGCGATCCTCTGTGGGCCACCAGTCCCAGGAGAGCAAATGGAAGTTATGCGTGTGTATTTAGAGAGAATGAACCTGTTAATTAAAACAAAAGGAGCGAGTAAACCAACAGTCCTCTCAACTCTCAGTAGGGCTCAAGGTAAGAGAAACCCTGCTTACCCACTAAGGTAGACACGTAACAGAGGGCTCAGGGAAAGTCCTTGGTAACCCTGACAAAATTCCTTGGATTAGGGTCTCCATTCTGCAAAAGCCTCTGCACGTGAGAAGCCTCCCTGAGCTCAATTGTACAACTCATGTGAATACACGCCATGTTGCAGACACAAGTGCTTGCCAAGCCATCGTCCAGCTGACAAAATGCATAGTCCAAGACAGAGATTAGCTGACACTCAATATGGCTTTGTTCCCCACTCTGTATCAGCAGCCACTGCAAATATATAAGCAGAGACATTCCCCTTTTCTGTTTTCCAGTTTGCTCATACTAAATTTATATCAATAATAGGAAGGATCTTGTTTGCCCAACACAATAGCCATCCTAACGAGACTGTGTTTTACACCTCCATAGCATTGTTCATCCTGACATGCCTCAAGGCTTTTCATACACTACAGCCAATATTTGAGCATCCTAACTGTCCTAAGAGCTAATCTTGATTTCCTGCGTGAGTGCTACTAGTTACATGCTGATCTCTCTGAAGAACTGGTAACTCTCCCTGTAAAAAAGCAGCTCTGAATTAGCAGCTTTGCTTAGGGAGAAAAGCTTAAGGGGGGGGGGGGGGGATGCGGCAGGGAAGGT
>JANZLQ010000089.1:28476602-28492565 GCA_026212715.1 Elanus axillaris
GAGATGGTGGAACAGGTAGAAAAACATTCCAGTAGAAAACCCCACTGCATGGCTCATAAGACCTCATACCCAAAGCCAATGCACCATCACAGTTCATAACAGCAAATAGCCCCCTCCAGATAGCTGCCAAAAGCTTTTAGAGATCAGTACAGTCCTAAGACACGCTCTTCATCTCTGTTTCTGCCCTGCCAGATTTACTGGATAACCTTGTCTGCAAAGTGACTCTCTCAGTCCCAACAGTAAGAAATATTTAGAGGCTGATGCTGCATGTGATAAACAGCACAATCCTTGGCCGTAGCAAGCCAGACCCTCCCCCTCAGCTGTGACCACAGCTTCTCCTTATTAAGGTCTTTATGTCATTAAGTGGCCCCTCTGGGAACAGCAGAAAGCACAACTGGGAACATTAATGAAGATCTACAGCATTACAAGAAAAAGCTCAATGAATCAATGCCTTGTGCCTTATTCCCATGGCTGTGACCTGTCCCCATTAGTAAGAGGAGAGGGTTTGAAATGGGAGAGACCTCCCCTTCTCCTCTTTCTCCCTTGAGAGATCTGCACCACTCAGCACAGATAGCTGCTTGCAGGCAACAAAGGTGATTGTGGCTGACTTGTTGCCCTCATGCATCCCTTGTGTCAGTCCTCACCTTAATGGTGCAGACACCAGCAGCTGGGACCAACACTGGCTCTGTCACACATCTCTTCTGTCAGCTGGCAGCAGGTATGTTCACTACAAAAGCAAACACCCACCTTCTCTTGTGACAAAAATGAGCCATCAAGTTGGGCACCAGGGCTCAGAAGTGCAACCAGAAGGAAATACGAGGCAGAAAGGGAGGATTAGGAGATTTTAGGCTGCTTTAAAAACACCCCAAAAGCATGCATAGGACACCATCTTGCACAGATGAGAAGCAGGTCTTACCGCCTGAAATGAAGATCTGAGGCACATGTTCAAAGTGTTCCATAGGAACTCAGGTGCATGGCCAGGGGATTAGGAAAGGGCTTTACACCTGCCCACATTCACTCACAGCTGGGTTCATACACTGATCAAATAGCTCCAGCAGCAGGAAGGACTGAGCCAAGGAAAGGGTCAGGGGGATGAAGCTTCATGGCTTTTGCAAGGTGATTGAGACAGACCCACATCAGACACAGCCATGAGTGGGCATGTTCTGCAACTGCCACCAACATCCCTCATCCAGGTCCCCTGTCCAGCTGCATAGCTCTAGGGAACAAGGACTGCTTGAGAGGTTCCTGCACCAATACTCTGAGGGCAAGGACTGCAGGAACAGACCTATGCTTTTCTGCACTGGGTCACACCATAGGGACATATAGGTTTCTATCTGCAGCAATAAAAACTGGTGAAAAACTTGGAAACTTGATCACATTTTGCCCATCTTTCATGTATATGCTTAGCAAATAAACCAGCAACCCTCAGTTGCTCAATTATGTTAAATTCTATACTTAGGGTCATTCAGCCACAGTGTAGGGAGGTACACGCATGTACCTATCCATGGCACAAAAGCAGCTCCAAGGCTGTTTGCTACACAGGCCCTGGTTTTCCCTTTTCTTCTTAGTACCTAGTACCATATTTTTCCCCTGAGAGTAGTGGCAAGGACTATATGAAATGAAATAATTTTGCATTTCTTTGCAAGGGTTTTTTTTGTAGGGATAAGAGTCCCCTCTCCACCAATGGTAATATGAGAGCTCAGTGTTCATGTAGGACAAGCACTAAGGAGACACAGCAGTAATAAGGCTTATACAGAGGGTAGATCAAAGCAGCTGTGGACCTTTAGACATCCCTTGGTGGGAATCTTTATGGCATACTTGACACAGGTCCCAGGACATTGATGATGATGCTCACACTGGCACCAGTCAATCTCATCCACCTTTCCCCAAGATCCTGCTTTCTTGCAAAAAGGACTACCCCTAACAGTTGCCTGTGGCAAGGAAGAAACAAAAATTATAGATTTGCCTGCACTCCCTATGAATGTATGTCAGGCAGTCACAGCCACCCCTTCCTAGGTCTGCTATGTTTTTGATAGCAAAAATAAAGGGGGTGCTGGGCTACGTAGCTTCCTTGTGAACCTGCTTAGCCCCCTCCCCCCCAGCAAGGTAACAATTTACCTGTGAAAACACTTAACGTTTCCCCACCTTGCCTTTCCTTAGGCACAATCCACAGCTCCCGCTCTCTCCAAACCCTTCTCCTCCTCACCAGCCCATCAGTGCCTCTTAGTCCTCCAGGCTTCTCCTCCTGGCCCCCATGGGTGACCAGCACCATGGATTCAGCCTTGATAGGGGCAGGATGCGCTCCTGCCACTTGACTGAGTGTTACTGACATGGTGGCTATGCCTGTTCCTCACGAGAGAGCTTTCCCCAGGTAACCTGTGGGGTGAGTAGCCCAGCCAGTATCAGGAAGCTGCAGCTAGGGGCTGCCGGGTACCACACAAACATTTATCCAAGTGTCTGTGATGGGCTTGTCCTGGCCTTGCCACCAGGCCATTTAACCTCAGGGATTTAAGACCTTAGAGAGTACAGGCCTGCCAGTACCTCCCCCTCATATGGAAAATCCCAGAGCGAGACAGTGCAAAGCAAGACCCCTCAGCAGCCAGCAGCTCCCGATCCAGGAGGGCCACAAATCTCCCTGGAAGGAGAGGACATAGGGCCTTAATCTGTTTTGGCCTCTCTGCTGAAAAGCACAAAGAAAGAGCCTGTTAGCAACAGCTCATGCCAAACTCTGCCTTTAATACCACTACAGTGACCAGTGCTGTTAGCAGTGGTCCCCCTGCCCCTTCATAAACACCTCGAGAACAAAGTGCAATGGCGGGTCCAGGAGCCCAGCTCCAGCTCATGCTGCCTCATTATCTTCTCAGCCTTGTTTAGTCTTTGTCTCTAATGTAGATGGTAAACTCTCAGGGGCAGTGACCATGACTTAGTTCACTGAGTGCCAGACAACTGCTGGAGCTCAGTTAATGATGAGACAACTCCCATAGGCCCATTGTCTTAAGAGGGAGTTTTGGCTAAGTGAAGACTTCAGGGATTTGCCCAATAATAAGTCAGCAATGCAGGATGCACTTAAAGACACATTCAGCGTGCCTTTGCAGCAACATCCTTGGGAAGTGAGCATTTGTACTCCAGAGCAGAACTGCGAGGAAGTCTAATATTAATTAGGAAGCAAACTCAAGGGCCCTGAATAGGCCCTTATAACAAAAGATCTTTTATTGAATAACTGTAGAGTAGTGCAGTGCCAAAGTTTTCATGCCAAAGTAACAATAAACAAACTGCAATTAATGTCTTTAAGACCAGTCTGTAAATTCAATCTTAGCTTAAACAAAACAAGGAGCTTCTAAAAACATCTTTTAAAAACTGTAAGAGGAAAAAAGAATGAATATAAACTTAAATAAAATACACAGGTTGATTCAACCTGTTTCAGCTGATAAACGGCATGGTACTTGTTCTGCACCAAAGTGACACTTGACCTCTATATATCTTCTTAATGAAGTCAGCAGAGAAAGACACCCAGTGAGCCTTTGTAACACTGCAAGCGAGTTGCAAGCTGGGCTTCACTAATGGGAGCTGTCACTTGGTTTTTTCCAGGTCACAAACTAAGAAGAGCAATTAAATCAAATTGGAGGCTGTACAGATTGGAGCAAGCCTCAATAGACCAGGTACCTAAATCATTAAAGACATAGTTCTTTTCCATGATAAATTGTTGAGGAGAGTGAAACATGCTGCTGGTCATTAATCTAGGCTAATCAGCTTGAAAGCTGGGTTGTTTTATTTAGTAATTAACTGGTTATTTGAAAAAAATGATACATGGCCTATAGAGCTGCCATCCAGCAGATAATAATGCAGAACAGTGGGGAATCTCTTGAGGGCAATTCATGCCTTTTCAATTATAGCCATTGGCAAACTCTGAAAAATGGCTCTAGGTTTGTATTGACACATAGTAAAGAAACACACTCCAATGAACATAGCAGGCATCTTGTTGCATGCTGGTAATTGCTCTGGCCTGCCCCTTACACAAAGTGCACTAAAGCAAACCAAACATTTTGGAGGTGTCCTTCTTCCCATCCCTTGGATTTAGAGTTAGTGTTTGTTAGACTCTTCTGCTGGAATTGAGGAAAAGACCTGCTGCGTGTCAATGCTCAGGTCTGCAATAAAGGGGGTCTCAGCATACTCTTTCACAAGTAGGGGCTGCATCTCGCCACACGAATGGGCAGTAACCCATCTGGACTTCTCCAGAAGTGCTCTGTGAGATCCCCAACTGGCTGAGACTGAATGGAGTCTAAGCAAAGAAGCTGAAGCCTATCTCCTGGGAACCTGCTGAGCAGGGACACCAGTTGATCAATCCCTGGTGTCCCACATGTTTATTGACGCATGATATATAGAAGACTGGCTATCTATCTTTGTGCTGCAGCAAAATCAGAGTGAGAGAGTCTCTTTGCAAGAACTTACTGTAGGAACTTACTGGTAATGCTCTGAGAGGAACTAGCCAGTCCCATCTGCCACATCAGTGAAAGGTCAGTGTCTCTCAGACCCAGCCACAGCTATGACAGTTTCTTTTTCACACTTGGCTCTTCCTGTCATTTTGCACAGGGGCACCTAACTCCTTTGCTCTAGACATGGATGTATAAACAAAGAGCTTTCTTTTCGTGACTGTGACAGGTCTTTTAGCCTCACCAACAACTGCTTCTAGGTGTCCACAAAAAGCCACTCCAATGCAAGGATCATGTAAGTGAACCACATGTCCCCAGAATGGATTTTTGTCCTTTGTTAAGTACAAAGGACAGGAAAGAGGTTAAAATTCTGCTGGAAAAAGGCCTCTGGACACAGAAGAAAACTCCATTAAGTTATACTGAATACACAGCCAAGAGCTCTGACTCAAAAAGGTCCTGAACCACGAGTTGCTGGCAGACCACACTGGAGTATCATGCACACTTGTCCTGTTTTTCACTCTACCCTAGGCATGTGCTGCTGGCAAATGTTGGAGACAGGATACTGGGCTACCTAGACTGGTGATCTGATGCAGCATGACTGCTCTTTTGTTAGGCCTGTTGTCTCAAGATTCAGAGGAAAATAAATGTATGGCTGACACAGCAACAATAGGAGTCCAGGCTGGAGGGAAGGGCAGTACCATTAGAAGGCAGGTAAGCACTCTGCAGATGGATGGGCTTGTTGCTCAGTCACTCTATCTAACCAACTGTACTTCAAAAAGTATTTCATCTTTTGAGAGCCTTTCATGGACATTTTGTAGGCAGGAGAAGAAAAGAAAGAGCCTGTTCATCAGGGCAGGAAGCAGCATCCACCATGCAGAAGCAGCATCCTACATGCACACAAAGCTTGCAAATACAAGCCACGCAGGGTTATTAAACCTGGTAGTGGGGGTCAGGAGAGCCTCAGAGCCAGCAGCATCCCACAGAGCAAGCAAAGCAAGCTCCAGCCAGCTTAAAAAAGCACCCGTTAATGAAAAACTTCTCCAGGAAAGCAGATCACATCAAGGCCACACAGAAGCCTCAGATCCTTTAAGCTGCACTTTGAAGACCAGTGGTGACAGACCGACAGATAAAGGCAAGGTCACAGGCCATCAAGACCCCCTCCAACGTACCGTGCAGCTGAGTTGGAAAAAAGAAGAAAAATCATTGTTGCTATTTGACTAAACATTATAAACTAAAAATAGCTGAATATCTCTGATTAGGAGAATTCCAAGGGCTTACAATCCTTGCCACTTGGGGTCCAATTTTTCTCTCTTTTATTATGGGCATTAGGTTTTGGACAATACTAGGGCTACAGAGGGCATATGTTAAGTTAGTCTAAGCCTGCACCACGCGAACCTTTGCACCCTGCATGCTACTTTGTCAAATATTTCTGTCTCCAAATGAGCTGTAAAGGTTGTAGTTTTTCTGGCAGCAGCCAGCACAGCTCCCATTAACACATTTCACAAGTATAATTTTCAACAGTATTAATAATTGTCCTCATAAAAGTCCATGAGAGGAACTTAATGGACTAGACTGTTTTTATTTCCAT
Source organism: Elanus axillaris (assembly GCA_026212715.1). Classification (NCBI taxonomy): domain Eukaryota; kingdom Metazoa; phylum Chordata; class Aves; order Accipitriformes; family Accipitridae; genus Elanus; species Elanus axillaris. The sequence continues at coordinate 28,482,621 of JANZLQ010000089.1, forward strand.
GAAATTCCTGCTCTTTTAAAAGCTCTCCATGCCTGGATTTAATATTTTCTACTTTCAGACTTCAGCCATTTCCAGGCATAAACTTTCTTTCTTCAGTTGTGCTAATGCTAAATGAAAAGCAAAGTGATCTAAAGTTCTGCCACACCCACAAATTGGGTTGAAAAAGTCAAAGATGAAAGGGGTGCACCTGCCAGTCACCCTCAGATGACCACGTTGGGACTCTGGGGAATCATTAGCTCTAAGCAAGGATTTTTTGACTGCACCAAAGACCTCATCAGCCTTTGGGAATGCCTACTGCAAGGTCTGTCCCACAAGGGATGGCAACTAGCTGGATATGACCACAACAGATGTAAAACTATGATCCACTTCCAGACCAGGATCTTGGACTTGGTGTCAGGTAGTAGAGGAACAGCAGCCAGGATTGCTGAGCTCCATTTGTGCATTTGGCTCATTCAGCCACTCCTAGTTTCCATCAGCAAAGCAGGGTACTATCTCTGCAGGCACGGAATACTCTGATGATTGAAGAGCAACAGCACAAAGTATTCTGGCTGAAGCTGGGAGAGTCTGCTTAGAAACCCAGCTTCAATACTTCTGCTTAGGCAAGGAGGGAAAAGAATTACTAACCTCCAAGTTCAACATTCAGCCATATCTAACACTCTGGGGAAACACATCCAATTCAAGACAGCTCCTAATTCAGCAGATAAAAGGCAGAATGAGATCTCAGTGCTGGAAGCTACAGCACAAACTTAATTACAGTAGAGTGGTAATGTTTATCAATGACTGTAGTAAGTTTAGCAAACTTACCTGGTGACAAGATCTATCCCAGAGGATTGTTAAATCAGCCCTCAATGTTTCTTTATTGCAGGTCCCTTTTAGCCCAGCCAGAAGTCAGAAGTTTGGTGCAGATGATCACAGTGACCCGTTCTGGCTTTACCGCCTAGAAACACCAAGCAGCAGGAATTGAAACACTTGTAACAAACTGCTTACAGGTAGGTAATGGATTTTTATTTGTTCCCTGATGTCTCTAAATTGCCCAAGACAACATTATAAGAAAATTAAGGAAGAAATCTAAGATGTAAAATACTTTTCTTTATGAAGTATTTATCTTGCACTGGAAAACAGCCTTGGAAAAACAAATAATCAAACAAGAAAAAGCACAAAAATTGGGACTGACTCAAATACTTCACCCCAAGGATCACTGAACACTTTTTATTTCCAGTGTCAGTGGAAACAAAGAGTAGGAAAAACTTCACTTAATTCAGAGGACCCCCACCCAAGCAGTATCAAGGAACCTTGAAAATCCAAGATTAATGTTGAGGGAAAAAACCAAGATGATCATTTGGAGGTGTGCCTCTGAATCTCTCTCCTGTCGACCAAGCAAAAATCTCACCTCAGGTGTATCTTAGATGTAACAGGCCTGCTTTCAGCTTATTATAAATGAAATCAATGTGTGTTACCTTGAAAAAGTTTTCTTGAAATTTATACAGCTAGCTGGCCAACCCTTTTCTTTTTATTATCACCTAAACCCCCCAGATTTCCATGTGGGTGTTTGATTGGGACAATCTTTTCTGAGTTAATCCTGCCCTTGTTCTTCATTAAGAGTAACTGCAAGCAAACTTCACAGCACTGGGGAATCACAGTGATGACCGAGCAAAACATAACAGGAATGACGTTCTGGAGGACCTGAAAACCTGAACACTGGCAAGAAGAGGAATTCCACAAACACTCGGGAATTTATGCCATAGCTCTCACAAAAGGTTTTTGACTCTAGACTTTGCACACCTCCTCAGTTCCCTATCATCTAACGTGACGTGATTCCAAGGGGATCCTTTTGTCTCTTGGCTCTAAATTAAGCCTTACATGCAGGAAAGCTATTTCCAGAAGGACTTAGAGAAAGGGGATTTCAGACACAGCATACTTTGACAGTGAGGCATTTCCAGAGAAAAAGGCCCTACCCAAAGCACTGGTTTTAGAATTCTAATAAGCAAAAAAGCCACCCTTGTATTTCTCATCACCCACGTGGGTTTGCACAATTAAAATACAATAGTTCCTTCCAGGGCTTTGTTGAGGTCCGGAATAGCCCTATGTAAGTGTGCAGTGTGGCATGCCATGCCTATTCTCTTCTCTCTGCAGGTCTGTCTGTCCAGGGCAGCTCCTCTGCTCCATGCAAACCTGTTTCTCCCTGGCTGTTGGAAAGGAGTTGTGGTTTTATTTTGCTGTGCTTGAGGGGTGTTTCTGATAATGTCTAGGATCAGGTGTTGGTAAACTCCAGGAAATACTTGGTTCAGGTCACACTGGAGCCTTTGTTCAGTATTTCCTTAAAGCAGAAGGCAATTTTCACATTAGCATTTATTGTAAAATTATCAGGTCCAAAGAACCTAACAAAGTCTGGAAAAAACCTCCTGTGATACATTTGAGAGGTCCATGAATGAACATTTTTGATAGAGAAAAGGTCTTATTCAGGGATTTCTAGCTACTTCTCACCCTAAAATCAACTGTGCAGGTAACAACTAGTGCAGCAAACAGTTCCAAGCTGAATGCTTACAATACACTCTGAATATGGTTTAATGCACATTTCCGCTTTCTCTGAAGTGGAGTTGATGGAGACTACTTAGAGTAAATACTGCTTGGATCTTCTCCATTATAAGTTCCTGATTATCAGTGGCTGAAACAACATTACCAAGATGTAACCGTTCATGATAAAGTTTCTTATGCTAGTTGGCTGATCCCAGATGATTTAATCATTGCTGTTGGATATAGAGTGAAAATTCTGAGACTGTCTAGAACTTCTTTACTTAGGAATTGGACTTCAGATTTATTAGGAGGTAAGCCTAGTTCTTATATTTTCTTAAGAAAAAATTGGCCTTTCTGGGGTTAAGAGACAGTTTTGGATTATTTTGAAGAATATATTTGAAGGCATCAGTTTCTGAAGGACCAGAGATAATGAACTGACACAGTCAATAGGGGTAGTCCCAGGTTATCATATACATATATGCAGTGCCAGAGGAGGCCACACACTAAACATTTTAAATAAATAGACTAGTATTTTAAATGGCAACATAAAATGTTCTCAGCTTTGTTTTATAACTGTACTCAGCTGTCCATCTGTACAGGAATGCTAGTTTGTTACTCTGCAAAAAGTCCTACTCCAAAGCCTCAACAGGGTGGTGGGCTGCTGCTTGCTGTGTTTGGCCTGACAAGCTCCTGCTAGCAGGGAAGCTGGAAGATGCTGCCTCACACAGACTCCAACTTGTTCATTAGGAGGCTGCCATTCCCTCACCCACAGGAACTCACTCCTGCCTCCTACTGAAGCACCAGGCTGTCCTCTCCCACCTTGCTTCCTTGCCCCAAATAGCCCACAAGGTCTAGCTGAGCCTTTCTGGGAACTGCTTCCTTCAGAAGGGAAGCCAGGATTTACAAGTTACTTGCAAGCCTCATTCCTAGTGTAGAGTGCATAGGGATGTATGCCATCTCAAAGCAAAAATCACATGAGCTGAGCTTATTGTATAAAAAGGGATAGTATTAGCTTTGAACATGTGAAAAACCCAGACACCTGAACTGGGTAGCTGGCTGGGAAATCAGCTTCTGCTGTACACAACTTTGGCTGGCTCAGACAGAACAGCTGCCACTTCTGTCATCTGCATTTGCAGGTAGATGCAAAAGTACTGCAGCTTTACATGATGGACAGGCTCTTCTCTCATTGGGCTGATAGCTGCTAACTTACTTTGTCCATTTCACAGCTATCGCTAAAAAAAAAAAATAAAAAAAATGCTTTTGCAATATCAAGAAACACGTCTGACTTCTCCCTCCTGGGATTTCAGTCAAGGCTAGCAGAGTGAAGGCCTTGTTCTCCCCTGGAAGTTCAAGACAGTTTTGTTAAGGGGAAATAGAGGCTTCAGCAGCTGCTTTTTGGTAAAAGGAACCTTACAGACAATAGGTGAATCCTCCCCAAGAGCAGTCACTTGACATCAGCCACAAAAGCTTCCAGCCTCATGATCAACGAGCCCCTCTGAACTAATACAGGAGGAATTACGATGATATTTTCCCGAAGCGTGGAGCTTCACCTCTCCCTTTTTGCTGGGAACACAATTACAATCCCATCTCCCACTCCCTTCAGCTCTGAATTACCCAAGACAAGTCTGTAACATAGCAAAATGTGAACAGTAGATCATAGGACTTGTCCCATCTCAGCACCTAGTGGTGAAATCCTTGCTGGCCTCTTCCATTTTTTTTTTTTCCTTTAGACTTCTTTTTAGCATGTGACTGCATTAACTTCAAAGGCAAAGCTGTTGTTTTTTTGAGACAAAAAGGAAAAGGAAGCACCCCTAGTTCAACTCAAAAAGGCAATAAACAACATATGCTATACCTATTTGTGTATCCACTGATGGTATAAAAAGCTGTAGATTAATTTTTGAACACATCTCTGGAGGGGACCATTCTGCACGCTGGTGAGCACCAGTCTACAGAAGCACAGTCCAATGATCTGCAATGGCCCTCTTGCAGATTCACCTCCTAACAGTGTTTGGGTTAATGTTTCATATGTAATATCGCAACTGCAGATGTGCAGCTAGACATTTTTCAAACAGATTCATTGTGATTTAGGTTCTCTACCATTTTAGCTTGCAAACTGGCCTAAATAAAGATTCCATGCAGTTCACATGCAAAACAAACTGTAGGTGAAAGTGGAGATATGAAGCAACAGAAAGGCAGATCTGCTTTAATATTCACCCTTGACCTATGCATAAAATGAATAACAAAGCTGTAGTGAACACAGACCAAAGGTTGCATGGAAAAAAAATCTTTGTCAATGACACCATTCTTCTGGGGCATGTCCCCACTGAATTGCACACAGCTGAAGTACTCCAGTCTGATCCAGACCAATGACCACATTAGCAAATGAGTGAGCCAGAGATGCTAGTGAGGCAGAAGGAAGAGACTGTGTATTGAAACTATGGAGGCTGGAACTCAAATGATCCTGGACCTTCCCAGAAGTCATGGGGAGGTTTAATTTTGGCGAGGACAAGGAAGAGGCAAGGAGCAGTGCTCTGCTCAGGTAACAGAATACATGCGATGGAATACTGTGTTTTGGCTCATAACCATTTTGTCTCTTCTAACATGCTGTCATCAAAAAGAAAGAACTGATAGAGGGCTTGCAACATAGCATTTCCCTTCTAGAGGGACTAGCATTCACTGTACTAACCCACAGGCATTTTTTTCTGCCAAGTATTATTCTTCACTTTCAGACTCTTGAAGCCTAGTCTGGACTCCTCAACATAGACCTACAGCATAAGAAAGGAGGGTGGTAGGGACAGCTTTCCAAAATAGAAGAGAGCTCCTTCAACAGCAACCATGCCATCACCCTCCAATGTTTTCAGGAAGAGAGTGGCTTGTTTCAGTATCAGTTTAAAGTAACCATGGCAGAGACAGGATGTTTGGTTTCAGAGAGCAGGCAGTAAGTTTATATTGTCAGAGCAAACACTTGGGACTCCAGATCACAACAATCCTTGTTGTTTACAGAGTGTGTTATGCCAGAATCGAACGCAAAGATGCTCTTCACAGTAACAAAAGAGGACAATGACATTATCCTGCAATTGTCAACAGTGTTACAGTGCTGAAGACTTTAGTTCAATATTTGCCAAGCAGTAAAATGAGCAATGCCTGTCAGTTTGTTGACCTAGATGCATCAGTTACTAGAAAAACTATATTGAGCAGACAGCAGCTCAGTTTCAGTCGTTGGGGACCAAATTCTAGCCACAGAACTAAGTGCTATTGAGTTACATCCAGATTAACAAGAAAATGGTTGAAATCTTGTTTGGATGCTGTCACCAGGACACAGCAAACAAGCGTCCTTATGTTGAGACACTTTCAAACCCAGTGTAACAAGTTTTGTCAGAGCCAGTCACTACAAGTCTTGCAGACTGAAATTTCATGGGGGATTTAAGATGCTGTAAACATCCTTCCTGGAAAGGCTGAAAACATTAAAAAACCAAAAGTGACCTTCATCTTAATGCAGAATGATCACTGAGACTCCATTGGCAGATGCTCTGCAAGCTTTAGAGTACAGCAAATGTTGGCACAGTGGTATATTTGTACCAAGCCATACTTTTGTTCAGTCACCCGTGTCTCAGTACAGTCAGAAAGGCTTCAGCTGGCTATCTCTGCTGGGAAGGCTGATGGACCTGGGAAAGCGCCTGCCCTTGCCTTACAGCAGGGCAGAGAAAGGGAGGATTAGTACTCCAGTTGCACCCAGTCCTGGGCAAGTGGCACAGACTCTAGACTGACAGTTACCTAAATGTCCTTCCCTTGCATTCAGTGTGAAACCTCCCACTGCTGAATGACTTTATTGCTGATCTGCAGCTGCAATCTGTGTACAGGAGGATGACAAGCCAGTAGAATGGGCTTGTGCTAGATCACGGGACAGAGAACAGTACTGACACTAACATTTCTGCAGAGAAAAAGCATGCAACAACACTGGGTTAAAACAAAAATCAAGCATGTCCTCCTGTTTACTGCAGGCACTGTTTCAGGCCTCAAAGGGCTGACAACACTCAGGCTTCAGCTCAAGTGCTGACAATCATCCCTACCGCACCACACTGAACATGCAACCTCATGCCTGCAGGTGAAGTCTGTCAGAATCAGGAGAGGATCAGCATTCATGAGAATCCCTCTTTGCCCACACCACAGTGAAAAAGCGAGGCAATTTTGCAAAAGCTTGATTTGTGAAACCTGCTATAGACTGTGCCTTTGTGCTTCACTTGGGAAAAGCTGGCAAAATACTTTTCCCCTTCTTGCCCAAGGAATCTACCTTTCACAGAGCATCCCCTGCCACTCACTCTCTTGCAAGTGTCCTGCATCAATCACATACTGTGACTGCTTAGAACTGCATGGACTTTACATACTGGGTGTTTTCTAACTAGCAAGCACACTGTAACAGGCATGACAAATACCTAGTATATTAAAGGCAGAGGCCCACCAGTTGGCTTCAACCCATGCTTTCCTAAGACAATGCACATATGTCACAGAGATTCCTCTCCAGCTTATCCAAGCTCTCAGAAAGGCTTTTCTTTATGTTTTAAAAGAGGCCTTGGATACTAAGATACCATTCTGCTTTCTTAAGTAATGTCACAAGACTTCTGGTTTGGCCACACAGTTGCTCTTTAGAAATGAAAAGGAGAGTCCGTGCTTCTGCTTGGGACAAGTGGCAAAAACACTGCAATCTTTTTTATAAAGAATGAAGGGGAAAAAAGAGGAGAAAGAAGATCAGGAACTGAGTTCAGCCACTCTGGGAACCCAGCCTTTATGTACTGTTTACCAAAAGGATGAGCTGGGGAAAGGGGTGAGGGGCAAATGTGCGCACTAGGTCTCACCTGCTGATTCTCAGGAGTCATGAATATTCTTATAATCCCCGTCTCTTGGCCCAACAGTCTACAAGCCTTTTCACCACAAAGCTTGATTTCAGCAAGGACTAGGACTTGCTCTAAGCTTTGGCAAGTGGTATAACATTCCCTTGTTTCCACATGAAAACAGCCTCTTGCCACAAACCAATGTTTCTTCTGTCCAATGTTTCTTCCCTGCTACTCATCCACTAATAGCATTTGTCTTTCAGACTAGATTAGATACTTAAATAAATTTGGTCCTGGGCTACGGAGAGACCAGTCAGCAAGTCACAATTTCTGAGGTAGTCAGCATGTTTTTTTCATTGCATACATATGCATGCATAGTGTATATGTTGAGATACAGATATATTCATATAAAGTGCGCTACACACTTGCAGCTAAAATCAGGACAACAGAAACAAAACTGAAAAGGAACATGAGCAGTAGTGTGAATTATACCATATATTTTTCAAGCCAGACAGCACTATTGTAAGGATCTAATCTGACCTTAGGCACATCACAGGCCATAGAATGTTACCTGGTGTGGGCATAGTTTACATGCCAATAGGGCAGAGGAGGCCAGAGGAGGAGGTTGTGCTGGCAGGAAAAGCAAATAGGGTGTGTAAAAACATGTAACAAAGCCATGTAGAGAGATAAACCTTCATGAGATAACCTCTGGCTAGCTGTACTTCCATAAGCCTTGTTGAATTCTCATTTTCAGGCACCAGGCAATGGAAAATTATTTTCTTTTACTGAAAAGGAAGCGTTATCTCCTCCAGCTGAAGGGATGGACTATGCATAAACTGACAGGAGTGAAAAAGGCCCTTTTAAACAGGAAGCTATTATTTTCCTTATGGCAATAGTATCCAGTAGCAACCAATCTTGGGCCATGAAACAAACTTTTAATAGCTTAAAAAAAAAACTTCCTTGCAAAGAGATCTAATTGATCAGAGCTGCCAGATAAAAGTCAAGATAAAAATTAATCTTTTGTCCACTGCTTAGAGCAGAGGTACTACATGATAAGAACAAGAGGGATAGCATTGCATTCCTGGTTATTGGTGGGGAATTTCTTAATGTATATTTTTAAAGGGCCTTATAGAGTTAACATTCATGCTGGTTCTGCTTGTGAGAAAGTTGGAAAGGCCTCACACAAAGCTATACATCATCAGTACTGGAACCTGTGAAAGTATAAAGAATTTTAGCAAGAAATCGGGGGGGGGGGGGGCAGGGAAGCTATTCTATTTGGATGAAATATTTAGTCCATAATTACTCCTAAACTACAGAATAACTTGCACATGCAAATAGCTTTCAGGTTAGGTGGATTTGAACTCATCTTCCACCTGAGATATATAAACATGCCACTGAGGAATCACCAATGAAGCATGAACAGAGTTTGTTTTGGGGATGCCCTGAACCTGTGAAGAATATGGAAGTTTGCTTTCCAAGCCTAATACTATGTATTTTGTAACATGTTATTATCATGTAGTTCTATAAGTACATGCAGAAAACACATTAATATGCATAGGCATCAATATGATGGACAATATCCCTTATGTCTGTACATTCAAGCTACAGTCCACCAACATAAAATCATTCATATAGCTACAATTTTTAAGGCAACACCCTTACCTGGGGTATGACCATCCTCTTTCATCCCCTTTAAGTTTTACCAACTCTGAGGCCTGATGTTTTTGCAGATTTGTCCCAATGTCTGCCTTGGCTTGTTGAAGCCTTCTGCAAAGCACATGTGCAACACAAAGTGATAAGCTGAAATGATAAACAGGCCTCTAACTAGATTTCTACTGGGCTAAGTAGATGGAGATTGTTGTGCATCTCCCATTTTCCTCCCAGACATATGCTGCTGTGGCAGTTCAAGTTACTCAGAACATTTCTCTTCAGCAGAACATCTCCATGAATACTGAGAGTAAAAATAATGTAGATTGGTTCCCATTTGGTTTACTTATGATTCTACACTTCAGACAATGCAATCTTATTGCTATGTACAAATTAGACTTGGAGGGAGTAATATTTTTATGTTATGTTTGATACCTTAAGAATCCATTACTCGGGACGTAAGAATGACGCTCCAGACATCATGGCACTGACAGCGCAGAGGACAAACTTACAACTATGGAAGATCGCTGTGGTGGTATTCCCACCTCACATTTTGCTACCGGTCACATTCCTCCAGTCTTCCTTCTACAAAGGAATCTTCAAGGATGCACAGCTCTGGCAACTCTGGTATGAAAGGTCTCATTGCTCCTAAAAGTCAGTCCTGGTATGCAGGAAACCATTGCTTTCCTTATCATCAAAACACACGATCCAAGATCAATCCCTAAACAAACCAACATGACTCTTCAAACTTAAGAAGTGCTCTGCCAGTTTCAGGCTTAGGTCTGAAATACTCCTTTGCAATCCATTGTTAGTGTATGCTCTACTCAGTTTGTGCCTCTGCCTCAATGTCATCCCAACTAAAATGTGTAACACTGGGCTGTTCAAAGGTTGTTCTTTGTTTGCTTCTTGTCTGCTCTGAAGACAGACAGACTTGGGGGGGTGGGGTGGGGGAACA
>JANZLQ010000089.1:28492596-28526985 GCA_026212715.1 Elanus axillaris
GGGGGTGGGGTGGGGGAAAAAGGTGTCCAGGTGTTTAAGCAATGCCAAATGGGAAAGAATTCCAATTCACTGCTTTCTCCTTTAATCTGCCAACTCCAAGGGACCAAGCGTGTCACGACTTGTACCCAGAACACTTTCCGCTCCAGTGAGTTCAGACAAGGTCTGCATTAACTCCCCAACCTGCAAGAAAATTATTTGAAACAAAAGGTTCAGATATGTCCCTTTCCCTCCAACAAGGCTGGAAACAAATGGTACAGGAATGAGGTCAGAAAGGAATCATCCGCCTACCATACCGCTGAATTCATTTACCTACCTCAGAGCCCATTCAAGGAAAGGGGTGGGATGGGGAACAAGGGATGATATAAAGCAGAATGAAGCTCTGGGGTCGCTCGCTACATTACAAGATTTGACAGGCCTTTGCCAGCCTTCAGCTTCTTTGTGTCTTTCACATAATAGAGAAACACAAACTGAGCAGCCTGTGGTCTGGGGGTTGCACTATTAGACAGAGCAAACCCTTTGCAAATGCTAATAGTATTGTAGCATCCTGTCAGGGAGCAACACAAAAAAGGATGTTGATTTTCACATGAACCAGAACAGACTCATTGTAAGGAAGGTTGCAATGAATGTTCCATCTCTAAACATCAAAAGCCATAGGCAATTGCCTTGTGGAGATGAGGCAAAATACTGCTTCAAATGTTCTTAAATATAGGGGGCATACTGTTACCTTAATGCTTATTTCATGAGGCTAGCAAAGAGAGAACAGTTGCTTGAAATGGATATGAAAATGATCTTTGGTTATGATTTCTGCAGTGAAATAATTTCTAGATCTAAAGAGGCTTTTGTTGTACAACCTACTGTATTCCAGCAGTCTGGAAGAGATGCTTCTTTATGAAATATGAATATGCAGATTCATTTAAGGGTAGGTTATGTCATTTCCAAATGGTAAGGTTGATAGTAACAGAGCACAAACAGGACGTGCTTGTCCTTTGCAGTTCTAAGGAAGTGGCAGCTGTCAGGCTTGTCCAGTGATGCCCAGCTCTTTCCTGTGAAAAAGTCTCTCAAATGTTGAAGAGGATACAACACTTAAACTATTTCTGTTATAAAATTTATTATAAAATACCCTTTTAATCCAAACTTCACATCTTCTCCTATATTAGGAATAGTATAATCCAAGGTGTTAATAAACACACCACTCCGATGAACTGTCAAAACTTCATCATTGTCCTTGCCAGTTGTCACTATCAAGGATAGTTCAGAAATCTGTTTTAAAATCAGAATGTGAAATCACCAGACAGGTTAGGACGCACTGCTCTGGAAGCCCTCTTAGACCCTATAGACTTTCAACAGCAGCAGATGAACAGCCTTCTATCAGTGCTGCAACACAAACACATAACCATTTGTAGCTATGCACAATAAGCAGCTTTTCAGCAGAAATGGCCAGAAATACTTCTGGAATTGGCTCTAGAACAGCACCTAGGCCCAATTCCAGAATCAGTCGCACAGCCCATGGCAGGCTCATTTCATCTCCAGAACCACGCCTACAACCCCATCAAGGGTCAATTTGAGAAACACTAGAATAGCTGCTAGACTGAACTCTCAGCTTTATTGCCACAATTGCTTCTAGAGCCACTTCTGGAAATATTTCCCCACTGACCAATGGCACCAACCCAAGAAAACTTATCTAGAGTCAATTTCAGAAACACCTCTAGAACAGTTTGTGAGGTTGGCTCTAGAGTTGTTTCACAAACTATTCCAGAAGCACCTTCAGAACAATTTCCTGAATAATTACTACAGTCAAACCTAAAATCATACCTGTGATTTTTAGCATTTCTTACAGAACAACAGCTTGGATAATTTCACATTCTGACGTGCCACAGCACTGAGGTGACAGCAGATGCAAGCAAGACTTGTGTATGCAAAAATCTGCATGGGTTTTCTATTCCAGCACCGCAGCATAAACAATCATACAATCTCTGTATCATTTCAGCTTCTTCCCTTTGTTTCTGTATAGTATTTTATACTCAAAAATTCTTGACAGCCTTGTCCTGTAAAAGGTCTGTGATCACAGCCACATAGAACATATAGCACTTTTGTCGAAGTACAGCATTAAGAGTTACCTGACTACATAGGACCTATCTTGCAAGGGCTTTACAATGCATTTTATTTAATTATCTTACCGAGTAAAAACTAGCAAGTGATTGATCATGGTCTGTAAATACTTCTGCAAGGGAAGATGGATTACTGAACTAATTATAAAATAGAACAGGATCCAATAGCTGTAAAATGACATAAAAAAATAAAATAATCAAGTATCTTAGAGATCACTGCAAGTCACTGCAAGGGCATCCTATGAAGTAAAGTGATAGAATCCTCCAAGATTTAAGATTGCTTGAAATCTTCATGTCAAGAGGAAAGTAGTTTGATTTTTTTTTAAGCCAATTATTAAGCTCTATAGAAAAATGTATTTATTTCCATTATGCCCGTGATCAGAGAGTGTTCATAAAATGTCTCTTAGCCTGGAAATCAAGCATCAAGAACCATGTGGGTACACAGGACAGCAGTAACTGGAAATACAGTAGTTCAGGCTAGCATGGTATTTTGCAATCAGAATTGTAGTCAAACCTCTACTTTCTCTCCAGGCTTTGGAAATGGGCAGGTTTCTACTTCTCAGTCAATGGAGTTCTATAGTCAAATGCTTCCTGAGGAAATTAAAGTAAAAAGAAAGTATGGGAAGCTAGTTTATTAGCTGCTGTTTTTTCAGATAGCTATACATGCTAAGTTCTTGTGAGCTACCCCAATATCTGAGTAATCTTCACCACTGTACATTCCATCTGTGTGAGGAAGCATGACTGGAACATTTCCTAAAGCACCTCAAGACCTGCAAACACATTCCAAATAGTCAAAGAAAACTCACACTGCAGCTCTGCAAAAACACAGAGGTATCATCACAGACTGAGTTCATACGGCACCACTTTCACTGACGTATAGACATCCCATAGACACCTCCAGGACCAAACCCCACCAAGAACAAAGAGTTCTGACTCAAGGGGCCCTGGGTTAGGCTTCGACATCCCATATTTCAACATTTCTCAGTTGAAGTGATGAAATCTCTTGCATCTTTTTTAGTAACTCTTAACAATTGTATTAAGTTACATTTAAGATACACAAAAATTAAATACTCTAAACTTTACCTTTGGAAATACACCATAACTCAGTTTAGGTTCAAAATATACTCTGTCAAAAAATGGATTGATTCTTGATGGTGAAATAGTTATTACAAACAAACTGGTATGCTCCAAGAACTTCACTTGACATTTTCACCTTCTAACGTAACTATGCTTGCTTTTGACATTTTTAAACATTTCTAAATTTTTCATCTCTCTCATAGTCTTACAATTTAGGATAAGGTTACTAGTAGCCACTCAGAAGGAATAATTCTTCACATTTGAAAAAGCAGCATTTGTACTTTTTTCATAAAGAAGCAACAGAAAACCCCTTGGCCATTAATATTTAAGCCTTGGCTCAAACATCACATTTCATGAAAACCAGAAATAACTTATATCTACATGACAGTCAAGAACATGCTTTGGAAATGAAATAACCATTTATGGAATAATTATACTTGCTTCTGCTGATCCCCTCCCTAATCTCAAAAAGCCACAGAAACTACAGATTAGTCTTTGCTCCTTAAAATAAATTGCTTTATGCAGAATCTGAAGGTAGTATATGTAATACAGAAAAATACTCTGAACTTGTGCAAAACTGTTTGGAATAACATACTTTTCAGTATCACATTAATTTTAGACAGTTCAAATAATTGTGTTTACTATCTAAAAATTGTTGTAATAGTTGGCACATCCTTCTTATGCTGCTTAACATAACCACAGCTAACTATCTAGTAAGATACTCCTTACAAGGAGCAGTTCTGAAGAGGCCAACTAATAGCATTTATTAAGCCCATTTTTACTTCTGTTAAATGATGCTAACTTACTAGTGAGATAAGCATACCTTGCCATAACTCTAAACTTAACACAAAATCCTATAAAAACCAGCATAATTTACCTGTTACATATTTGTTAAGACCATTTTTGGTGAGTTTAATCATGAAATCAAGTTCATGTAGAGTTACAATTCTTCACTGATCCTAACATGCCCATGTCTGCAATTAAGCTTTGTGGAGCAAATATGCAGTACCTTCAGTACCACAGTTTTACAGTGAATATTTTTTAAAATTGATTTTGTAAGATTTTTCTTCATCTAAAAGAAAAATAAGAAAAAAAAAAAAGAAATATTCCGGAATTCATGGGTTGGTAAGCTGACTGCTCTATAATTCTTAAATCCATTGTCCTAGTAATCATGTTTATTTTAAATGCACCTGAAACTAACACTCCGTAACCAGTCTTCATTTATACTTTATCATTTCATTATCTAAACTTGCAGAGACACAAACTTTCAACATAATAATTTCTCATAAGACATCTTTGTCTAAATGTATTACACAAATGGTAAGGTAATAATTAATTTATATAGTAAAAGATAACACTTAGTACAGTGACTTGGTGCTGACACACCACTTCCGAATCAGATATTTTAATATCATTAACAGTATACTTTTTCACAATTAAACAAATGAGAAAAAGAAGGCCAAAGCGACTTCTGAATTAGGTGCAATAGCACTGCCTTCAAACCCCACATTTTATTATTCCTTCAGTTACATTTTTATTCAATAAATACCTAGTTTTCATGGAATACAACACGCTAAGTCTTAGATGAGCAGCACAGAGAGGCTGGAACTAAAACTATAGGAACATCACACTAAAAGAGATGAACACTGGGCCACTGGATGCGACATTTTGCAACATTTACATTACGCAGAAGTTTCAAACAGTGATCTCTAGGTAAATGCAAAAGTTCTTTTTTTTGTTGTTTTGGGGGTTGGTTTGGTTGTTTGTTTACAAAGAGGGATTTAACAGAAGTTGTTGCTATACAACCTAAGGATTCTGCCTTCAGAATTGTGCAAGCTTATATTTCTGCAGTTATCTTCAGAGAATGATGATGACATAAGCCATTTTTTCATTTTTCCATTCTCAAACACTCATTTTCAGGAAGTAATTTTAAAGAGAAAATCCCAAAACATTCAGTTAGATCACCTTGAAATAATTAACCTCTCAACACCATTTTATGAATAACTCCACTTTTTCTCCACTTGACTAAATATTTTTTCTGAATATTTGGGGAATATCTTACCAAATTTTATATTGTTTCCTCTGAGAGCAAACAGAAACAGTGTCTGTTGGAAAATGTTCAGATTACTCTCTTAATTGCCACACGTCAAAATCAGTACCCTTTTCAAAATGGAAAAATAAAGTTTTCAATGTACATAATCAGACAACTGCAAAACAAACTGTTTCAGGCCCAACATCATCTTCCACAGAAGTATTCAGAAGTGTATCCAGATCATTTGTGGCCAAGTGTGGGCAGAAAAATATGGTGGTGATTAATCACCAGACACCTATGATACAGAGCCTATATCATGCTTAAATTTGTCAGAAGTGACATTTCTATGGCAAAACTGAAAGGCAGTTAAAGAAAGATTACTTACTATTTTTACTATACTGAATAATAGAAATCAAGCAGGTGTGGAAGGACCTTGTGCATAACACTTATAAAAGCAATTTTGGTCTTACAGTAGCTGTTAGAAAAATGAAATTAATTATATTTTTCCTTTTTTAGTTAAGGAAGATGGACAAGTTGAAATCTTTCTACATTTCACATGTACTCAATCAGGTTACTTTGTACCTATGGTGAAGGGAGGAGTTAACAAGGAAATCAGTCTGTGCAAACCCAAAAATGAAATGTAATCAGCTATGATTCAATAGTAACAACATATATTAGGAAAGAATGGGTAAATGGAGCATCTGTTGACATTATTTCCTGAGCCAAACCTTTTAAGGTGTCAGTGAACAGCACTCTGTACTTTCACTTGAAAGCCCTACAAGAATTGCTTGGATGATGTCTCTCAAGAGTTTAGGAGTTTAACAAAATCCACAACTTCCTCTCAAGAGCTCAATAGCATGCTTTTAAATCTGTACCAGAGTGATCAGAGAATGCTTCAACACAAGGCATAACAAATATAAATGGCATTACTTAGAAGGGCGTTTTAATGTACATACAAATACTAAAACTTTATGTCAAACTCCCAGGATCATTTGCAGACAAGAGAATGACAACAGATAAAATCATTTTATGAATCTGATCCAGCTCTACCATACAAGACAGATGCAAAAAATAAAGGGCTTTTTTCCCTGAAAGGAAAAAAACCCCAACACCTTAAATGTACAACTTCAGCAATCTCCCAAGCTGTCTCATTGACACACAAGTCAGGTTCTTCTGTCATGTCCATGTAGCTTCAAAAATTAAAAGAGCAGGTGGATTCTAACTGAACTTCTCAATCCCATGAGACATTATTTTCTTTCTCTTCCAACATTTCAGGATGTTCCCCAAAAGATAAGAGAGAGAATGGGACACAAAAGCCATTTCTATTCAGTCTTCTTTGTGCAATGTATCCTGGAAAAGGCTGCATTCTTGTGTAAGTTGCTGTTGAAACAAAAAGGAGATTATTTTAAAATGTGTGCAAATATATGACAGCACTTAGGCTTATGTTTTTGAGAGTTAATATAGAAGAAATAAATTTGGAAATTACCTGCATGTAAATATTTTTGCTAACAAGTGCCCTTAAGGAAAAAAAAAATAATTAAAGTGCTTTTATGGGAAAAAAAAATCAAAGTGCTTTTATAGACAAGAAAAGTATTCTCTTAATTTTGATTCCAGTTAGTTATGCCTTCTTTTTCTTAACACAGATAAAAATAATGAACTGAGTGAGAGCAATCAGATAGCCTAGAGTGTTTCACAATATCTGAGTAACTAGCCAGTAACTGTATTTCTAAGTTTCTGTACTAAGTTTCATATCTGCTTGTGGCATAAAAGCTGAAACTATAGTTCTGCAGATTAGAAGCAAGAAGCAGCAGTTGCCAGGCACTGGAATAAAACAAAAAGGAATTTTCACAGAGTCTGTATGAAAACATGTGCATCTGTAATAGATGGGTAATAATTTTGTACTGAACAATGAGAAAATTGTAGTAATCTTTTTATTATCTAAACATGATTACCTGCTTGAACAATCTACTTTTCCTGATGGAGGGCTTCTATGAAGGCTTCAAGTTTTTCCTGGATTTCCCGAACTTTTTCTGGAGGAAATAAAAATATCACTTGCTCAAATACCTACTACTTAATTGAGGGCATACCTAGAAAGGAAAAAAAAAAACCCAAACCAAAAAACCAAACCTGCATATGTGAACAAAAAATAATGCTATCGTCAATATTACCCTATGCATTTATGTTCTTACTTACTAAGATTTAGAACATTTTTCTACATCAGAAGAAATGAAACTCTGTCCCATTTTAAGAACTTCTACAAACATATTTTATGATTATGCTAATTTATTAATTAAAAAATTTATTGAAGCAATCCAATACTAGAAATGTTGTATTTCAAAAAACTGAAATTTCCATTAGATCATGCACAGCAGAGCTACTGTACACCTGTTACATATAGGGAGCTGTTATCTTTTAAATAATGACAACTAATCCCTTTCTCTTTTAACCAAATATCCTCATTCTCCACAGCAAGTGTCACAAACACTACTAATCATTCTAAGAAGAGTTGAAGGCTAGTGCCCTTTCAGGGGGGAGAATTTAAGGGAACCAAATGTCACTATTCAAGACACCTATTCAAAAGGGCATGCACAATGTTAAGAATGTTTAAAACTTGCACTTTATTTCTTTGCTTTTCAATAGTAACCATATGGATGTGGGCAGAATCTTATTTTATATAAATACTAAAGCTGGGAGTTTATTTCTCTACAAAAACACACGACTTGAACACAACTACACAGTTACTGAAAATGAAAAAGCAACATTGATTGGAAAAAATTCAGGAGTTTAAGCATTTTTCCACTCTTCTCAATTCCATACAACACTTGTCATCGTATAACCTATGTGATTTATTCAACTGCTTATGAAGCAAGACTTAGAACATAGCTGGAATCCAAAGCCTGCAAGATTTCCTGCCTTTCTCTCACCACATCCTCATTTGAAGCTCCTTCTGTGTGTGATTATAGCCATGAAAAACACACACTTCAGAAATATGAAGGAATGGGAGAGAGCAGTACGACAGACAAAAATAAGTTAGATGAGCATAAACACAGATAAAAAATTCTTTTTTTCAAGCTAAAAATACTGTTGGATTAAAGCCGTATGTTCCCTTGTATGAGAAACAAGGTTTGACTTTTTTTTTTTTACATCTTTTATTAATGTTTTCTTCTCTTTAGCAATACCATGTTATAAACTTGCTTTGCTGAGCTGAAATAATAGCAAACCAGAAAGAAAAATAAAACAATCAGCCTTAAATGGGATATATAAGCATGAGTGGAGAAAAAACCCAAATAACCTCCAAAGAGAATGCTCTGAGAAAGTACCTAAGGGAACTAAAAGTTTCATTCAGTAACAAAGTGACAATCCCACTGCCAGTTATGAAACCCATTTTAGAGTAACTCTAATAATAATGATAACAATAATAAAATCTCAGCAAACACGTGTAGTCCTTTTCTAAAAGAAGCAGAGAATTTTAGTTACTATTTGAAACAAAATATGGAAAATACCCCACATGAAGATGAAGAAACCTCAAACTTCTATCATGCAATTCTTAGGTAACAAATGGCAAGCCACTTATATTTTCAACACTTCAGTGTCCCCTTCCCCAGTGATGCTTATCTACAAACACTATAAGTACAGTGAGGCTAAATCACACTCTGGGTCCTAAAGAGAACACCAAAGAACTTTCTTGAATTTCAGCTGATTTTGTTTTTTTAAAGTACACTGATATTAAATTAAGATTACAGTCAGTGTGAGGGCAAAAGCTTTATCTTGTAAGTTAAGAAACAGCAGTACCTGATTTTTACAAGGAAAAAACCCCAACCCTCAATTTAGTTCAGCAGAGAATCTTTGAAAGCTGCCAATGAAAAAAAGTAGTCCCATGATCACTTCTCCTTACTAAGCACATTCAAAGCGTTTTCATTACTATCTTTTTAAATAAAAAAGAGTATGTATTGTTTGCATGTCAGTATATAAACCTCTTTGTGTAATGAAAACATTAATTCTATGGACTTTATTTAGGCAACTACTTAGCTCGGCTTCCAATACTGATGCTCTGTGTATGTTTACAAAATTAGCCTTTAAAATAATGTCCTATTATCTTGGACAGAGTTGACATACTTTTGGAAATTATTAATCCTGGACCTCATTCTCCAAATTGAGCAGCAGTTGCCAGTGATAACTGGAGATTAGATCTCACGACCCAGAAGATCTCTTCATGTTGTGCTTTCAGTAGCTTTATTTTTGATATGGATTTTCTTTTTTAATTGCTACATGCTTTTCCTAAGTATGTTCTGTATATTGATCAAGCCATTAGACTCAGTGAAAGCTGGCAGATTTAGCTGTATTAAATGCAAATACTTTCCCTTCTCAACCTCTTGCTAATGAAATATTCCAGTCCTGAAAATTAATAGCATCAGCAAAAATCTATAATTATTATTTCATCCTTAAAAAAAGGTTTGTGCCAACAAAAATCGATTTTAATTTTCTGATTAGGGCATATTAAAATAACAGGATAGCAAATATGTATTCCACCAGAATATCCTGAATCAGCTGTGTTTGCTCAGAGAACAGACATACTAAAATTGACTCCATATTATGAGCACTTTATTAGTTTTTATACTTAGACTGAATTGAAATGATTGCTTAACTATAATAATTATGAGGTCTTGAGGTAATTTAATATTCTGAAAAAACATGCTGCCTATTCTTAAACAAGAACAGTTACAATGACTGCCAAATAGCTGCAATTATTCATGCTATGCCCTGTATTCTAGCAGCAGTAAAGCCTTTTGCAGCAGCAGACCCCAGCCAACTTGTAACATTTTCCCTCAAGTCCATTCTGTAGCACAGAGAAGCAGTCTGCTAAACAGGTTTACTTTTTGAATAGGCTAATGGCAGAGTTACATATTTACACAACACTAATCTTAATAAACTGGTAAATATCAATGCTCAGGCAGAACTCTGATGAGTGCAAGTGCAGGGTCTGCAGTTCTGGGATAACTGCCCATAGTTTCAACAGCACCATGTGACATGGCATTTGGAACAACAATTAATTGTTCCAGTTCAAGAGTCAGATGTTACCCACCTTTATTTGGGGAAGTTCTCTCCTCTGTGAAATGCACAAGCTGTGTACCCACATTTGCAGGGTTTTGATTAACACCTAGATCAAAATACTAGTGACTTACATCTGTAAATTATAGTACATTTTGTTTTTAGCCACGTTTATTAACGTGCCAAACCCAGAACATCATTTGGGTTTCAGGTAAGAATACTTAATATATAAATAAATTAAGGGATAGATAAAGAAGAGCTGTTGCTCTTTCTAGGTTTTGTGATACTGTGTTTTACCATGTACAAGTAAACCACAGATTAAAAGCATTCAGCTTGCTAGCAAATTATTTTTCTAACAGGCTGAACTACTCCAGCACTGTTATACAATGCTCCAATATCACAGAAGGCTGCTGAAGTACTACACTCTTATTAAATGGTACTGCAGAATTTTAAATATATACTATCACTTAAACTGGATTCTAGAAAGACAGCGTGGTCTTTAGTAGTTTTAATGCAGACCTGAAGTTAGAAATACATAGTTCTTCCAGCACCAGCTAAACAGCAATCAAAAATCAAATCAATGAAGACTTACTGTAACTAAACCCTTGTTTCCATCTTTAGAATAGTAAAATGCACAGGCCTAGGGGCAAAGAATGGCTATTCTACTTCCCATTTACCCCGTGTTTACCTAAAAGATAAGCTGGTTCATACATCAAGTCATTATGCCTCTTGATCTGGTCATGAATATTCCCGTAATCCTCCCTCCATATCCCATAAAACTTCACTGACAGAATGAGGAAATTCTTTATTCAGACATCTTGAGATGCTCATTCATGCTCAGTCTCTCCTTATCTCCATATGAAATGATATTGCTACCCACTCATTTTCTTTCCATTAATCCTGTGATCCTAAATCTAAAAGGCTCAAAACCAGACTAATTGATCTGTAATGAGGATTTGGATACACCGTGAACACAGAAAGATGCAGCTACAGATAAAGTTTGGTTTTACTAATATCGTAAGCTGGTCAGAAGGGAAACCCCTGAAATATTCAGTCTTACAAGGAGTGCTTACTTGCTGATTGCTGCCTCAGGTAGCTGAGCTGACCTACTAATTAACAGTGCAGAAGCTGGGGAATCACTGCTAAAATGAAACAGCTAAAGTTATCAAACAAATCTCCTGATGCAAGGCCAAATAATCTCAAAATAATATTGAACACAAAGTACGAAAGCGAAGTACATTACTGATTTATTTCAACCATGGTTTAAGTAGCAAGAAAAAGTTTCCTAGGTATTTTTCAACTGCATTAATTGGTTTAATAAAAGATTAATTGGTTTAATTAATTGGTTTAAAATAATTGGTTTAATAAAAACTGGTCTTGCTTATGCTTCTGAAGATAAATGAATTTTGAGACATTCAAATCATACATACTTACCTGTAAAAAACCCAATGGTTTTAGCACAGAATTTTAAAGGTGTTCATGTCTGTCTGTGCCACAACAGGGAGAAAACTGCATGGGTGTTTTAGACAAATCAAAAAAGCTTTACCTTCACCTGTTTACAAGTTTGCCCATATGACATCAAATTTCAGTTGCAGCATCAAGAAAAATTTTAAAATTTTTCTGGACACCGATCCATCTTTATTTTGAACTTTGATGAAACTTATAGCATGAAACAACCACAATAAAAATGTGTTAATACCTTATTATAAATCCTCCTGTTCTACATTAAACTAATTTCTACCTCCAACTAACGTTTGCAATGCTTTGATACTTGAAAGCTCAGGGTTGTTACTCCTTTTGCTCCAGATTGTGCTTAGACTTTATTCCCCTCTTTTTTTTTTTTCTTCCTTCCTTTCTTAATCCCTTCCTTGCCTATAAGCGTTCTCACTGCTTGCTGTGCTACTTCTATGTTCTGGTTAATTAACCATAGAGGCAGAAATGTTCAATTTGCTGCTGCGAATGCATCATCTTTTCTCTAGTAAAAAGGAAAGCCCAAGTCTGTAGTCAGATTTCATCAGACTGCCCAGAAGCACACCATTAAAAACTGGAAATGTTGATCCACAGTTACCTATTGAAAGTCAAATTTAAGCTTAGGGCTACCTAAGAAGACACAAACACCACAGCCTTATACGACCCCCAGTGAACAGTCAGGTGGAGAACAGGGCTGGGGAGATCGCCTCTTCAGAGTTCAGCCTTTTGTACCACATTCCCAGATTTTCTAAGGGCCACGCAAAAGCTTTACTTCTTGTTGAAACAGTATGAGGCAGCACGCTCACAGCCCCTCCAAATAATGCCCCAGAAAGCAGACTTTCCACCCACAGTTCCAAGACCTGCATGAACATGCTTTCTCATGTCTCACACAACCACAGCCTAACAGCTACTACTATTTACTGATCATTGCAAGGTCATGTCCTGCTGAATTTTAGAAAATCCTTTGAAACTACCCATCACATTTTTCTGCCAGTTTCCTCTTGTTCACATACCATATTTTCCTCTGGATGAGGCCAAGAGGAAAGCTAAAGTTTTTTTTGTGGGAGGTGGGGGGAAGAAGGCAAAACCACCCAGGCTGCCCTTAAAGACACAGAACATCATTTATCAGGTGCAAAGACAGATTTATAAGTAGAGGGCCCCCTCTGTTCCTTTAAGGCTGCAAAACAGATGGGAAGTGAATGGACAGTCAAAGGGTCAAGAAAACACATGGGAGGTGCTGCTTGTCTGCTGTACGTATGTTCCCAGCATAAGAAAGAGGTCAAGATTGTAACTGCATGGCTGGGTGCTGGAAAGGCCTTTTCTTTAAGCTGCTACAAAGACAAACGCTTTTCCTCATCCTGCTGTCAAACTGCTATAAATATTGGTTTGTCAAGAGTTTCAGCAGCTAAAAGTTTTTTAAAAAAGGCTGAGCAGGAGGATGAATCATGTGAATGATTCTTAAACAATTAGCTCATTAGTGTAATAAAAGCACTGCAGAACCCTAAAAAGTTTAAATGGAATTTATAATAGTTCATGTAGTAAATCCATGAATCATTAAAAACATACAGCCTTTAAAATGCAAGCTTGCAGAAAATAGCTAGCATACTCTTTAGTTACTAGTAGTTAGACTGAATGAAGATGCTAACTGATGCTACATCATAGTAGCTTCTCTTTATTTTTAGAAAATGTTTTGTATATGTATTGCAATCTATAATGAGATTTAAATTTGCAGCCAGTTTAATTTTGTTCTTTCTATAAATTCTGACTTCAAAGCATGCTCACTGGAATGGGATAATTATGATACAAAAATGCTGTGAATACATTAATAAATCTTGCTTCCTCTTTCAGATATATGAAGCTAGACATCCACCATTATATTCACCAGAGTTACTGACAACTTTTCTTGCCTTAAATCCCTTTACTTGCCTTAAATCCCTTTGCCATTCTGAGATAAAAGGTATTTTAATCTGAGCAACCTCCAGAATACCTGTACTCCAGTTACCAGTTTCAGAAAGACTATGAGAAGGACAGGGACACACTCTAACCATCCAAGTGCATCAGGTGAGATGTTTCCATTATTAAATAGAGAAGATAATATTTCAGTGTCCTCTCAGAAATATTTATTTTAAACCCTAGAACAAGACAAGGCACTAAATATACTATTCTAATTTCACTATTAAAATATCCAAGGGTAAGTCAACATATCAGTTTCATGGATACGAGTTCAACAACTGCCTGCTGGTGACCTGCTTGAAAAAACAGGAGAAAACATTAAGGAGCCTGTTGCCTACAAAGACATGCATATAGTGAACATTTTTTCTTTTCCCTGTTGTAGGTGAATCTACCTCTAAAACAGGAAAAGATCACCCCCAGATTGTATATTTAGCCTGCTGTAGAAACATAATAAAATCTTAGTCTTAAGAAGTAATTTTAGACAAAAAAAAAAAAAGAAAAACAAAGCTGTCACCACTGAAGTCACTTTTGTTGCAAGTATTAATATAATATTAATTATTAATCCCTGCATATCATATCTGAGCAAAGCTATCAGCTGCCTGTACAAAACAGTATCACCTTTATTTCAGACTTAAGATAACCAGGCAGCAGTAGAAGAGAGCTTGTCTGAAAGCACTTCAGCTATTTTTACAAGGTATTGAGCATCGGAACATTATTTTAGCATTACTAATAATGCTTTTATTATTATTATGTACCAGAAACAGGAATTGTGCATTGCGCTGACGAAATTGTAGCTTGCTAAACAATCAATGTCTTGATCTATAGCTGCCTCAGATTCACAAGCAAGACCTCTGCAGTTTAAGGAAACGGGTTCGGCAACGCATTTTCCCCTCCTCTGTTGAGCAGAACATAAACTGACTGTGTTTCTTGGAGCTGTCCCCGGGGCTTCTCAGGCTGGCAAGCACGAAATCTTCCTGTCTCTGACAGAGCATATGAGAACTGAGGTATAGGGCTGAAGCAAAATTGACAACTATGTAGACTACTGACTTTATACAAGATATGTTTCTACGGGCCATGACACATCACTCTTGCCTGTCTACAGAAAAGAAACTAAGTATTACCAAATCGTGATGTGAGGTCACAAACTAGTATACGTTTCTATACTGTCATTAAGGTTAGCTTAATGTGCAAATGATTATTAATCTATATTAAGCTGCAAGTTTATGTTTGTGTTGTTTATGTCTGTCTTATGTTTATGTGCATATGTCACAATGTCTGCAATAGCAAGGTAGGACGGGGCACCTCTCAGTCCTCTGTCTCTTCCTTAGATTTTTAATTAAACTGTTCTAATAACTCAATCTTTCAACAGAATTTAGCCATGCTGCTGACTGGACAGCTAGAAGGAGCTTATGAGCTTAGTAGCAAATGACAAGGCAACCTCATAAAACAGACTGACATCTTGAATCAGACTTATGGACACAGAAAGATTTAATTTCAAAATCAAAACTGTTAAGTTAGAATGAATCTGAACATGGTGCTGCTCGTTATTTTGGGTGAAAATAGTGAAAAATATAGAGGCAAACCAGAAATATTACCCACGATTCACCCAGTGATGTAAAAAAAAAACCCAAACCAAAACAAAAAAACCCTTTTCTTATGCAGAAAGGACATATAAAGCTATAAAGGTCAATTACTTATGTAAAATCTACTGTAACCTTAAGGCTATAAAACGGTAAAGAGACTTTAACATATGAAATAACTGATATATGTTGGTTCTCCACCCAAAATAAAGCATACTCAGCAGTTAGCTAGATAATAAAATAATATGCTATCAGGACTATTTAGGTGAAAGGCTCTCTAAAATATGATGTCAGAAAATGAAATGATGATGAGATAACTTTTAGATCATAATAAGTTTCTGGCTATCAAAAATAAAGTTTAAGTCCTCATGCCCTACAGAAAAACAGGTTATTGTATTATTTTTTCTTAGTTTGTTATCATTCCTAGCTGAAAATATTTCCTTCCCTTTTGTTTTTATATAGGCTTCCAAATCAGAAGCAAAGTGGAGTCCACTACAACATTAACAATGTGCAACATACATGACATTGACTTCTCCAGCTTTTGGAAATGTGAATATTATACTCCACAGTTCTATACTAGTTCAAAACAAATACATACATTGGTCAGTTTAAAAGTTTGCATTTATACAAATAGTAATCTCTCCATGATAAGTACTTATTTAAATTTTGATTAATAGGAACACTCATAAGCAACCACTACTAAAAAGAAAATAGCATCCAATTAGATGTTTTGATCCTTGCATGATTAAGGAAATTTTAGGAAAAAAGTAAATTTGGCAGACAACACCAGAATGACCCTCAAGTACCAGAGACTAGGGTAAGTCTAGGGTAAGATTAACAGGCATTAAATATGTCATTACTCATGTAGCAGTTTATCATTGTTTTTCAATGTCAACCTTAAGTGATAGACTTCTCTTAGTCAGTGACGAATGTGCTGAACTTTGTAAGGATCCATTTTAGAACCTGGACATCAGTGCCTAACTCTTCATCAATAACTTTAAGAAATCACAGCAGACAGACTTTGGTCATCTGGGATTCTTAACTTAAGTAAACCATCACTCCATCACAGGAGATTTACAAGTGATGTATGTTCTCCCTTGAGGATTACTTCCCTCTCTGAGAAGATGAAGCTTTTTAAAGCATGTTCTGCCATGACACAAAGCAGGAACTACCTTATCTGTACTTTGACACAGATCGTCCTACACATTCTTCTGGTTTTAATTCATTAGTTTCATGCAGCTGCCCCAAAACTCAGAGAGGGGAAAAAAATCACCCCAAAAAGCTCCCTATAAATATTCAACCAGCATCTTTCATGTCAAAGCACACTTGCTTGGGTTAATTCCATAAATTATCTACATGGAATTAAAAATATAACAATCATAGAAAAATAATTAATTTGCATTCTAAGAAAGTACCAGAAAGTTAGCAAATCTACTAAAAATAATGGGATGCATTGCTGTGGACTTGCTCATGTTCAAAGGTAGTGGAAGTCAAAGACACAGCCGCACAGACTGATTCCAAGCCACTGCCCCCTGACTTCCTGCACCAGGGACCACCAGGACCTCTACAGAGCTCAAAGGGAGCACAGGAGTCATATTGCCACCAGCACACTGGTGACACCAGCACAAGCTTGAACTGGTCAGACACAGACAGCCCACACAAGCACTTTATTTGACTGATTGAAATCTGGGCAGAAATGAATGTGCTCTAAATGACAACCAGCCTCTGATAAGATGCAGGCCATATTAATGTCCTGGGGGAAGCTGTTGGTGGGGGATTGTGAAGAGAACAGCTATTCTGGCACATGCTTAGCAGAAGTTGGAGATCTGTTTGGTGATTCTCAGGAAGAAATTGCTGCTCTGCTTCTGTCTGGTTAGAAGGCCACAACATTTCCTGGTGTAACATTCTGCCAACCCAGGATCAGACTAGCTCCTCACTGCTATGACCAGCTGAAAGGCGCAAAGGAAGACTACTGCCACATCTGTGAATTGTCTCACAACTATGAAGTGACTGTATTTTTACTTAGGTAGCTTCTAAAACTCCAATATTTAAGCACTGTGGAAGAAATGAGAGCACAAAATAACAGCAATACTGCAGATTCTAATAAAATTACTCCTCTGTTTGCATTTCCTAGGATGCTTTCCTCTTTCCCATGTCTGTCTGAGCAGCAGGGCCGACATCTTGGCTCTACATTCAAATATCTTCAAAATTACATCTTTTCTCTGTATCTTGTAAACACCAAAACCCATGTTGGTGTTGAACAAGCACCTTAAGGATTGATTTAAGGACTACTAACCACTGCCTTTTCAACTGTTTTGTCTGACTCTGGTTTCTAGGGGAAAATTACCTAAGATCTGCATATTTGAGAGATCTTGCCCACTACAGCTGAGCTTTACCCCCTATGAAATGTTGTGACCTTTTAAAAGAGTTGAAGCTCATAACAGAAGAGAAAATGGAACCAAAGGCTTTAGAAAGCCAAGTCAAAGCATGATTTTAAGGAGCACATGTAATCAGCAATGTCATGTAGGACAGAGGTCAAATCAAAATAGTGTTTGTTGACAGTCACCTCAAGGGACTGAAATTTAATTAGGCTACAGTGATGACCACAGTATAGGATTAGTTTCACACAACATTTTTATTCTGCTGCTGTGAACAGCAATGAAAGAAAAAAAAAAAAATGTAACCACAGAGCAAGTCATTATCTGCAAAGTACTGCTCACAGATTTTATCCCCAACTTTGCATAAATAAGTAACAAATAAAAGGAGACTCTCTTGGATTTAAATTGGTTTGTTACATACAACAGACATGACAGAGTCCACTCAGCTTAGCCAAATACACATCACAGGAATTCCAGATCCTGAGTCAGCAACTTGCATATGGAAGTACCAACCTTAGCCAATATTAACTTTCCAACTCCATTATAATGGCAAGTTTATTATATGCATATATGATATTAAATAATTAATGATCAAAAGTTTGCAAAAGGTTTACATTCAACACTAATGGATTCAACAGAATAGAAAAAGTAAGTTAAGAATTTAAAGCAGTGACTTTAGATGCAAAACTTGAAAGTATTTTACTGTAACCCTGGTTTATTTAGTTTTTCTATGTTTTAGTCTTTAGAAGAAAATAATTAAGTTCTGCAAACTGTTATATTTCATACCTTACAAATGTATGACAGAATTTAAACAAATGGCCCTAAGCTATGTTTTCTTCATGTGAGGGCTCACTCCTCAAAAGTTTCAAAAAGCTTTTGTGCAGAACAAAGCCTCAGCTAGCCCATGACACCTGTATGTGTGTCAATATCACTGACAAATGAATTTGGAGGCTGACCACTTCACATTCATACCTACTAATTTCAGGATCAAGTTTCTGCAGGCATTCCACGAGTCTCTTCCCACCTCCTACCAATGACTCTCCCAGTGTAAATGCACATGGTTTTACTTATAATTTGGTGAAGCTCTGGGTTTTCTTCTCCTTTCTTAACTTGTGAAGAAAGAGGATATTACATGAATAGTATGCTGACCTAGGAAAGATGCTTTGCTTGTACTACCCTTGTATGTGTTTATCCTCTGCACATAAAAGATACCTCTGCAACATTCATAGTTTAGCTGTTTAAAAGGAATAAAGTAGAAGAAATAATTGAAGACAGAGCATGTGTCTTTCTTTGGAGTCTGGAAATTTCATCTCTAGGGAAGTCAATGGCAAAGCTCCTGCTGACTGCCTGAAGCTAGGATGCACCATAAGTATTCAATGTCCATGTGCACTACCTAGCATGTTTTAAATACTACTGCAGTATTGATATATGTAGCTTTGGTTTAGGATAAGACACTGGAAGGTCCCATTTCCTTTCCAAAATGATTAAAACATTCAGTTCATAACAGTTTTTCAGTAACAAAGCTCACTAAACTAATACTTTCCATACAGTTGCTAATGAGAAATGTATAACTGAGATAAAATGACCACCCCTTACAGGCTTCATAAATTATATGTCATAAACACAAACAGAAAAACACAGAGTAAAAAACAAGAGGAACAAGGCTAGGCATCTTCCTCCCAGAGGAAAAAAACCTAACATCCAAGAAACCAATACCAACTGCCTAAGCCATGCAAATGCATCAAGTAAGTGAGAAAAAGTAACCAGACCAGGAAGTTTGGGACCAGCTCTGCTACATGCCTATCCTCCCCACTCCTCCTATAAAGGCCATTCATTGCCATCTTGTGTTGGAGAGTTGTATGGCAACTTAATTACTGTACAAAGTTCACGCTATTGAGGAAGTTTGCTTTGGCCCTTTATATAAAAATAGAAGTTCAGCAGAGTGGAATTCTGGAAACAATTAGGTAGTTCTGGGAAGCCTTTCACTGGGACCTCAACATTAAAAAGAATTGCCATGTTAAAAAGTAGCCTACAGAAAGTTAAGATTTATCCACATGCTATCAGTTTTGCATAGAACCATAGCGTATTTCTGCTGAAATTACTACTCTATCATTTGTGTTAAAAATAAAAGAGCAGAAAAGATATTATTTATCTTGAAATAAAATTCTTTCACATATGTATTAATTTTTTCCAGAAAAAAGCGCATTACCCTATAGTGAAAAACATAATTAAAGACATAGTTCTAAAGAAGTTGTGTTTTCAAAGAACTGTATTTTATAAACAATCAACCCACTTTAGCATCGCCATCAAAAATGCCAGTTTTACCGTTTTAACAAATTTTGCAGAAACCCCCAACATTTTAAAATACATTTAAAATTTAAAATCTTTCAGTAAGTTCAGAGGCAGCCTGCATGAATGTTCAATATCAGCCACTTCAGAAAAGTTAAACACAAGTACAGGAGAAAACAGTATGAGGTAGTAAATACTAGAATAGATTACTGATGGATTTAAACGATATATACTGACTGATCCATCTTCGAGGGTACTATAGAAATGAAGGCTAATGAACATTTTTAAAAAAAGAGAAAGTGGAAAAGCTTTGTGTATAGCTATACACACTTGTGCGTAACACAGCTGTAAGCATTTGGAGGGACTGACTTGCCACCGTTAGAGACTAGATTCTCCATCCAGCCACAAGCAGTGCCTTAAAGCCTGCAACACAAACAGGGCAGTCCTTAAAAGAGGCATTTTTATGAGTGGAAATTCTCCTTTTAAAATATTAATGTTTACCATCATACTTTTAGCTCCCTCTACCCCATTTTACATCTTACAGAACCCAGTACATTGTATATTTAAGATACTGATTTAACTAAGCATATAGTAAAATACTAAGTTGTGTGGAATATAAGTTTCAAATCAAAATATTTACAACCAAGATGCATGCGTCATCTGGAAAGTAAATGTAATTCTTCCTGTTGCTGATGAGACTATCCGAGATAGGGTGAAAGATCTAGGTACATTCTTCAACTGACAGGCAACTTCGGTAAAGAACTTCGATATACACAATGCACTATAATTGTGTGGGAGTGTCCTGCTTTTGGCTGGGATAGAGTTAATTTTCTTTCTAGTAGCTGGTATACTGTTACATCTTGGATGTAGTATGAGAAGAATGTTGATAACACACTGCTGCTTTCAGTGGTTGCTAAGCAGTGTTTATACTAAGTCAAGGATTTTCCAGCTTCTCATGCCCAGCCAGCAAGAAGGCTGGAGGAGCACAAGAAGTTGGCAGGGGACACAGCCAGGGCAGCTGACCCAAACTGGCCAAAGGGATATTATTCCATACCATGTGACATCATGCCTAGTATATAAACTGGGGGCAGCTGGCCTGGGGGGGATCGCTGCTCAGGAACTAACTGGGCATCAGTCAGCAAGTGGTGAGCAATAGCATTGTGCATCACTTGTTTTGTATATTCCAATTCTCTTGTTATTGTTGTCATTTTATTATTGTTTTTATTATCATTATTAGTTTCTTCCTTTCTGTTCTATTAAACTGTTCTTATCTCAACCCACAAGTTTTACTTTTTTCCTTCTGATTCTCTCCCCCATCCTACTGGGTGGGGGGGAGTGAGGGAGTGGCTGCGGGGTGCTTAGTTGCTGGCTGGGGTTAAGCCACAACAGGGAGGTTGTAAACAACCTCATTAAAACAGGTTCCTACCAATTGCTGAATATGCCTGAAGTATCCAGTTAGACATGTAAGAGACAGACAGCAATTTCCTCTTGTTTTTGCATCCTCAGCAAAACAGTAAATATATCTCAACTGTACCTACAGTTTAAAAACATTGCAGGGAAAATGACTAGGCTGATGGGCTCTGAACCGGCTGTTACTTCTCATGGAGTCTTAGCAGATAGTCCAGTGCAGCCACCAGCTTATTAGCCAGCAGCAGGCAAAAACCAAAATGGACTACAAGGAATTACTGCAAAAAGATGAAATTAAAATGCAGAAAGCATCATAATGCAACTGTATAAGTCTATAACGCAGACACATTTTGAATATTGTACGCAGTTCTGCTCTTTCATCTCAAAAAAGGTTTAGTAGAACTAAAAAAAGGGAAGAGAGTGGCAAGGCTGATTGAAGCTATGAAACAACATTCATGCAAGGAGCAACTACACAGCTGAGAATTTTTGAACCCAGGAAAAAGTGCAGGTAGCACAAACATCTATGAAGGCATGAGTGGCACAAAAATGAATAGAAAAAGATTACTGAATGTTTTTCACAGTGCAAGAACTAAGGGGAACCAAATGAAACTGGCAGGTGGCTCTAAAACAAACAAAAGGAAGTACTTTTTCACACAATGTGTAGTTAAAACTCTGGAACTAATTGCCACAGGATGTTGCAGATGCCAAAGTTTACATGAGTTCAAAAAGCAATTAGAGAAATAAGCAGGAGAAAAAATAATAATCCATGAATGGCTATTAATCACAAATGTATTCCCTCAGGATTAGGAAATCTTGGAACCACTGATTGTTAGATGCTGAGAGAACATACCAGGCAAGTACTACTGTATGCTTAACTTCTTTTGCTGTTCGCTAAGTACCCACGCCTGCTCATTGCCAGGCTCAGGACACTGGGATACACCAACCATGTCCTCTTTCAGTACAGGTATTATTATGGATTGATTGCATTTTAGGGCATTTTAAAAGTTACTTTTTCCAAGTCAGCTATTCATCTTCTGCTCTGCCCCTTTTTGTATCTTACAAAAAAAACATTTCTTCCAGATGGTCTCTAGTCCCAGGGCTTCTTTATTTCCATCTTTGTAATTGTTCACTGGTACAAGTATCATGATGATACTTATATAAGGAGTACATTTACATTACATTTAAAGCCTTTTTTTGAAGAAAAAGGAACCTACATTATAAAATATGTAATTTGTTAGAAAGCACTCAAAAAACCTGTTTACGCTCTTTAAAATACCTAGAATAACACCTGAGAAGCAAACACTGAGAAGCAGCAAGACTCAGGGCCTAAAGGTCATCAAGGAACATTCATATATAGGGTTAAAATACCATTCAAGGCTGTAGAACACAGATAACAAAACCTGCTCAAATAAGTTTTGAGTCTTACATGAGCACTCATTATGAGACTCAGCCATCCATGTAAGAAACAGTTTGACATTAACCAGTATCCTGAACAAACAATAAAACATTTCCAGTGCTTCAGCATTAAAAAGCTGATGTAACAGAAGTGAGACAGTGTTGCCATATCATCAGCATCAAGAGGAAGTGTCTCAACCTCAGGTATATAAATAATTTAGATTTGCAAGTACAGTTTCCAAGCAGGAAGTGAATCCCAGCCTCATATTTACAAATGTAGACTGGAAACTAAAAGACTGTTTGTAACCATCAGAGGAATGACATCCTGGAACATGTTTTCAGTATGAATAGTGAGCCCCAATAAGTTAACTGATATAAAGATGAAGCTCAAGATATGCGAATGAGCTGGGTTATATAAACACAGTTGCCTAAATCGGAGAGAGACTGGACTTCATGATTCAGGAGATCGCTTCCATTCTACTCCTAATTAAAATACAAATACTTTATGAATGGGTGTTGTGGGAATCAGGATTCTTTTTCCTTAAGCAGAGTCCTGATCATCATTAAATGCTATAAGAAGGAAATTACTTGTATAGCCATTTGAGAGTTCAATGCCCTATGTTAGCAAAGCCTGTCTCAGGAGTATAAAAAAACCTGCATCACAGAAAAGCACTCTATTCACTATGGGAAAGGCAAAGAAATCCTTCTCTCCTGTCATTTGCCCGTAAAAATTATAACCACTTAGCAATAAAAGCATGCAGAAAGTAGAGAGAACACTGTTGATTTGACTACAAAACTAAGCAGTGGTAGCTTTAAGATCTTACCATAGGTACAATAAAACAGAACATGTCATCATACATTGTTTTGTACTGAGTAACAATTATTTCCTTAGAATAATGTGTGTGGGATCTGTAACCTCCTGTATCTAAAGAAATACAGTGCAGTGACAGTGTTTTTGCTACATAGTAATTTATGAAATGTATACTACAAACTTGAAGCATATAGCCTAATACACAGATACATAGGATTATAAACACACAGACGGGCTGTTCTCACAGCTTTAGCCTTAGTTTACAAAAAAACAACCCCAGCTGTTACTGCTGTGAAATGGGAGGTTATTCCTGACACTGATGAGAAGCAAAATCGACAATGCAAAATTCCAAGTTGATTTCAGTGCAAAATAAAGACAGATTATCTCAAACATTATGTATTTGCTAGTGTTCCTTTACTTTGTTTTGAAACATGAAATATTTAAGGATAAATCAAAATCACCAAGTTTTACTCTATACCAGTAGTTACTCAGCGAAAAAAATTAACATCCTCCATCAAAGCAAGAAAGCAAGCAGCACTGCTCACTAATAAAACGAGATAACTTCCTCATTAAATACCTGTGTCCCACTATGCAGGCTACCACAAGTTTTACCTCAACATATATATAGAGAGAGGAAAAAGCCTTATTTTGTAAAACTGATTCTGCCCACTCTATACGAATGGCTACATGAAGGTTGATACAGGGTTTCAAAAGCAACACAGGATGTTTGGAGATAATTACAAACCTATCATAAAAATTATATAGTCGCACCAACCATTTCACAGACCAGTCAGAAAAACCAGACAATATACCCTAGATTCACTAGAACTCCTACTCACAATTCCAAAATACCATAGCCACACTTTCTAAAGGACAACAAATACCGTAACTGATTGGGATTTTAATAATAATACTTCCAATAATAAGATAACACTTCCAATATAGCCAAACCAGCACTACCAAAAATAAATCTTTAAATTATTTTTTAGTTTATTGTAAGCAAAATATATGTTTTATATGACATTTTGGATGTGAAAAACGGAACACATAATTCATGCTTAGGAAACTAATAGCAATTGAAGGCTTCTCTGTCCCACTGAACCCTGGCTATCAGAACATTGCTAAATAAAAGAAGAAACGCTGACCACAGCATTAATTTATTCTGAATTAAATATCCAAAGTCATATTTTTAGAGAAAATTAGTTTCTACATCAAACACAAAATAAAGTTCTAAGAAGAAAGGTCACCTGTGATGTCAACATACAGGTATTTATGTATCTACATGAACTTTATTTATCACAAGCTTTTTCTCTTCTCCCTTTTGCATAGCATTGTTTTTTTCTCCCCCTCCCAATCCAGTTGTACAGCTGTGGTTTAAGTCGAAGTCTCACAGAACAATAGCAGAATGCTGCCAAAACCCCCAAAATATATGTGCAAGAGCAAGCCCCATCAGCTAAAAGTCAGTCTAAACCTTATTTGATGTGCAGGTAGACAACAGGATTATCACCTCAGTCTGGACTGTCCCCTTAAAAACTTCCACTGTTTAAAAATCTTACTGTATTAACCACAGAACCCCTTAACACTTTCTGAGTGACTCAAAGCATTAAAATAATGTAATCCTTCTGGAAGTTTAAATCTGATAAGATTTCTTCCTTGTTAAATCTCTTAATATAATGGTCATCTCAGCTTAATAAACATAACATATCAGGTCTTCATGTCGGACAGGTTTCGTTTCTGTATACATGGCCTAAAATGAGCTGGCCAGTAAGTCACAGGCATTTCCAGCTAATCTGTATTAAATCAGTATTATTTGTGGGACAGCTGCATCACCCAATAGTTAAAAAAACAGATGGGATCAAAACCTCCTTACATAGTCAAGACTGAATCACCCAGAGACAGGTCTCTGAGGTGTGCATTAACCATGTACTAGAAAAACAAGAGCTTCCCTTTACAGTATTAACTGTTTTAACTACATTTTTCAATATATTTATTTCAGTGAATTTACATCTAGTGTAAACTATGTTGTTTTATCACACTATACTATCCATGTCCACCTTTGAATCAGTAAGAGATGACCGTATTTAAGAGAAATTCTATTTGCGATATTAATTAAATGCTAGCACATGAACAACTCATATTACATTAAATGTTCTCAAGGAGAGTGGTCAGAATTTGCTTCATTTCAAGCTAGTTACAAAACACTATAGAGCAGGTACTTACTGAGATCCTCTGCAAGCTGGACCCTCTTGCCAGTTAGGAGCTTCACCTTCTTTTCATTGTCCTCAGCAAAATCTTCAAGCACCTCCTTTACATTCTTCTCCAAGCGTCTTACTGTAACAAAAACCAAAACAACAAACCAACTGAAAAAAAGTGAGTGGTACCATTTTTGCACCTGTAATGACCTAAGGACAAAATTTTGGGAAGGTCTGCAGGATATCTAGTGTATGTTACCAGACTAACTAGTCTGGCTGGAGAAAAGGCAAACTTCTGAACACAAGCCCCTTGTTTGGGCCCTTAAGACAGGAAATTTTTTGAGAATGATGTCTTGAGAACAAGAAGGATATTTTCTCTCCAAATTAAATTATTGGATGACTTTTTTAGGAGGAGATAAAAATGTAGACTGCTTTGCTGTCATTCAGTAGTTTCTTCTCTGAGACTTGAGTGTCCAACAAATCTTTTATTGTAAGCCTCCTTGCTGCCTACTTTTTAGCAGTTACACATTTGCTATCAACATCACCCTCATCAGATGAATCAAGGCCAAGTCAATTAAAGATGAAAGATGGAAAAAGAAGTTAATGACAGCAGAGTGCAGTACTGAAGAATTGATGACACACAGAGGGGTGTTGCTGTATATACAAGGCTAAGAGGAATCAAAACCTCTTTAAAGCAGTATTATGTCCATCTTAGCACTCATATCCCTGTCCTTCACACTTGAGGGAGTACCTCCTAATAAAACTTCCTAATTTTCAGCCCAGCAGTTGTCAATGAGATAGGTGGTTTGAAGAGACAGGACCTGGCTTTTTATATTTAGGGGCAATTTCTTCTCCATGGAGGGCAACTTGCACCACATGACAAGGTTCAAACCTTTTACTTGACTCTTCCTTAAGAAGCAGGTTGAAAACGATTTTACAGATTAAAGGTCATTATTAGTAGTTGTACCATGGCACTAACTGATTGCTATATAAGTGATGCTTTACGAGGAAGCAGCTGTTCTATAAGCTTGTCTAGATACTACATTGCATATTTTGCATGGCTTTAAGAAAATCCATTAGAAGTGATTTTTTTTTTATATCAAGCATTTTAAAATTAAAATCTACAGCCAGACTGACCTGATAAAAAAGAATATAGTCACTATTTGTTGAAATCCCTTCTGCTTGGAAAAAGATACTGACAATTGGCATCATGTAAGATGAAAATATTTTAAACTGGAGAGTGTCTTTATTATTTGACATTCTATTTACACTAAATACTTTAATGTAAATAGAATGTCAAATTCTATTTACTCTACATCTTTTAATTACCTAACCAGGACACAAAAATCAGCCAGCCAGGCTAAGCATGAAAGGAACACATATCTAGAGGAACACTAGAAAATGAAACAAAAAATTGTGCAGACTAACACCTCCATTCACTATGGGCCTTACCTTCTGTGTTAGTAAGCTGCTGCCTCAGTGTGTTTGCTGTAATTGCCAGCATTCGCTGTATTCGCCAGAAGAGGACAATATCATTACATTCAAGCTGAAACGAGGGAATTTGTAGTGTCAGACCCCTGATGTCCAGTGAACATCCTATACTTAAGAATCTCCTGACACTTTTAGCTGCAACCGTCAACTCACGTATACGTATCCTCATCTTGCACAAAAATCCTACCGAATAACTGCTGTAAGTGGCAAGGAAACACACCAGAAATATTTCTAAAGAACTGTGTCAGCCTTATTTAATACACTGCATCACCTTTACATCTACCATTTTCAACAGGAAGAGCCATATCAAGGGATATCACAGAAAAACAATTTGCACACACTATATGCAGGCTGGTAAGTATAACCCAATGCTCACTGAAACCACCACACTTGTTCATAGTAAACACATTGAAAGACAAGAGCTGAACTCCTTGTTGTGACTCCCTGTCTGACATGCTTCTGCAGACAATGTTGGGCCAAAGGCTGTATTTGTTAAGAAGAGACAGTTTCTACACCTGCAAGGATGGCAGAAGGGAGCACTAACTTCGCATTAGGACACCTTAAGAAGACAATAACAGGAATAGGAGGTTAAGTGTCATGGAGAGGCAGCTCTCCACTCTATGATCTCATTTTCTCATACTTCTTACAGGCAAAGGTATTTCTATAGTAGTAAAGACTTCTGGCTCCATGGGAATCATTCTTTGTCACAAAAAGAAAAACAAAACTCCTTAGAAAGTGAGGAGCTCTACCTTTCTGGTAATTTCTTTTTGATTTAGAATATAATGATAAGAAAACTGTATATTCTTTTCCTTTGATCACACTGTTATTTGTTGCACAAGCTTGGGTTTACAAAACTGGAAAGTCATTTAAAATATCTGTTTGTAAGCTCCATAGCTGTTTTTTTTTTCCCTGTTGATCATATGTGGCTCCAAGCATTAACACTAAACATTTATTTCTCATACTTATCCCATAACCCCCCCCTTACTTAACGTTTTCTGAATTTCTCACATCAGTGAGGTAAATAAATTTCAATGGCAAAGTGGGAGAAATGGATACCAACAAGCTATACAATACTGCTTTTAACACTGTATTTTCAATACACGTTGATAAGTAACAGATGTTTAGGTCATGGCTGATACCTAGTGGTCATTTTATATAATTACCACCAGGATGACATTTTATCAATTAAAAGCCTTATGTAAAACATATCAAAGATCACCAGCTATCTCAAGGTAAAGGATATAAAAGAAAGGTTAGGCTCGTTTAAAGTATTTGTAGAATTTTTGTTTTTCAACCGAGATGAAAATAGTAAGGCAAAACACCAGTGTGTATCTGTTCTTCAATTTACCTCTGAGTCCACAAAATGCCTCTGATAGTAATAGAAGCCTCTTCGACATAGATTGCAGTGGTTCAAAGCAGTCTTCAGGAAATACCTTCTATAAATTTGGTGCCATGTGTCTTTAATCTAGGAAAACAGTACTTAAATTTGACTATACATACACTCACTATTGTGAATATTTTAATGATCACATTTAATTTTAAAATATAACCCCAAATTCCACTACTGCTGTCATGTAATGCATGCTTAAAACACTTCTCAGCAATTTGTCTGCAACTTGGATATGATTAATGTGTTCGTTATATTTGGCAAACATTCCAGATGATTGTCAATTTAAAAATCTACTCTTCCATGCTTGTAACATAACAATGTTTAAAAATGTTGTCTGCAGCCAAAATACATTTAAACTATATACTACAAAACAAGACAAACTGTTCAGGTGCATGATGCTGTCTTCACATTAACACTAAGAATATATTTTTGAGCAGTACCCATTTATTTATCAATTAAACCAGATTAAAGCATAGAGAAATATTTAATGGGTCCTATGTAAACAAACATTTGTAACTTTTTTTGATTAGGCTTATTTATGTTCCAGATCTTCAAAATTAGATATATAAATATAGATATGGCTCTTCAAAAAAACCGTGAGACAAAATTAAGAAAATCTGTTGCTTAGCTAGAAAGGAAACTCAGTTTGCACTCAGTCTCCTCACATAGAGGATGTGGATCACTACTCTGATCAAAAAGGTATGGTAAGTGCTGTATAGGAAAGGGGCAACAGGTATTTGAATAACTCCTCTACCTTCAATAAGTACGTGTATTAATGTTGAAAAGGTAGCCAAAGTTACTGCAGAAAACGTTAAAAGAAATCTACATCTATTACTTATTAATGTTTGAATTCTCTTTCATTTAAATTTTTGTATTTAATTAGATAAAAGGTCTAATTATGGTTAAGAGCCTTACACTGCAATGAGCTAAATAATTTTTCATAACATTTTAAACATACAATACATTCCCTCAGGGCACTCTAAAAAAACCTGTCTTTTTCCAAGTATTCTTACAAAATTTCCCTCTCTCCAACGTACCTATGAACTTCAAACTGCATGTACAACCACACTGAAAGCTTAGGAATGCACATAGTGTTTTTATCGTTCTTGCTCACAAAGGCCTTGATTCCACTATATTAACATCTGAACAATAATTTTAAACAAGCCTTGTCATAATGCAGGCAAGAAAATCTGCTCAGCAGATTCTGATTTCAGTCTAAACTGACAGATTCCAAAGGGTTGTACTGCATTTGTCTGACAGCCAACAGAAGTGTGTGAATTGCGTGCAAGCAGTCATTTAGTAATTCATTTGGAAACATCTGGATTACAAATTCAGTATTTAGATAGAGTCTTTTGTATGCTATCTAGAAGGAACATTCAAATGTTCACAGGGAGCCTCCATATGTTTTGTTACAATTCTGCATCTTACCAGACATGGGTCCACTGTTATTCCTCTTGCTTCAAGATTCTTCCTGACAGTCGTCACTTCATCATTTGCCAGATAAGCTGCATGTTCTTCATTGCATTTGATTAATTTCTCAAGTTCATTTTTTGTTTCGTTACGAATATTCTAGGATAAGAATGATTAGTTACAATTAATTACTATACTCTGATATCATCAGCACCTCCTCAATAAACAGTCTACCTGCTTAATAAGCCAGAACAGAAAATACCTTTAACACTATTAACTATTACATTTAATTGACTCAAAAGGGTATTTGTGCAAAGACACCTCAAATATAGTATTTTAAAATGGATAATTCACTGCCAATTTTTCATATTTTTTTTCTTTGCATTATGCATAGAAATGCAGAAGAGGAAGAGAAGGGTTAAAAAAAAATAATGTAGGTGTTAGCCTCCTTTCCCCTTCATGATCACCCACTAGCAGGGTTTACATTCATGTATCACCTGTGACACTGACAAGAATTGTAATTTTTGCCTAACAGCTAGCAAGAACTGTCCATGGATTTACACCTTTAAGTTGATATTCACTAAATTCAATTAAGATAGGTTGAAGTCACTGCCTTTC
Organism: Elanus axillaris; assembly: GCA_026212715.1. Lineage (NCBI taxonomy): Eukaryota > Metazoa > Chordata > Aves > Accipitriformes > Accipitridae > Elanus > Elanus axillaris. The sequence continues at coordinate 28,523,247 of JANZLQ010000089.1, forward strand.
TCCCATACCTGGCTGCATACAGTTGACTGTAAAACTCCTTCCTCTGAAACAATTACTTTCTACTGTATCCTTTTAAACTCTACTTACTTCTTTAAAGTATGATTCAGTTTGAGAAGTATCTAGAAAAAGTAACAAAAAGCCCATCATCTCTGGGCACTGAACAGCAGGCACTATTTAAATTCAAAAGAAATTTCAGAAAGCTATGAGCAAATGAGAAGAGAGGTTATGATGAAACAATCAATAAGAAGATACACCTGTGACTAGAATGCTAGTGATAATGCTATCACATACTAATTAAATCCAAATGGACCATGACAGGAAACTGCACATGACTTCTGCTTGAAAAGCATGCTTGGAAAGTATGGAAGAGAATAAATAGCCCAGTTCCCACCATGTTTTTGTCAATTTCTTTCTGCTGGAAGAACTTTAACATTCAGGTCAATGGCATAATAGTAGAGATGTAATTCAGCTGAAGAATGGAAAACAGTTTACAAACCACTATTGATCTGCAATATGAATAAAATATATGGAATTCTCTGTGGTGTAATATTTAAAAAGTGAATAGTAAAAGTAACTGTAAAGTATTTAAAAGTAATTTTTTTTCCAATCATCTAAATAGCGTGAAGAGGGTTAGTATTTTTGAAAATTTACTGAGTAATAATCAGTTTTCTAAAGGTAGTGAACTACAAATTCCACCCCCCCCTCCCCATTCCTTTACCTGTTCTTTGGTGCGGCCTATCCAGTATAACCATCTTTTTTTCCAGTCTGGACCCACCATATCTTCAATAACAGACTCAGCTAAAAAAGGAAATGTGATATTAAGCATCACTCAAAATACATGTAACCAGCTAAATTTATACTTCTAAAATTAGGTACAAGATCAAGAATGGACATTTTATGCCTATGAACAATGTAAGATATGCCACACCGAGTCAAGTCAGATGTCTTTTACTTAACAGTTGATGTCTTACTAAAATTTAAAAATTACTGCCAACCAGTAGAAACTTCAAAAAATTTTATAAAAAACATAACATCCCTCCACTGAGACAGCCTCCTAGGTTCCAAGCCAGGCATTTAAAAAAAATATCTTACTTTGTTGCAACTTCCATCAAAATTAATTATGCTTAGCAACCATAAACAGACCAACTACTTTCCCTGAACTTATCCTATTCTTCTACATGTATGTTTGGACAATGTTTTTGACTCTACAGATCTCTACTGCTTATTTCAGTTGCCTCATTGCAAGAGCATGAGCACTAGCTCTTGATGCTGTATTTTGCTAAACATTTCTGTTAGTATCGGTACCCTGTCACCACTATCTTAGTTGTGCTGCTACAAAAGCTTGCACTGCAGCGAAGTGAACTAGATCCGGAAATTGGCCCAGATTAAAAAGCACACAAGAGTGGAATACATCACATAACTCACTGTCTTTCAGCCGACTTTGGAGCGTCTCTTCCATAAAATGAATAGCTGCATCCCACTGTTGTTTATCAGATATTGACCGATCTTCTAAGGCATTGTGCTGGATCACTCGCTGTAATACAGAACATCGTTTTAGCATACAATAAATCATTTATTCATGATTTAGTAAAAAAAAAGATTTCTGACATTATCTTCATTTTTTGATGTCCACAAAACCAGCATGTATTGGGCACAGAGGATTTATGCAAGGGGCACCTTTTCAAAGCACTGCCAAAAATATTTTCTTGTGCCTTTAATTTGAGTCTCTCCTATAGCCTAGCATAAATAATGTAAAAAATACAACAAACAGTATGAAATCCCTCCAAATTACAGAATCTATAAAGATGGTAATGAAACACTGTAATTTTGTGTGCCTATACTTTACAGAACAAATGAGCTGATGGTAAACGACTATCACAAGGCTGTCCTTGGGCAGCCAGCCAGCAGATTATGGAGGACTTTCTCCTGAACCTACAAAACCAATTTTATTAGATTTTATTTAGGGCAATAATTAACAAAAGGTAATCATAAAATTAATTGAGAATCACTGAATTAAAACATTATATAGATAAGGAGAGATGGACACATCTCCCTATCATTTTATGATTACATTTAAAGAATGTAATAGTCAACAATGCAAAAATCCCCACTACATTATACCAGGCTATCCTCCGCTCTCTCATTCCATTTATGTCGTTTAATACTTTCTTCTTTGACAGCTTGTTTCAGTTTATCAAAGATATCGTCATGCTCTTTTCCTTTTTGTTCTGTCATGAAACGGGAAAATTCTTCTTGCAAAGTCTCCCAAGCCACCTAGAAAGTTAGCAAACAATGCCTACTGAAATGGACCATTATACCATGCACCAGCTGGTAAAGGAACATTTATGACAATTCTTGCAAGTATGAAAATCTGCATACTTTCTGAAAACAACATACAAGCATAAGAGTAATTCATTGACTTTTCCTTTGCTGCCTTATCCATTACTAATAAAGTCAATGTTAAAAAATTTGCTATGTTGTAACAAGTGGAATTCTGTTAAACTTGCATAAATCTATTAAATATGAATATACCTAGCTTGAAGGGGGTTTTTAACCTCTTAAAAGGAGGATTTTTTTGGTCTTTAATAGGGAAAATTCACCAGAAGAGCTAATACAATGTTCCTGCTGTATATGCTTCTCAACATCAAGATCTTGCTAGCCTTTTCTGACATGTAAGCTGGTTAAAAGAACTACAATCAGCCCTTCAAACCATCACCTTACTTCTCTGGAGCTATGCTTTCATTTCAACAGGCTTTGCACAGTGGGGTTATTTATTTATTTATTTTTAAATAAATAAATTCTCACCTCTACTGCTTTATTAGGCAGTTGCTTGTCAGTCCACTGCTTCAGTTTGATGTCCACAGTGGTGTTAAATGTCCCCGAGTTCATAGTCTGTGCTGCTGGGAGGTATATATTCTCAATCACATGAGTGGATACCCTTTCCCATAAAGTTTTCTGAAGAATCTCCTCCCTAAAATGGAAGTTGTAACACATATGATGGCTTCCAATATGAAAGTGTCTAACAGGTATGAATTCAATTTGTTAGAAACACTGAAAAAAAACAGGACTACAGAACACGGGAAATACTCCTTAACATCAGGACAAGACTTCAACCAAAATCTACTTGGAACAAAGGGCACAAATACACAATGTTTTCAGCAGCAAAGACAGCTTCAGAAGTTGGCCTCTACAGCTCTTATGGCTGCCACTGCAGTGCACAACAGTCCCTTGCAGCCTTTAATTATACCAGTATAATAATCTTGGTAGAGCTGTGTGTGCATATGCATGGCAGGTGAGGGAACGACAAGAGGGCAGACTGTAAAGCATTGAAATGATTTGACTAAAAAGTCTGCGCTCCCCAAAAAAGCATGTGGGTTTTGTGTCTGTAGTATTCCAATTTGTTTGTTGGAACATGCTGTAGTTTTCCATCTGTGATTTTCATTGATTGTTCCCAGATTTGAAAAACAATGAAGCAAGTTGAGAAGTCTAAACTTTTACAAAAAAGTGTATTGACATTCATTTATAAATGTGTTTGTCACTATAAAACTAAGCACCACTTTCCTATTTATGATGTGTTTCAAGAAGTAACAATGGAAACAATCTAAGTTTAACCTTTTAAAATTACAATAAACTTACTCAGGAAACTTTGCAGCTGCAGTGAGACAACTCAGCTGAGCCAGTGTGACATGCAGCCAGTACCCACAGAGGCAGTCATACTCCTGCTCTTGCCACAGTCTCC
>JANZLQ010000089.1:28526992-28555777 GCA_026212715.1 Elanus axillaris
CAGGTTGTGGGTTTCTTGCAGATTAATTTTATGTTAGCTCAGCATGCTAAATCAGTTTACCAACAGGTCATATGAATGCCAGATTTGTTAGAATGGTGAGAGCTAAGAGCCAAAGTAAAAAACCCTGCCTTTTTTTGGTGCTACCTATCAGATTCACTCAAGCCCTTTTCTTCCAAATGGGCTGAAGTTCAGGACACAAGCCTCATCCCTGATAATGCCCCTAGTCTAGTGGGCTGTCTGTGGACAAAGACTGACGAACTTCTCAAAAATATCACTTCTCCCCCCATTTCAACAAGAACATAACTGAAAATTTCTCTTCTGTGTTTAAAGCCTCCTTCTTTGAGATTTAAAAATTATGAAGCTGTCCTTCTGACATACCAGTATAAATGGGGATCAAAGCCACTAGTTTTTCTACTGTTGAAACAGATCTTTGGCATATTTAAGGTGGTAAAAGTATTTATACAAAATTAAAAGGAACTCAAGCACTTAAATGTTGAAAGAATTCACTATAAATAAAAATTAATATTGCCACCAGTAAAAAATGTTTTCCTTAAAAAGCTTTGTTCAAAATAGGATGATTTGGATAGTGTTTGGACAAAGATCAATTATTGATCATTCTGATGACCATGAAAAGAACTGGGAACATAGCAAATTAATTTCACTTACAGGGTGTGCTGGAAACCATCTGTTATGGATCTTACCACTTAACAAATGCACTGTAGGAGAAGGGCAGTCCTCCAATTAAGAACAAATGCAATCTCATTCCTTCTTTACTGACATGTCAATAAAAATACACTTTTGCTTTGCTTAATCCAATCAAACTTAACTGGAAGGAATGGAAATTTTAACAGGATAGAAACATTTGCATTCATCAAATGCACTGCTGTTTTTAGGCTGCATAAAACGGCTAATAGAAGCACTTATCATGACTTAGGTTTCCAGTTCTACTTTATACCTCATTAAGTGTTATAAAACTAGAATCACCACTACATTTTAACTTTCAAAAGCAATGCACAGAAACATTCAAGTTATGCACCCACCCGATCCACAGCATAAAATGAAGCACACTAGACATGAGCCAGGGTACTTCAGCATCTATTAAGACAGTGAACAGCAACAAACACCAAAGTGGCAAATGAGCATTACATTTGGACTAGAACATAACTTCAGACTAACATACTGCCTATGATACCTTCTCTGAACACATCTACATACCCAGAATTATTCTAATGTCATTAAGAATCAGACATTTCATCTTGATTTCTAATCTATGACCAAGTAACAGTTCAATTCAGGTCACTGAAGGCAAAGGCATTAAAGAAATTTTTTTTTGTGGTTCCCAGTTGTGGTACAGGCTGTCATCAAAGTAATCCTTTACATTGGCTATTCTCTCAGCCTGCATCTACGGTGGCTTTACTATGCAGTAATGCTACACTGTTAAAAATACTGAGGCTAAGTGCTCTCTCTCACACCTATGCCTGCCTTGACTTACATAATCTTTCAACTTCCAAATGTCTGATTCACAGAGATAAAAAACTTTTTTCCAAGGTCATATATATTATTTTGATATGCACAACAATAATCCCCAAACATCAAGTTAAGAGGAGTTACTGATCCATACTTCAAATGAACATCTGAAAATACCTTTAGTATGACTGTTCCTTTTAATTTTTGAGGAATATCTATTGTTCATTATACTATATAAAAACAGAACAAACCACAAAATGATATCATATAATTTTTTTGAGGGGTTATAAAAGTATTTGCTGATTCAGAATAATAAACAAACAGACTACTTCCACAGGGACAAAGGACATAATAATGTTTTGTTTACTAAAACTCTTTGTATTTTAAAGACAAACTTCTGCTAGTTAATTAAAAAAGAAAAAAGAAAAAAATTACCATACCAGTGCTTTGGTGTGACCTGAGTCAAACTTATGACTTCATCAAGAATCTCATTCTTTGCTTTTTCAAACAGTTCATTCTATGCAAAAGGAAAAATATGGAATAGTAAGATTTTAAGTATAGTTTCATCATGTTTTCACACAAAAAGTAAAAAAAAAACCCAAACCTTTTTCTTACGGCCTTTAAAGCCTAAAATGATGCTTTCTGGTCACGTTCTGGACAATGTATGTGCTTATCATAAGCTACCCTGGTTTACCATACATCTTCCCACCCATCTCCTGCACGCCTCTGGCCAGGCATGGCATTTGAATATTCAGGATCTCTATAAAAGAACTAGAGAATGGGATCATAATTGTTTTGTTATTCTGTCTGAAAGACCAGGGAATGTAACTTCTCTTTGCCAGTTCTGTCATGTTCACAAAGAAACACCGACCTATTCCTGTGGACGAGTTAACTGTATACTAGAAGAGGAAGGACTTGTTAAGTGTTGAAGTATCACAATTTTGCAGAACACCATTTCATAAAACAATGTTAAACTGTCCTCACATTTTAAAGTGTCAGTACTTTATGTTAACTTTAAGAAACCTTTACAAATGAGATTAAATGGCATAAATGGCATAATTTTTAATCCATAATCAACACTTTGTAGCACACAAATTAAAGAAGTCGTGTAATTTACCCTGTCAAGCTCTCGCAACCGCGGGTAATTGTTCTTCCATTCAGTCTCAAGATTGAAACGTGTGGCTGCAAAAATCAAAAACAAGGCCTTAATTTTTTTAATTGTCTATATGCACTTCAAGACTATCTTAAAAGTTTAGCAGCTCCTAAAATTGCCATGAAGCTTGCTTATGAAAAACCCTCCAAGAACATCAAGTGCATCTACAAATGAGCAAAGTTTTTTTGCTGTCTATGCTCAGATATTCTGTCAGCAAATTGCAGGATTCATGCATTGAAAAAAATGTAGTGTAAAGAGCCATTCAGCTTCCAGCTCTGTACAAGTCAGTTCTGCCCTGGCTGCACAGATGGTATCTTTATATAGGAAATCATTTTAAACAACCTCTGAATCCAGTGGAAGGATTGTGTTTTGCCCACAAAAAAACCTAGATATTTTTGTTCATACATATTTACTCCCTTGGCTTTTAGAGTAAGTGGGTCCTTCATACCATGAATTATTTTTTAAATGTGTTTTTTGTAAATATTAACTTGGGCAATTACCAATTAATGAGAAACGTTGGTCATAAATACATAAAAAACAACTGCCCAAGCATGCTGGCAAAATAGTATTATATGTATGTGGAAGAACAAACTGTTTAACAGCAAGCTGCTATTTCACTTGGTTTTTGAAAAGATGTTTACCTTTAAAAGCATCTGCTTGTTGCTCCACAGACTCTCTCACCATTTTCCAGAAGCAATCTGACACAGCAAGACTTAAGTTCTTTGTTGTTACCTGGTGTGCCTTCAGCATACATGTCCTGTAAAGAAAGACAGCTAGAGGAAATTCTTCTATGCATACCCATGCTTTCTGGCCCCCATTTTCTCCTCACAAGAATAAAGCTCTACTTTTTATAGCAGAGAAGCAGAGAATAACATGTCAATGCGCAGCCAACCCAAATTCCAGTCCCTTCCTCCAAAATATTAAATGCAGTTAATCACCAAAGCAAGAGGAGGAAAAATATCAACAAAACAAGCAAATAAAAAACCCCACCACAAATGAATTTTTATTCTACAGGTTGCAGTGCAGGTACTGCAGTCCCAAAGATCATGCAGCTTGTTTTCCTGAGAAATACAAGCCCGTGAAATCAAAACTCTGCTCAATGAATTTCCAGCAGAACACACAGGCTAACCCTTTGAATACAACATTGTTGTCACGCCAAGATGACTGATACTTAGAGGCACCACAACTCATATTTGGGCTGGATTCACTCCTCCCAGGTGTATAAAGTGCCTACACGTAAGCTGGGAACTTAGTTCTTCTAGAGCCAATGGAGAGACACAGAAACCTCTGAAGAGAGACTCAGAACTGCACTCGAATCAATTGGTGCTTGAAGATGCCCATCTCTCTCCAGTGACTTACAGTAAGCATTAGTAAACCAGGCTAACTTGGTCATCTCAACAAGATACTTAATTTAAGCCAATTAAATCTCAAGTAGTATTTCCACACTACAATTGTTTTTTTTTAAGTTCAACAACAAAAACTGATGCTACCATTTACCAACACAGGCTCATTTTAGTAAAAGGAATAAATAGCAACATACTTTAAAAGCTTTGAATTTTGAAAAAATTCCTCTTCATATTCTTTAATAGATTCAATACTTTCACTGCTGTTTCCTGGAGAAAGAAAAAGAATGCTGCAACAGTTCCATTTAGATAGTTTTCTCTGCTCTCAGGGAGAAAATAAGCAGAACCAGAGCTCTCTTTACCTTTTCCAGTAACAACTGCAAAATAACCCAAAGCTTTCATTGGGAAGAGTTTGCCTTCAATTATTTGCTGGATCTATGAAAATAAAGGATTGAAAAAAAACGTGGTTAACTTTGCTTGTAGACATTCTTTCCTTCAGCAGTATTAAAGCCAGATCTAGTTCTATCTATGTAGACTACTATAAGCAGCAGTTTGTCATGGGACTATGAATTCTACTGATATTTATAAGAAAAAAAATGATAAAGGCATAAAATAAATAAGGCATAACATAGCAAAAGACAAATAAAGTGAAAAAGCCTATCCCAGAATATCCTAAAGCCCTCTCGGGAAATGGACCTTGCTCAGGTCACATGCATGAAAGGAACCAGTATTACAGCAAGCTGTAGCCAAGCTGTGACCGAAGTCACGTAGCTGATCACTAAAAGCAAAGCCCGAGACAGATGAAAACAACCACCACTCAACAAAAAAAAAAACCCAAAAAAACCAAAACAAAAAACCCAAATCATCACACTGAATACAGAAATAAGCACTCAAAAACATCTAGAACAGGTAGGTAAGGTCCAATATTTCTGAGAGCATCTCAAGTATTTTTCCATGTGTGACTTTAGTCATCACAATGTGAGAAAAATAGTGTCAACTCACCCTGCTTGGGCTAGCCACGTTTTTCTCAGCAAGATCAACTTTAGTCAACACAAAAATTGTTCTTTTTCCTTGGGGATCCATTTGGCTGACTAAGTCTGTGACAATGCTGCGTTCTGCATCCACTGATCCATCTAAAATAAACAAAACCAAAGTATATTTTAGGGACTATAATCTAACATGCAGTGCTGAAGGTCTAGTAAGCATCAAATAAGTTTTATGTTACAAATTAAAACCAGTAAAATTACACTTATATTCAATTTTTGGGTACACACAGTGAAAATCTGCTTTGTTCCCAGTATCATTAAAAAAAAAATTAGTTTGTTGTATTTGTGTAAGTTTTGAACAAGCACCAGCTTCCTCAAAATATTGAACTCTATTATTGTTTGTTGCCTCCAAAACCACTTCTGAAGATCTCTTGAATTTTATCATCACCACCATTTTTTCAATGACAAAAAACCTCTTAGCAAAAAGTTGTTTTTTGCCACAAATAACAGAGGTGCCTTAATTTATAAATAGACATTCCACAGCATGCTGTTTTGTACACTCTACAAATTACCACAAATGGAAAAAAAAATATAATCAGGAGAGTTCCCAGAATAACATAAGAATCACAATTAAAAAATAAAAAAATTCTGCCAGTTGGATAACCATCTAGACTCTTATTACCTTGAATACAAAGGATGATGGCATTAGGATTCTGCATGTAGGCCTTGCTGATGCTAAAGATGGTTTCCTTCGTATCTGGAGCCATACCTGATGTCACAGTCTTTAATATGTATACGGAGATATATATTTAAAGGAAAAAAAGAAAATAGAAAGATGTAAAAGAGAAAAAGAACAGCTAATGTTCTCACCAATACCACTACCTCACTTACATGTCTTAAAGAATTTTAAAATTTATTTATTGCATACTTACACTAATGACTCCAGGTAAATCAACCAATACCATTCTCTGCAAACCAGGTCCTTTCACACTTAAGGAGATAGTCTGTGAAGTAAAATTGAAATTAAAGGTTTATACACAAACCTACTTTGTATGTAATTATATACAAAACCACACATATATAAAATTATATAAATGCATATTTACACACACATATGTTTAAACCAGCAACAGAGTGTAATTTTAAGAGAGAAGTCCAACTTTATATGCACATACTTGTGATATAAAACTGATTTTACCAGTCCAAATACACTTTGTATAGTGCAAAATATTAAGTATACACAAACTGGATTCACCAGTCTCCTTATTTTAAGAATACTTACGGAAGATACACATATACAGATATTTGCCACTAAATATTTGGTGTCTTACCTCAGTGCTAACTGTGCACCCTTCCTTCACACTATTTCTCATTCTGATTTCTATTTCATGTCTCAAAGCTGCAAGCTGTTTCGAGAAGAGCAAGACATAAAACTCCTTATAATCATGACAGAAGAAAAATCACCAACATAAGTAAAAAGTTTACTTAGGGATTAAGATCTCTCTTTATAAATACCATCTCAAATACATGTCAAATAACTAAGTCTGGTAAATGAGGCACTAAATGACAGACCACCTGCAGACCCCCCCCAAATGTCTTGGCACAAGAGCTCCTCCCACATTTTATCCACTTCAGTGCCAGCCAAAAAACACGCTAAGAGATAATTTAATAACTAATATAATGCCTTGCCCCACTAAACATATTTCACTCTAATTAAACAGGAGCTAACAGCTCAAAGACACAAAATTTTTCAGAGAATTAGTAAAAAATCACATTAACTTCCAGTCATTTCTTTACACTTACATCCTCTTCCTTGGTCAGATCAAACTCCCGAGAGCTGTCTTTGAATAAAGCCACATGGTGGGGACCTTCACTAAGGGTTACCTAAATGGTAAAAAGCCTTATATGAGAAAGTATGGTAAAAACAGAGAAACGTGGAAAGTACACAGCGTATGTACACTTTGCACTGCAGACATACAACTGTATGTAATGCTTATTTAACACAGGACTACTTATTGTAGGAATTACTACTACTCTGATGGTATATATGGATCATACATAGGCCTGCAGAAGTTTTGGCATTGACTGCAACAACTCACTTGCTTAGATGTCATTTTATAAACAAATGTTCACTTATACTTCAATTAATGGCATAATCAGAGGGACAACAATATGGCAAATGCAGATTCAGAGATTATGAAGTTTCTTACCTTAACAGGGGAACGCGTCATCATCTCCCCAGACCCTCGAGGGAATATGCGGGCTTGGGCAATCATTTCTAACACACTGGTTTTTCCTGCACTTTGATCTCCAACCACAACCACCTTAAGTGAAAGTTTAAACAGCTATTGGCTTTCAGCAGCACAGTTTGGAAACTTAGACAAAAGCTGACTAAAAAGACATTAATCTGTATCAACACTGGCTGTATAATGTTTGACAATAAATGCGTTGGTTTAAATATGGAATCTTTGAAGGAATACTAACTTTTAGTCATGCAAAAAAATTGACTTGTACTTAATACAGCACAGTCCACGAAGCACCCTGCAGGCCAAACCTGCCAGGCCACCTAGTGAAGAGAGGAAGGGCTTGCTGTTCTTGTGGCAAGCAGTTCTCTCCTTGTACAAAATCCTTTCAGCAGGCGAAACACTGACTACTCATCTGGTAGATGCTGCTTCTGCCTGGAGAAGGCCGAATTCTGACACAGGTCCTGTCAGTTCCCCATTTGACTGGCTTCCTATAGAAGCCACCAACGCTACAGGCGGTTGGTTGTACAAGCAGGAAGCATTCCTGGCTCTCCCCTACACTACCAGCCAGGCTAGCCAAATTCTTGTGCTCCCCCCTCCAACTGCAGCACTGCTGTGGGGAGTTAGCCAGGGCAACTTACCTTCTCAACTCCACTGGTACACACTGGGAAACAACAGTTGTTTCACAGTGCTGAGAAGTCTGGGGTGCCCTGACTGAAACCATTTTAAATGAAAGGCTGAGCACAGCAGCAATATCTGTATCTAGGTAGGGTTTTATCTATGAGCTAAGACAGACTTAACATAGTTACGCTGGTTATTCTCAAAATTCTCTTCTTGAATTTAAAATGGAGAACATGTCTTAAGCAAAAACCCTGGAGTTACAAGAAAATAGCCTAGCACTAGCTCAGGATTATCATGGAGTACAATTAAATGTTCTATTCAATTGTAAGACTGGTGTTTCAGCAAAAAAACCTTGAATTTTTCATCTACTTACACGAGGTAGGTGATCTTGAGTGTTGTAACTGGCATCATAATCAGACAAGATGTCAAGTACTTCAGAATACATATCAATTAAGGATTTCTACAAAAAAAATAGAGAGAAAACACAGCCAATTAATAGAACAAAGACTGCGTTTCAGACTACTTTACCTGTATAATCTGTAAACTCATCTGTAAAAATGTGTTGATTCTCTCCTGATGGTTTGAAACCTAAGCTGTCTATACTGCAGCACAGATCTCCATTTTATGAAGTACAATACCAAGTAAAGTCATTCCTTGCCTTCTGTGGCTGAAAGTACTACAGCTGCAAGACACATCTTGCTGAAAGAGCAAAATGAGAGCTCTTACATATACCATAAGAAAACAACAGTGCTCAGACTTCAGTTTCCAAGTTAAGAAGCTGAAATGAGTTTCTTCCATTAAACATCTAGACTTACATATTCAGCTTGATGAACAGTAAGCATTAACAAGGGTATAGACCTATCAACCTCACTCTGTACAAATAAGAACTACTTATCTTCCAGTTCCCAGAGGAAAGAGGAAGATCCATATTGGTCAGCAAGTGACACAGAGACAGGCAAGAAAACACTTGGTTTTAGAATGCTCAGGATATTGGCAGACAAAAACAAAAGCATACTTAGTTCAATCTCCCTGGATTTATACAGGGCCTTTAAAAGATGTTTCCTGACCCCATAACTATATTCCTACCAAACTCAGTAAGACCCATTACAAAGCACAAAGGTATCAGACTGTGTGTGTAAGAAGAGTTGGAAGCATATTTATTAACAAATACAGTGAAGCTACATTAAAAAACCCAGTCCACGTTTGCCACTTACTTAGGTAAGTTATTTAGTTAGACCTGGTAAACCCTTTGTACTCTTCAGCTGAAACCATTTCCAAAAGTTATATAGTTAAAAAAAAAAAGATGTATAAAAGCCTAACATGTCAAAAAATTAGCATAGATATAACAAATGTTAGAAGTTCATATATAAATTAACAAATGCAATTTAGAGTAGCATCATGGAAAGTATGGCACAATTACATTTCTATACCGATTTGTAACATGTAAGTACCTTTAACTTCCTCTGATGAATTCCCTTGTCATCTCTTTGCAGTACCAATTTTCTTAATTCTTTGTTCTCCTTCTCTAATCGCTCAAGCATTCTTTGGTATTTGAGCTACAGAAGAGTGGTACAAATATAGTCTTGTAATTATGGAAATAGTACATCCACATGAGCAAAATTTTACCTATGAAAAATATATTACCCTTCAGGCAACTCTTTCAAAAACACAGAAACCTTTGTGGTCACTACAGTTTATTGAAAATACAAGGCTGTCAAGAGAAGACTGTTAGATTTTTCTTTTTTCCAGCAACACAACACCTTTGCTTCAGAAGTTTTAATAAGACCACAGTGTTCAAACTTGGGCATACATAAATCAATCTTTAAGCATCTTAGGCAAGCAACATTTTCAAAGGAGTTACACATATGCAGTCAGACAGAAATTAGCACCAGTGGGAACTGGCTGTACAATCAGAAAAATCACAGGGCTTAAATGTGAATTTGCAAGCCTAGTTTATATCCTTTCTTCAGTATACAAATTCAGTTCAACAAACAACTGTACTAGCTCAGTCCTCTTTAGGAGATTATAAGAGTCCTCTGAAGATGAAACATGAATGAAATTTTGATACCTACTCTGAAAATTGTTTTCTATGATGTGGAAATGTATCTGGCCTGACTGTACTTTTAAGAACAAATCATATTTCAAGCTATTATTAAAAACAGGCAAATAATAAATGCTTTCAAAACTAGCAAATATATAAAGAGGTTACAAAACCCCATATCAAAACAACGTGGCTGAGCCAAAGAGCCAATCAATTTAGAAGCCTATAGATACAACAAAAGATTAACTGTACATTAAGTTAAGAAAAATAAGCAAGCAAACCAAAGTAATTACTAATATAACTAATATGCATCAAGCCCAAAAAAAGTCTACCTTAAAAATAACTAGTTCTGCCTTGTTAATTAAGGAGATCAAAGTTTTGTCAGAATGAGTTTTGGTGAAGTTCAAGTCGATTAAAGTGACAGGAAGGAGTCCCACCTTATACCACACTTGCACTGAAAAGCCCCATTAAGGTGCAACACATGAAACCCTTACAGGTTTGCTGTAAGGCAACATACCTGGGAGGAAAAGGTGTTGCTGTCTAAACAAGAACTGTAAATCATATAACTGAGGAATCATGCTTTCTGCTCTGTAAGGACTGCCTAAGGGATGAAATACTTCTTTGTAAACCTGATCTACAGCTGCATGCTACATTGCTCAATATTATGAAACCTACATCCTAGAAGGGCTAGAAATATTCCTTGGTTGTGCTGATGCAGGGAATTCTTAATTATCTACTGCATGCAAGACCAAATTTCAGAGAACATAAAGACATTTTTATTTTTGTGACTTTGTTCTTAAATGATGTATGCTCATATATATTTGCATACTTGATAGAAGATACTAGATTTAGTGTTATTTTAACCTTGTCAGGTTGTAAGTCTTATGTAAGGGGAACAAAGTAACATGTATGTATTCACTATATACAGAAATACATATTAAAAAATGGGCTTTCCAAATGTCTGTTATTGAACCTCTAGGTTCTCTGAAGTGAGGCCATGCACTTTTTAAAAGGCCAGTTTGAAAAGCAGTGATCCTAAAGATGATCCCTGCAGATCTTTTCCTTTTCCGCCAGCTAATGAAGCAGTCTTCTCTAACAGAAGTTAGAAGAGGAAATTCTGAAAACAGGATTTCACTTGCAAAAGCACATCTTCTGTCAGACTATATTAAATTACAACTGAACTAGATGGAAGACATTCAGAAATTGGAAGTGGCTTGGGTTTTGTGAAGCAAGGTTTTTTAGAAACGTATATTAAAAAATCCTACCAATAGCTGTCATTATTATTCATATTTTCACTTTCTGATTTTTTTTAAAGGCCATCACTCTGAATGGCACCATCCTCTTCAGCTTCTTAAAGGGATTAAATGTTCTCTTAAATCCCAAAGGGAGGGCAGAGAAAAAGCTTTTAATGTGCCCACAGCAATTTTCATACCAAATAGTCCAACCACAGAAACAGCTTTAATTGAAAGAACTGCTTACTGCTTCACAAAACAGATTTTGATTAACACTGCCCGGTTTACATACAACTCCAGCATTGTAACTGCAATTACTTTTTCTTGATGGGAGAAAACAAAAGAAATACTTTGGTTCTCCTGAATGCCACTGTACTATAATCTGAATGTCTCACCCCACATATCCCATAAGATGTCTATTTTTCCTTTTTGACCTCTGATGGTTGGTCATCAAATGCACTTAAAAGCTTCTTTACTCCCTAGATTAAGGGATTAAAATGTAACTCCTTAATAAGTAAATTCATTTCCTTTCTGCAACAAATGTGCCATTTAACCATGTAAGATATCACAGATGTATTTAGTAGCATTGAAATTATAAGAGAACTGACTGTAGAATGTTAGGAGTAAAGTTAGCATGCATAAAAGGTTAAAAACTGGAATATCACCATTGTATTTATGTAATACTCTTGGGCTAACTTTACATTTCAGGAATATATAGCATTAAAGGCAAGGAAGGTATTTTGGGAAAGTATGATTACACATTTGCCCTATTCTTACACTCCCCTCTTGCATTCTGTCAGTTGCTGTCAGAGAAAGAACAGATCAGACTGACCTTTGGTCTGTGCCAACAGAGTCAACTCTGTATTGATAAACTCAAAGACTGGAAAAAGCACTGCATTTTTACCAAATATCTTATATCTCAGGTATGCTTTTGACTAGTAAATCTGAGTCTGCTGCACGTAAATCTCTACTCAAGACATCAGTAACTCAGAAGTTACCTGAGTGCGTAAAAGTTCTTCCTGAAGTTGATCGACCTTCTCTTTGTCAGAAACCTACAAAGAAAAATAATCTTGGCTACTAACATACTGTTTAGTTTATCCACTGCAAGTAATGAGATCACAAACAGGAAGTTTCATTCCACATAAGAAAATTGACTTTACATGCATTTTAAAGCAAGTAAAAATCTTCAATTAGCATTTGAGATTTAATGCTGATGGAAAGTTCCATCTGCAACAGGAGGTTCACATAAAGAAAAAAAGAAGTCTGGTTTCCAGGACATGCAAATGCAAAAATTAACCCTTCAAGACTTAATACTAAGAAAGTGGCCTTAGGGAAAAGCAAACTCCGTATGTTGCTCAGTTTTCTGGCCACTGCCATAAATGTAATTTTAGTGGTCAAGCTCTCAGGATCTTGTACATTCTTTTCCTGAATCAGCACAATCTTCACGGGATACAATCACTAAAATACTTGCTTGCTACAGAAATTACTTTTTGGTGAATATTCACTATTTCTGAATCTTCAAGGAGCTTCTTATTTTATATTTGTTTTTATGAATTACAATCATAAATGTGCATGCACAACATCATAAATTGTTCTTTGTCAGTCTTGAAGGGTAATTTAAAAATTATTTTAAATTATTAAAATTACATTAAAATTTGGAAAAATTAGGATATTATAATACAAAACATTTTGAAATTCAAGGCATAAATGTAGTAAGATCAGGCAATTAGAGCCATTCTTAGTCAAAAATTCTTAAAATACATTCATCAATATGTAATAAACAGTTGTTCAAACCAACCCCTTTTTAATAACACAGACAAAAGAATAAATGGTGAGATACAAATTCATATGACATAAATATTTACAAACATAAAATCTAATGGTTGATGAAATACTAAATATAGAAAAAATTATAATCTAAGCAATTACTGAAAGAATAATATAGGTAAAAGCTTCAATATTTAGATAAAGCTCATGTAAGAAAGCTCATGTGACATTTGCAACTCCAGTTAGATTCAGATCAGAAAGAGCATATTATCTAACATCCAGAGGACAGCTGTCATTTAGACACAAATCAATTTAGTTACTATAATTTCACACCAGTTGTTACAGATTAAACAAAAAAAAATCCAGTTATTCATAGTGTTTGTATTATTTAGCTATTTAACCTGTAATATACAGATCTTTGCCTGTACTTTATAGGCAGCAATCCAAGCTAACACTTCCATCTATATCCAATTATTTTCTTACTCATAAACAGCAAAGAAGAAGTGCTGTAAATTGACTTCCTTTTCATTTCTGTTAATCAGTGATAGCAAAAGTGCATCAGAAACAGGGTTAGTTTAGCATGCAGACAACTTGATGCATGCAGCCACAAGGTGATATATGTAAATAAGTATTTACATATATACACACTTTAGACACCTCAGAGACATAAGGGGAAAATAAAAATAGAAGGGCAAAAGAGAATGGTGTGGAGGGTCAGAAGAGGCAAGAAAATAAAGGAAAGAAAAGAAAAAAAAAGTGTTTCCATGTTCTGCAGATTTTCAAAGCAATTAAGATTTTCCTGCTCTCTGCTCTTAAGCAAGCTGTTCCTGAGAGCACTTCTGGGGCCTTGATGCATCTTTGAAGTACATACTTACAGACAGATTACCTCTAACCACAAGAGCATCATCTTTTACATACAGTAAGTATATTTATGTTAAACACAGTAAGCAAAAATATTGCACACAGCTACATGTTGCAAGATCTGAAGCAAAGAATTAATCTAGCACTAGATGATTAATTCTAAAGAAGGACAATTCAGTAAGTTATGACAAAAACAACAAACAGCTCTAGAATGATGTATATGCTTCAGGTGTGCTTTGAATGTTAGTACATACAGTATTTTGAACATGTAATTCATAATATTGCTAAAAGTTTTTAAGTTGCCAATATAAGCCAAAACTATAACAACAATCTGAAGTACTACCTGAAGAGTCACATATGACTAATCTATGATCTATAATTTCTACTCACAAAAAAACCCCAGCTATTACAATATCTCTATACAGGCACATCGATATTTATTTAATCCAGTTCAGCATGGTTCGTACATCAAGATTTCTCCTTCTTTCCCCATTGCAGCCACAAAGTTATGAGAAAAGAAAACTGTAGAGCCATTTTTAATCAAGGGTTCCTGCATACAAATATGCAGATACCCGTTTACTAAGCTTACCAGAAGCTCCTTATAGAGTTACTCATTTTGCACAGCAGTTTCTTTCCAATAACCTTTGTCACACATTGTGTAAAATAAGTATGTGCCTCTGAAAACTCAGTACATTTGAAACTGCAGTTACTGATTTTGTATGTTCTCTAACCAGACTAGAAATAATTCTAATTGATCATCTACAGAAGAACTACAATGACTTCCAGTAATATGAATAAAAATATCAAGGCCCAGACAATACACATGTAAGAAGCGGCCATGCACACACAGTGCAGCTATACAAGACTAATCAATTTTACTGCTAAATATTTATCAAAAGGCTGACAAAAAAAATTAACAGGAAACAATTACATTTTTTGTTTTAAATACCCTCTCTTGATTGTGAGATGGTTCTTTCTATTATTCAATTTACAACTGAAGTAGATTTAATACTGAGAAATTAAAATGGAACATGTGCAAGTAAATTGGGCAACAGAACTTCCAAGAACGGAAATGAAATGTTCATGTTCTCTAGTAGACAGGCAAGCAAGCCAACTCAGTTAAAAAATAAACAAGGTTAGTTTATGCCCTTAGTTCAATGACAGTAACAATTTCTTCTTCCAAAGGGGAATTTGGATCAATGATTGGAATCTTTAAGTTATATCCTCATATGAAAATGTTAAAGAAAATAGTTTACCACCTCTTCCGTTTCAAGCAAAAAGATTAGCAAGACAAACAAGACACACTCCTTATCATTAGGCATATATGCCAAACAGCACCCTTATTTGCTAAATTAGAACTTTTTATATGCAAGGGCAGTTAGACTTTCAACACTTAGAAAACACAGAGTATCTGCCTTGAAGGACAGGATAACATTTACAAAGATAGCCATTACAGCTATTTCACAGCTTCGGAATTGTAGAATTAGTTGCAAGAAAGTACTAACAAGGTAGAATTTCAATCAGAAACAGATGTAACATCAAGTTCTTTTTTTTCCTGATTGCATTTATTAGGCTGGTTAATTTTTATATATCAAATTTGTATTGCCTTTCCAGCAATTTTTTACATCTTCATACATTTTATTATAAACTTCAAGCTACAATTCCATACTCCAGCTCTTTCAATAAACTGCATACAATCTGACAGAGGCTGAAGGAGTTACCTTTATTAAAAATAGAGTAACTAAACAAATATAGAATATTTAGACCACTGAAGACATGTATTTTAGTAGAAAAGAATAAAGATATCTGGAAGGGAATGAATGCAAGGACATTTGTAGGACACCTATTGAGATAAAATAATCTCAAATAATTGCATTTCTGTTATGTTTTGTTATACTATGCCTAGATTCATAACTGAGGACATAATACATCAGTGTTATTTTAAATCCAGACAGAATATTAACTAAATAAATTTGAAAAATGAAATATGAGGGTAAATTGCCTTTCACCATTTTTTTTTTAATTAAAGGAAGATTAACAGTTTAGAGTGGCCAGGGGTTGTGACTCTAAACCATAAAAAATAATATGGCAAGAAAGTAAAATATTTACATTTAAAATGTTTCAGAGAACAGTGATTTCCCCTGTTGATAGACTAAAAACCATGACAATTGCAGCTATGCAATTATGTCTAAAAGTTTAATTCACATTTAATGTCTTCCTCTTTCTGTGACAGTTATCTTCAGAGGTACAGAAGATTAAGTTCTGTATCCAGTGCTCAATTCCAAAGCTGTTGAAAAATATGAGCAATCAAAAAGATTTTTTGGGGGACACAGAAGCAGCCAACAAAGCAATGTGGTTAAGAATTACAGGTTCTAAGATATTAAACAACTAAAATATCCCAATTTAGGAAGCATTTCCAATTCATCTCAGCCATATAATAATGGATAAAATGATCAGAGCTTAAATTAAGTAAGTAAAGCAATGTGCAGATGTTCAACAACCACAGCATATAAAGCATAAACTGTGCTTTAAGAGGGAAAGCAGACAAAGGAATACCTTTGATGAATATACAGTAGAGACTGTATTAACAGCAGTATTTAAATGTCTGTGCAAAATTGTTTCTAAGGAGCTGCTGTCATTTTCAGATTGGTAAGAGTATAAAGCAAGAAAAAATGTTCCCAGAGACATATTGCCTGTAAACAGCTATACTCTTAGAACTACCATAAGCAAGCAACAGCAAACAGACTTGACATTTCGCATACTTTCCTTAAATGCCTTTTTAATGTATGAACTTTAAATAACAGCTTTTATAGAGGCAGAGAACATACAATTCCAAAGTGACACAATGTAGCTGTTCTGCTTTTAACACCCTGCTTTAAATGCAACTTTTTTAAACTGAAACAAGACTATACATCTGTAGTGAGGTTGGCTGTAATAATTATTTGGGCTCATGATTTAATTAAGTTAGATTTTTCTAACTCAAATGCGGAAGGCTGAAGTATTTGATTAGTGTGAATACAGTACATACTGTCCCTTAAGCCATCACCTTTCGCTTCTGCTGGGAAGAGCCCATGTTATATTGGCCAGCGGCTCTGCGTGTTTCCTCTTCATGTTGCTGGATTTGTTGTTGTAACAGAATGAGTTCACCAAGCAGGCCCTGCCATGAGTTTGTAATAAAAAGGAGAGGAAAAATTTGGGGTGTAAGGAGAACAAAGTTAAACCAAAGGGCATGACAAAGACAGATGAAAAACAGGTATGAATAGGTCAGTTCAAACAAAAGTGAAATTTCATTAGCCATATCTCTTGCTAACTAGCTGGAAGTGGATATAGCCAGCAAACCCATGCATTTTGCAAATACAGGTAGAACAAAACAATAAACATTTACCTACATTTTATGATTATATTCAACTTTAACTAAGCATCTAAATCTTAAAAAACAATTCAATTATCCTGGCTTTAAAATATTCTCAAAGGTTTCAGGATTTCATTTCAATTATTCATACCAGAAGTTCTTAAGTATCAGCAATTTTTCACAACTTAACCATGCACATATTTAAAGAGAGTGTTTTGGATATTCTATACAAAACAGCTAATAGGCTCAACTTTGTTAGCCGTGTAAAAGTTCTCATTTTGTTCTTATTCCTAGCAACTCAGTTTATAGAAAGATTACTTTGCCTGCTACTTAACTTTCTCAAACTAGGAGAAGCAAAATAGTTTCTGAAGCATAAAGAAAGAAAAAGCCCCCTCTCCACTTCTGCAACACACCACAGTTTGAATTCATGTTGTCATAATCCTTCCTAATCACTTCAAAATCCCTGCAACTTGATGCTTATTCCTTTACTTATTCAGCATTTCCATGAAGCTTAGTTCTCTTCTCCCTTCACACCAAATATTATTGTAATGGCAAGTTGTCTTTCAAGATTGGTTTAGAGTTACTATGCTAGCATCTACTGGAACTTAATGTATAATTTATTTCAGAGACTGTAGACAAAAGTATTAATGAACAATTTAAATAAAGCTCTTTAAAAAATACTACAACTTCTAAGAAAACATTCAGTGAAATGAAAGGTTTCAAAAATGCAGTTCAGGAAAACAAACCCTGAAATAGAACTTTGGCCTAAGAATTTAAGACATCTACCATCAAGTTATACATTTGTTGCATGAAAAATACACAGGCATGTACACATAAGGATAAACAACACAGAGAAAGGATAAAAGAGGAGAGACAATCAAACGACCAAATACAAATATTTGTTAAATAGTGATTTGTATAACATTTAAAGAACAGAAAAATATTCACACTTGTATTTTACTGAATCACTTCAAGATTTAATAAATCTCTACATTGCCAGAGTAGCAAACATATTAGAGTTGTGCCAAGAATTCAGGCAAAACAAAAGATGTCATTTCTATACAGCAGCAAAGAGAGAGAGCCCCATGACTACACTTAGTATTAGAGGAACATTAATAGCATTTTGCCGTTTCACAAACAAGGAAACTCAATATGCCCTGACACAGGTCCCTTTAAACATTATGCTATCAGTCAAGAAAATAAAAGAAAAAACACTGAACAAAACCTGCCATGAAGGCCTTTTAGCATTTAAACAGGAACTGTAACAAATATTTGAAGTCACCAAAACTATTTAATGTGCAGCTACTTTCTAAGACATCAGGTCCATGTGACTTACTCCATAGTAAAGTATGAAAAGCCCTTTTCAGCTACAGTTACCCCACTTAATAAAATATTAAAGTAAAAAATAGTGATTTAAAAGGCTTCTCAATAACACTTTCTTCTTTGTATGTATCGGGCAATAGTCTTATTTCCTTTATTTTCCATTTCGTACTTTAGAGGTTTGAATTAAAAAAAACAAAAACAACAAACCCAAACAAACCTTAAATAGCACAGAACTACACACACAGGCTGGTATG
Source organism: Elanus axillaris (assembly GCA_026212715.1). Lineage (NCBI taxonomy): Eukaryota > Metazoa > Chordata > Aves > Accipitriformes > Accipitridae > Elanus > Elanus axillaris. The sequence goes on from JANZLQ010000089.1 coordinate 28,545,636, forward strand.
AACCAGGATACAAACAAAAATATTTACATCTCTGTCATTGGACACTATCATTGTACCCTCACTGCCCCCCAAATCAAACATTCCAGTGTAAAACAGTATTTTTTTAAAAATTAATTTTATCTAGGAAAATCAACATTGATCAATTAATGGGATTTAAAAAACCAAGTTGTTTATAATCAATATATTATTTTAATTATCAAAGAAACAATGTAAAGGGGAATAACACTAGTTGACACACACAGCGGCACAAACCTTGCAAAGTCATCATGACAATCTGGGTGCACAATAAATAAAAAAAAAGGCAAAACAAGTACTGACATTGTTACTGCCTATGCTTTAAAAAAATACATTATTTTAAATTAAAAGTTAATATGCAGTACTTCGGTTGAGTATGACTATGCCTTTAACTTAAACGTTCCTCATGACTAAAGTATGTGTGTCCCATTTTCACGAGCAACCAAAGCCCTGTCTTTTTGCATGTCTTGATTCTTCCCCTATTTCCCATTGACTTCAGTGTGACTATTCATGAGAAAAGCTGAGCTACAGTTAAGTCCTTGCAGGAAAAATAATTAAACGCTGAGGGATGTAAAGGGGTGAGAATGATGAAGGTAAAGATATCGATTTCTAAGAATTTCAATAAGTGTCACAATTTTATCCAGAGTACTTATAACACAAAACTGGGAATTAAGTTGGGAATATAACAACACTATGAATAGAAGACAGAAAATTGTGGAACCTTTATTGCATAACTTGCAAGACAGAACAAAACAAATGAGAACATTTAAAAAAAAAAAATCTGAGTCAAGAGATATTCCTTACTAAAGCCTCTTTTTCATTCTCTAGCAGTAGCTGTAGTGAAGAGCTGTAGAATTACTGTGCTGCTTTTTACACTGGCTGAAGGTGACCCTGTGCTGGCTGAGCAAGGCAGTCTACATGCTGGCAAATCCTCAACAGTGCACCAGGTTCTTCAAGGCATGAGATTTAATCAAAGCACCAAAGGCAGAGAAAGAACTGTGTGGTTGGTATTAAATTATTTATTTATCTGGCTTCTAAGCCCCAAATCAATTCTTCAGTCACATTTTTCACATCCACTTCATCACAGCTATAACCACTATAATTTTTTTTTTTAAATTGGGCTAAGCTTTGGAATTTGTTTGCTTTAGGAAATTTTTTTTGGAGACAGACAATAGTACAAGATAATTTTCCAAGAAGGTAACACTGCTATTTCAAGTGCAAGCCTGAAATAGTCCCCCACATACAATACACTAAAATATTTTACTACACTATAGCTTTTATAACTATCTTCTCTTTCTCCAAGAACAAAATTTCTTATTTAATCCAAGCAGAAACAGATTTAAACTCCATTTATTTAAATTATTTATCTGAACACTCCAGTAATTTTAATTTAATTTTCTTTTTAAAAAATTGTACCTTTTATATTAACGGAAAGATGATGAGATAAACACATTATCTGGCAAGAAGCAGTACAGCCTGATTTGGTGTTTGGGACAGCATTCACTCTCTCAAAGTTATGTTGTGAACTAACTAGTTTCTCATTCATTCTACAGGAGGTTTTCAAGACTCATCTGAGGACCGTGCCCAGTAACAGTTCCAAAGAACGCTACTCCAGATGAGGAATTCCTAGATTCCTTAACCAGTTACTCATCTTTTCACAAGACACATTTAATACCACGCTACAGCACTTTATGCATTCATACAATCACAGTTCTTGTGATTATGCTTTGTTAGGTATTCATATGTGCCTTATTTGAAATATTACGACCAAAATTGATCATATTAATTAGCAAACCAACAGTTTCTAAGCGTAACGTATCAGATACAACTGGAATAACAACAATTAGTACATCAGACTAAATTTTCTAAATCATACTGATTTAATATGGGCTGATGTTTTTCTTACCACAGCCAAAATTCTGTTGGCAACATTAAAATGCAGTTGTCACTGCATTCAAAAAAAACCCAGAATAAAAAGTGCTATTATTGGTATTCAGTAAAAATCTCAGTTTAGTTATCAAAGACAATAAAATAAGATGGCCACTTCTTCACAAATCAATAGTAAAGTGGTTTTTATGTTTTAAACAGTGAAACCAGTGCTAAGCAATCACTGATGAGAAAATAAAACTATATGTATATAGTTTACTGACAAAGGGGAAACAAAAAGTGACCTTAATTCTCATGTAGAAATATATCACTGTTCTAAAGGGAAAAAAAAGCTATAAAAAGTGAGCTTTGTATAGGTTTCACTATAGATTGCCATTCAGAATTAATGTAGAATAAATGTATACATGCCTGCATATACAGAAATTGGCTTTTATGTAAAAGCCCCAGATATACTTCAGACACTTTCAGTTGCAAAAATAAATATATAACAATTTAGAAATTCCCAGATATATATTGTTTTCTTCCAATTTTTTAAAAGAATTTAAAAAAATACACATGAAAAATGAAAAGCCTTTAAAGAATGAGCAACATTACAACTTAGGAATTTAATAGAAATAAGATTCATTATTCATGAAAGCAAAAAAATTAAACTTCACCTTCTTTACTACAAGGAAAAAATGCTAAAACTTTTAGTTGTCAAAATACAGTAACATTTATTCCAGAAGATAGTAACAAAAATGTGATGCATGCTTTATCTAAATAAAGAAAGTAAAAAGACAGACTGCTTTAAGAAATAGAAATTCTTTATTAAGGCAGAAATCCTTAAGTAAGAATCACAACTGTGAAAACGTCAACAGAAATGATGTTGCAAGCAGAAATGCTTGAAAATAACTATAAAAGCCTAAACCAACTTCAGTAACAAGATATAAGCTCAAGTTCCATTGAGAACATGTCCTGAAAAATTGCAAATGCACACAAAATACCCAAAATTACATTCTTATTACAAACCAATTTTCTTAAGAATGCAATTGCTAAAGATTTTTATGACTGTCTTGTATTTTCCTTACACCAAAATGTTTATTATTGTACTGTTTATATATTAAAAACAACAATGCATACTCTAGTAATTTTCAGTGATAAAATCTGTTCAAGCTGCTTCAAATTAACATTTGCAGCTAGATGCTGAAGCAGTTTTAAAAAAAAAAATTACCTGTTGTCAAGACACTTAGTTTTGCAAGATAGTAATTACCTTCTTGTACTGTTTGTCATTGTCATATCCCTGGTCAGTAGCTCTGAATGCTGTTTCTCCTGGAGAACCTAAGACATAATTACAGAAACTCATTATAACATGCAAAAGGCACTTAAAAATCCTGAAACTACACCTACTAAAGTTTCAACCCCTATGAATTATTAATTCAATAATCTTTGAAGTTACTATTTAAAAAAGCCACCTCAAGAAACTGAAAAGTAATTCAGTTTAAAACTCATCTGAAAATTTTATATCTAGTTTGTGACTCCGATTATTTATATCACAAAGTAGTAGGTAGCTTCAGTTAGACTATTAAACACTGCAAAATTAATTTCTGATAAATACAAAAGGAAAATACAAATTCCATTAGTAATATTGTAACGAGAAAAAAACCAATTCTGTCATACTTTAGTGACACAGATTTTCAAAACAAGCTTCTAGAAAATGCCTGAAATAAAAAGCATCTGCTTGGGACTGTGGCAGAGAAATGACAACTATTCATCTATTCATTCTCTCAGGGAAGGATCCAAGTATTTTTAAAATAGTTGGAAAGTATTTGTAATTCAATATTAAATTGCTGCAAATAGTCATGTTTATGTTGATATTCACTCCTCTTAGTATAGTAGTGTTTTAACAGTTTGCTTTAAAGAGGCAGGTTAAGGGCAGTAAAAAGGGCTTTTACACACCTAACAACAGAAGTAGATCAGAAGCTCCTATGACTTCACTAACCAAATTGTAACCTGTGAAAAATCAGCAGAAGAGGGGAAATAAAAATTATAAATACAAAACAAAATGCAAAAAAAAGATGAGGGATCTTTGTCTCATCTGGAGGACCACACAATCATAAATGGCAACTATGCCCATGTGAGTATGGTAACAAATAATAGGTGACATCTCACAATACCAGTCAATAGCACCACAATTTTAAACAGCGTAAATTTTAAACAGCTAAAATACATAGGAGATTGTAATCTACTTGTCACTCTGTTGAACTTAATGCCTACTTAGGTGCTTGCTGAGTTTGTAAGATTAATAAACTAGCTCTGCCTTCAACACTATTTTAAGAAAATGAAAATACGCTTAAGCACACTGATATGGAAACATTTTCAAACACACTTAGAGCAATGACTATAACACCTCACAGATATAATCTTTCATGAATACAAATTTATGTGGTTTGATAATTATTATGGTATACAAGAGGAATAATCTTGCACTTCATTACAACGACTAGGTGAAGTTTTGAGCTGTGCTCATTGGCAAGTCAGATATGATGACTGAATCCATCATTTTTAATTTTAAAAAGCCCACCCCGATCAGAAATGTCTTATTTATCTGGAAATGTCTTTATTTATCTACACCTACATCCAGATGGAAACTATCATTCAACCCAAAAGCATATCTTCATTACAAATCTCTTATTTAACATACTAGCAACATTAAGAACCATGGTTCTTAATAATCCAACTATTTTCTCCTGTAACAGCTGTGGTACTGTTACTGTTCAGTTCCACTCCCACCTTCTCCAGATTGGACACATCCAGCCTCTGTGACTCACTGAAGCAATCTAGCTTTCAATCTGTTTGTTTGGAGTTGTCCAAGAATAGTAGTTTTATAATCAATTTCACATTTTGGTTCTCTGTACTTGCTACTGGAATTCTTGCTTTTAAAAATACATTACACTTACCTGTGTCCATAACACTTTCAGATGACACACTCAATGAAAAGCCATGCATTTTCAGGATCCGCTTTCTTTTAGTGTCTAAGGACATATCTGTAACGTCATCTTGTAATAGCTTATGTTTTCAAAATTAAAACTAAGATGAAAAATTGTTCTCACCAGGAGAAAAATATCCTTTCAGTGAAGTGAAGCTCTCTCCAATCTTGTCAAAGTCAGGCAGAAGTTTGGCAAGGTCATCTGCATCAGGAATGGCTTTGATAAGTTTTTCTAGGAAAACAGCACAACAGATAATGAGAAGGGTTTTTTTCCTATTATTTTTGTGAACAAAAATGGCTTAGGCTGTAAAACATAGCAACTGTTTCAGGACATGGCTTGGTTTTTTTTTTTTTTTTTTTTTTTTTTAAATAAATAATTAAAAAGTTTCTTTCTAATGTGTTTCCCCCCATTAGTGTTGGGAAAGATTATCAGATCTGAAAAACCAATTGCTTTTTTAGACTTTGAACTTCCTGATAAGTTGGTTGCCTCAGGTACTTTAGAATTGTCTAAAACTTACTGCTGCATTTCAGCACATTTCATGCATTATTCTCTCACATACTTTGTAGAGGATGTTTTAAAATTACACAACACTGTAACTATGCTCACCTCTTGCACATTTTAAGAAAAGCTTATTTATCAGTTTCATAAATAATCCAATTCTGTAATCCTTTAAAAAAACCTAACTTATTAGCTTTAAAGTACTATAAAAATGTAATTCCACAAACAATAAAAACAAGAAAACATATGCCTCAGTTACTTAATCTCTGCATTTATCTATGCAAAGCTCACAGATGTAGTAAAATCGTCATAAACTTTCTTTTAAAAAGAACACCACCTTACTACCTTGCATATGTAAGTAGTAATTCAGTAGTTTTTTTTTTTTTTTAGATTTCTATCTTTCATCTGAAAATATGCAAAAAAACTACAGTAACTAGAAGGTTCAGAAAACAGAGTATGTATTTCTCATCTTCTTGTCTTCTGTATCTTCAAGATAATTTTGTAGATAGGCAGCTTCACTATTCTACATTTTCAATTGGTCTTTTACTCATACATATCTTTCACTTATCTATATATATATATTTTTTACTTATGTCATTCATATAGAATGAATTGTGCATAATCCTACAAAAACATGTGTAAATTCCGTTGATCATGCTCTAACTATCCTTTCAGTAATGGGATTATATGGCTGTATGGAAAGGACCAAGAAGATTCTCAAATGAAAGGGTGAATTACAGAATATCAAAGCTAAATAATGCTTAATTTCTTCCTACAAACACATTGATACCTATACCTTGGTAAGTCACACACCAAACTCTAATAAAACAAGTGCACTCCGATTACAGCTATAAAGATACTACTAGAAAGAGGCACTGAGGACCTATACACTTATGTTTAAGTTTTACATACGCTAATCTTTAGATAGAGTAAAATTTGAGATTTTGCGATACCCAAGTCAATATGTTCATCAAGCTCCCAAATGAAGTCAGGAACAATCCACTTATATTCATCGAGATCTGGCATCATGTCCTTCCACTGATCGTATGTCTAATACAAAAAGGAAAAAAAATGTAATAGAAATAGAAAAAGAAATGTATGTAGAGACGCATATGAGTAATCTGTTGAAAAGTAATACCTACATGCAAAACATACTAACCCACCATCTTTTAGATATGAAGAATACTACTCAATCTTTTAAAATCTATACTAGTTCTCTAAACAATGTTTTCCATATTCACTCATCTTTATTGTCATTAATTAACCAAACAATGATGTCCTGTATTTTTGTGGATATATCAGGAACTACTGTTCTGAAGTATATAACAGCAGCAAAGACAAAATGCATAAAATAGCTTCCACAGATAAATACCTTCTTAGCTGTATAACCACCACCTACAGCAGATCCTAATATAAGATAGCGAACTTTGAGAAGCCTTGATGCTAGTCTAGCTAGCCAAAAGTTCCTGTGGAACTGGTATCCATATTTTACATTTAAAAGTTTTGTTTTGCGTAGGGGAAGACGATTAAGAGAAGAGAACAGCTGAATAGATATCCTTAATGGAGGTCTTTGAAATTTTGAACTTTGATAGTAGGGATGATGTACACTTCTGGAAATAAGACGCAAGTTTTGAAGTGGTGATTTTCTTTTTATTCCATAGCTGCTATTTGCTAGACTCCGGCAGATGACACTAAAAGAAAAAAATAAAACCCCTTAAGTAACAGATCTCCTCAACACACCGTTAACTCAATAACCTCTTCAGAAACAATTCACATTATATTTTAGCTGGTTACAGATAAATTAGAGCATCATTCTGAATATACAATTTCCAGCTATCATTGGTATGCTACCAGGAAAATAAAAACCTGTAAGTATCGTTAATGGATATAGCATTTCTAGTGATTACAGAAATAAAACCTTAAATACCATTTATGAAGTCTGTTATAAATTAAATTTAACTTCTGCACTGGATTAAGGCAAGTAACATGTCTGTGGTAAAACAGGTTGGGCAAACAGGAGCCAAGAGTCCAAAGAAGACTATGATCAACTTGCAACATAAAAGAAAACTTGACAGTTTGGCCTATCTCATTATTCAAAATGAACTTTTAGAGAACATAAAATTTGTAGAGGATTTTCAAACTTCAAATAAACAATACACAGACAAAATTCCTTTGCAAAATACATTTGTCTTTTTTTTGCAAAGCAGATTCTCCTTTGGAGTTGAAGCATATACTTAATGACATCTTTCACTTCCTTTCACTCCAATACTCTGCAGTTCAGCATTATTGTTTTGTCTTAGGTCATGCATAGACAAGATTCCTTCTGGAGATGGCTGCACCATGTTTGTTGAAGACTTTAACAAAGTAATTCAGATTTATCCAAGAGGGAAAATTTCAGTTTGAAAGATGAAAGAGCTCAGCCATGAAAAGCACGTTTAAAACACAGGAAACTTATCAGTGCTGCCTACGTTAAAACAAATGCATAGTGTGGAATAAAGCTCCTTGTATATTTTCAATTACATTATCTGCATGCTTCAACATTTTGAGGTAGCTTTGCTAGTTTAGGGAAAAGACAACTGCTCTGGAAAAAGCAATTTCTTCTGTAACTTTTTAATCTCACCATATCAGAATGGTTAATATTAAATCATTTACTGGATGCAAAATAGGACTGAAGTCACAGTTCTTGAAATTAATGCTTGTCCCTTGATGCTTTTTTCAGGGTTTTCAATATTATCAAGGAAATTTACTTAGAAAGGGGACAAACATGAAAGAAGAAAGTGCTTCACACCAGAAGGCAAATTATTCATCCTGTAATCTTAAATAATTTAAAATTAACAGATCTTAAAGAGAGTGAATCATATGAAATAGAAAATATTACAGCATTTTCTAATAATGTGCTCTATAATCTATACAGTTGCCTTGAGATTTTCCTTGTACTAGGGATGATGTTGTCTGACAGGCATATTCATAATGACCAAACAAGTGGAAGACTTTGTTATAAAGGCACTTTTGACCCAGAAATTGAGCTTTTGGAAGATAAGTTGAGAATCAGAATTATGCAAGTTGAAACATTTTCCTCTCTTAAAAGACTAAGTCTCCCCATGATCTATGTTCAGAAATTTCCTTTAGTGTAATGGAAAGCTCAAAAAAAGGAATCTCCACTGATGTTTATAAAAGTCCTTGTTCATAAAAGTCACTATGATGTTGAACGGTATTTTCTTGCTGCTAAACTAAACTATCTAGAAGGCTGTGCCTTTGCAATAACAAACTTAGTATCTAGAAAGAGGATAATAAGCAGGAGCAGAATAATCCCTAAAATAGTAAAGTAGTAACAAGTTTCTCCTCTTTGACACAGAATTACAAGAGGCTCAGAAATTGACCATAGATAGCACCAACACAAAAGTGGCTACATAACAATAAAAAATGAAAGTGCCTCCACACTATAAATGCTTTATCTCCTGCTTTTGAAGACAGTTTTTTTTTAAATCAGGGTGTGATATGCCTGTACAAAGCAAGCTGATGACAGGGTGTGATATGCCTGTACAAAGCAAGCTGATGACTGGGCCATTATTTCTTGTTTTGCAGTCACTACCATTACACAGATCTTTAATATTTTCAGGAGAGACGAAGTGGTAGTATATACTATGGCAGCCACTTCTCATTACTAGTCTTCACCTAGGTTAAAGGCATTTTGTAATATTATCTGTGATTGTTCTTTTAAAACACACTGTGGTTTACAGCATTCATTCTGTATGTTTAAACTGAAGGAAAAATTCAGTTCCACCACAAGCTGTTGTGGCAAGAACTTGATCAACAATTGCCTTCTGAGCGCTATCGCATATTTCAAATCCTACCTGCTTTAACTGCATATATAAAAATCTTATAATTCATTAAAAAAAAAACACTACTCCATCATTGTTGAGAGGAGGGCCACGAAGATGATTAGAAGGCTGGAGCACCTCTCCTATGAAGACAGGCTGAGAGAGCTGGCATTGCTCAGCGTGGAGAAGAGAAGGCTCCGCTTATAGTGGCCTCCAGTACCTAAAGAGAGCCTACAAGAAAGCCAGAGAGGGACTTTTAACAAGGGCATGTAGTGATAGGAGAAGGGGTAAGGGCTTTAAACTGAAAGAAGGTAGATTTAGATTAGATGTAAGGAGTAAGTTCTTTACTGTGAAGGTGGCGAGGCACTGGAACAGCTTGCCCAGAGAGGCTGTGGATGCCCCATCCCTGGCAGTGTTCCAGGCCAGGTTGGATGGGGCTTTGAGCTACCTGGTCTAGTGGGAGGTGTCCCTGCCCATGGCAGGGGGCTTGGAACTAGATGTTCTTTGTGGTCCCTTCCAACCCAAACCATTCTATGATTCTCCCAAAACTTCCATTTTCTCCTTTCTTCTCTCCTCCCACTGCTAAAAACTCCTGATGAATACTGACAAAAAGAATCAATCACCTCAAGATCTTCACTGAAAAGTGCAGTTAGACTGAAAAGGGAGAAAAAATAATGCTATTAAATATTTCAGGAGTTCCAAATTTAAAGTGTCCAGAAAGCTGTTTTTAACAACAATAACAAAAATTAACCTTTCAGGCATGAGTAGCTCTGCCATTAGAATTTGCCTGATTACAGGCCTGCAGCCTGACTACTCTTGCATTGCACTGAGATTATAGATACCTTGTAAAACAAGAAAAACTGTCCTGTTACTATTGATAGTCAAGCGTTCCACCTGGAAGTCACACCTAACATTTTACACATATTGCTGCAGTTTAAGAGTTCAACACCCCCCC
>JANZLQ010000089.1:28555877-28588132 GCA_026212715.1 Elanus axillaris
AGCTGGAACACTTTTTCTGTGAAGATATGTTATATACTACAGTTTTAATAGCCATGACAGCAAAGCAGTCTTTCAAATGTAACCCAAAAAAAAAGCACTGTGGCATTTCCTTTTTTGTTCAGCACTAGACTACACTTATTTTGCTACTAGTACTCCCAAATATGCCAAGTAACACTGTGAGATTACTGGCCATTCATTTTAACCACTCCCACCTGGGACTGTGTAGAACAGTGAAAAACAAGAGAAACGTAGGGTAGCTGCTGGGGAGAGCCAACATCTGGACACAAAGAAGACAGACGGCCCAAACTCCTTCGGGCAGGAATGCAGGAGACACAACTCCCTTCCACATCGCACCCCCAGGTCCCAAGGGAGCTGAAGGACGGGGAATTTCCCCACCTGGGAGCAAGAGCCCCACCCCAGCAGGCCTCAGGCTCACCCCTGCGCCATTCACACACCCCCACCCCCCTCCACCTCGCACCCGACCCGTTGTGCTGCTCCGACCTCTCCGCCGAGCAGCTCCGCTCCCCGGGATGCCCAGGGCCTACTCAGCCGGGACGAGTGTTACAACCAACGCCGCGCCCGGGGCAGAGGCCCCGAGGTCGGAAGAGGCGGGAGGGGGTCGCGGCTCTGGCGGCCACTCACTCCGCACAGCCGCCGCGCCCCAGAGGCCAGGCCCGCCGGCGGCCCGCCCGCCTTGAGCCCTGCCATGGCCCACCCCGCTCACCAAGCCGCCGCCTCCCGCGTCCGCCACATCCTAACGGCCGAGAGGGACCAGGAGGAACCAGACGCCTGGCGCCCCAGGCAAGGGCAGGTGGAACCTCCGCGGTCCCGGGCTGACAGGGCTGCCGCCGCTTCCGGGCACAGCGGTCCGTGGCGGCCGGCCCGGCTGAAAACCGCGCCTCCCCGCGCAAAGGTTCCGGACGCGGCGGCGGCGAGGGAGGGAAGGTTTTGAGGCAGCACCGCTGGGGGCTTGCACGGCCGGGAGAAGCAGAGAGGCGGGGGGGCGGGGGTATGGCTCCCGCAAAGCCGGGCCCTGTGTTCCCCCTCACACAACAGCGACGGTAGGGCCAGGCCTCCGTGCCTAGCCCCTATGTCCCTGGGCTGGCCCAGGGCATCCCTGGCACCCCCGGGCGGCCCGGGCTCGCCTCCGGGGCCTGGCCCGGCGGGTCGGGGCCGGAGAGCGTGGTGAGGCCCAGTCCCGGATGGAGGCCGGTGGTTGTACCAGGGTCTTCTGCGCCGCTTAAATAAGATTCCCAGACGAGTTCCCCGCTGTTATGGCGCTGAAGAAGTGCGTGAAATGGTTTGCGGCGCTGCCTTGAAAGCTGGAAAACACAAGGTGTGTCCAAATGGGCTCTCTGAGTTGGGAGGGGTGGGCGGGGGGCTGCGACAGGACCACATGGAAGCAGGAGGCAGAGGAGGAATGAGGAGAGTTCAGCAGATCTGTCCATCTGCCCTCAGACAGGATCGTCTCTAGTTATGTCATTTCTGAGAGAAGCATACCCTACCTATCCACAGAGACCACAGGCATTGGAGTGTTCACCTGGCAATGCCAGTGCTTGCTAACGTTAATAAAAAGCTTTCCCTCCTTCCTGATTTGAATCTGTCTTGCAGCATGTTGATTCTATCCACAGTGGACGCGGAGAATATTATTTTCTCCATTTACGTTTTTGAAACCTGTTGTCATGACTTCTTTCATGCTTTTCTTTAGATTAAACAACCCTAATTCCCTCTTCTGTGTTTTCTAACTCCTTAGTCATTCATTCTTCTCAGTGCTGTTCTGTGGACTGTGACCAGTTGGTTCACAGCTTCCTTTCTGTAATATGCCCAGAACTGGATATCATATGCTGAGCTAAACAGAAAAAGAGATTTGGGGTGTTTTATAGGCCAGGCTTCTGTTTATGCAGTGAGATTTTTCAATCAAAATAAGTTGCACAAGGATGATGTAGTACATACATACATTTCAGGACTGCGATAAAACTTGCAGGGATGAGGTGAGGCACATGTTTTTGTCTCTTGCATGCTTGCTTTTAGATTTATCTTTATTTATAAATTTAAGGGACTATCTTTATTTTAAATCTTACCTTTGCTTTGTATTTTACCTTTACCAGACATTTTTGCAATTTATATCTGGGTTTTTAAGCAAATTTCAAGTGAAAAATAAAATCATGATAGTCTATAGGACATGATACAAGTAACGTTCTAAACTAATATGTAATTCTTACTTTGAACGGTAGAGGGCAACATATAACTAGCGGTGCCAATTTAGGACGCTTTGCAGGTGTTTTCTCCAGGCGAAAGTGAACCTGCTTAAGAAAATGAACAAATTCCACTGTCTTCATTGGTTCTGGATTAACAGATTTTGCTGCAATATTATGACAGGTTGCCGAACTGTGGAAATATTTTGCACCTTCAATCTGTTTTTTCTTTGTTTTCAGTTGTGAAGATATAAATCTCCCTAATAAGGGTGATCTGTAGGAGCAGAAATTGTCAATAGGAGCTGAACTAAGCCTATAATAGATGAATAGATGAGCCTTGATTCTTCCCTGGAGACCCAGGTTTGGTGGGATACTCTGTATGCAGCTCATCTCTCTTTTCTCTGAAAGGGCAGCCAAGGACCCCTACTGCACTCTAGTCTACTACAGACACTAGAAAGAGCAAGGCTGACATCTGGGGAAGCAGCAAAAGCTGACCAGGCAGAAAGAGCATGTGTAGCACTCCCGTTTTCCAGCCCGGCACCTCCCGAAATAATGAATCATTTCCCAGAATCATCAGCCTGGCTTGGAAAAGGTATCTTTGCAGTTGTTTCCTGCTTCTTCAGCTTCTAGATAGCAATGCTCAGTTTTCCTGTATAATTAGGTTTATCAGAAATTGACTTTATTGCATTCTTTCTTTTTAATTTTTAATTGAAAATTTTGATTCTCACGTGATAACTGGAGTTCCAGTTGCTGGGTCTCAGAAGAAAAAAGAAAATAAAAGTTTAGAGGCTTAAAGCTAGCCTCAGAGTGGCAGTCGGGGGAAGGAAGGGGTAACACTGAAGCTGGGGTATGGAGAGTACCTTGTTTGCCCTTGATCTTGTCACAATAAATCACCCTTAACACAACTTAGTACAGTTATACAAGGAATATACAGTTATACAAGGTCTTGGTTCCTTTTGAAAGTGTGCTAGGTGTCAAGACCAAACAACTTCGCTCCAATGCAGACTGCTTGTCACCAGCATTTTACAAACATATCTGTCCCTGTGCTGTGCATACATGCAAAGCTGGTTTGCAGGTCTGTGCCTGGCTCACATTATTAGCAATGGGCAACTTTTATTGTATTAATTGACCTCGCTCCCTCATTTTCTCTTTTCTCTTACCTCCATCTCTCTCATTTCAGTTTTTCTGAGCCTGCCTACTGCAGAATAGGCAGTGGTCTTTCCTGATGCTGGAGATGTCTGGGACTTGTAAAAGTCCATGCCACATGGAAGTAAAATGGTAATGAATAGGAACTAACTTGGCACCTCTTGATCTGTTTCAGTCACCCCAGTACTAATATTTTAGTTTCCTTAACATATTTGCTGGAAGAACAGGTTTGCCTTTCCTGACCTCATTCCTGAAATATTTGGTGTCTAACTTCTGAGAAAGTAGCAAAGGACAAGGAAATAGTATTAAGAATGAGAATGAATCACAAGACTAATAAATACAGCCTGACTAGCAAAAAAAAGGAGGTGATACAATCCTCAGTGCTGTTTTTCTGCCAGCTTCCTTTTGGCTGTGATTTGGAGGTTAGAGACTTTTGTTTCCAGCTCATTGACATCAGTGAAGAACTCTAGTTTCCCCCAATAGTGAGTAAATAACCCCAGTGATGTTTCCCAAAGCTGTATGGTGAAGGTCAGAAGACATTCCATGATGATATTCTTAACAATGAATAAAAATACTGGTTACAGGTTGTACAAGGCTGGATCCTGACACATAGTCAGTGCATAAATCCACGGGCATGAACTGGAGCCTTTGTTTAGAATGCCAGACCTTGAATTTTTCTCCAAGGCATATGTGGGGATCACAGCTGGACACTTAGTTCAAGCTGGTTGCTAAGAGTGTTAACAACAGCAATGCTTATTTTCCTTCTCATTTGGACACACTCCTGGTCTCCAGTGATTCCGTAATCTCTCGAAGAAAAATATTCCCTTCTTGCCCTCCCCTGAAAGTTGCATGCCAACAGCACTTGCTTGCACCTATCAGAGTTATGATGTGCAGTCATATTGTGGCAAACAGCTGTAAGATCTAACTTTTTCTTTCTTGCAGTGCCTTTGAGTGAATTTTGCATGTACCCTTGCAGTCTCAAAACTCCGACAGAATGAAGGGAGGAGGGATGAATGTTACCTGCTAACCCCACAGAGAGGGAGGAGCTCCATTCTTCAAACATCAGCAGTTATAAGGAAGGTGTGTACTTAGAACACTTCCTCAATGTGGAAGTTCAAGCACACAACGTGGAAGACCTGTCCTGAGGGTACTCTAGAAAGTCTGCAGAGGGTCATTTCATGGGGGAAAATCCTGTCAAGAACCATTATGCACAGCTTAACCAGGGAGAAGAGAATGAGATGGTGAGTTGTACCTCTGTCTACGTCTTTCTCAACTTGAAGCAGCAGATGGCACATGTTCTGCAATAAAATGCTACAGTCTGTAATTTAGTTACGGGTGGTGGGGGTGTTCCCATAGCAGAAAGAAGATAAAGTTGTACATGTCCACTGGGTGTAATTGGTTATCCCCTCCAACAGGGGGATGACTCAACAGATACTGATATGGCATTATAAATCTAGGTGGAGGTGGTCTTATATGAGCTTGAGGGGTGGGCCGGAGCAGTGTTCCTAACTATTTGACAGCTGAATCTCTAGGGTCAGCTCCAGTTAGATGAGGACTGGGAACCGTGGCTTTCTCTGGAACATAAAAACACATGTGTTAAGTTAGCATAAATTATTAGCAAATGCAGTCTGTTGAATTGGCAACACTATTCCAGCCTGACCGCCTGTATAAAGCTGGATTTCTAAATACAGAACTACTGTATTTCTTGCCAGAGTTTCCCAAGGAGGAGTATGTTTACATGCATTCTGTAACATGTGGAAATAAGTCTTATGTTTACAAAAATACCTGATCTACTGCATGGTGCTTCTCTTAAATTGTAAGCTCCGTGCACAACTGTAGTAAATTAAGTGCTTCTGGCTGCTTTGGCTTTATGGTGTGTTACGGATCAGCTATTTGTCACATATGCATTCTGTATAACAGATTCTGCTGGAGATGTCAGACCCATAATGCAGCTGTACAGCAACCATTCTCATGCACGTCTGATAAATGCAGTGCTTCCCAAAAATTCCCATGCTGCAGAGCCACTATAGCTCTACTATGAGTGTGTGTAGGATTTCTGGGTGTACAACAGCCCCAGAAAGCTAGTGAAACACAATCACTTACAACCTGACGTGACTGTTCACTTCCAGAAATTCCAGAGAAATCTTTGAAATCTGCTCAATGAGAACTCTGTTTTTAGTGAAAAAGAGACCATGTCATGGAAAAACATGGGCATTTGTTATCCCTAGATAAAATGTAGATTTTCAGTCAGCTCTCTGCCATCCAGGGAAGGAGACATGTCATCTTTTGCATAGTGCAAACCTTAGTAATCTGGGATGTGCTGGAGAATGTAGTACGTCATCCAGCAGCGTGAACTGAGCACTGCAGGAAGTGCAAGGCACTGGCTCTGAGGGTGGGGCCTAATTAGCTTATTGCAATGCAGAACCCAACTTGCTCTGCTGCTGAATTAGTAAACTTGCTCGCAGCACCCCGCTCCTGGCTCTAGCCCTGGTGCTGATGTGCCACTGCTCCCCAGCTCCAAACTGCTGGTGGTTTAGTGTCTGTGCTCCACCCTGCCCTTGTCCTTCTAGGACCATAAACATCCTGTCATTCTCTTCCCACTACTGGCACTGTCACTAGCAACACCAGAATTGAGCCTGAGCTAGTTAGGTTTAAATGGACTGTCTCGTGCTGTGTAGAGCCACGCTATTTATTGTACCCTGCGTATCCAATTCCAGCTGTGCACTACTGTGACACTGAAGTTGTGCTTGCATGGAGCCAGGTGTCCCAGTTTCTCACTGTATCGTAGTGAGCACATGTGCTGTGAGTCCAGTGTTCGGGGATCTGCACTGTGAATCTGAGGTTTTCCATGGACATGGGGTGTGTGCACAATGTTGAGTCAATTTGTGATGTAAATCTAGGGTGTCTGGCAGTTGCCATGCTCTCCAAGCCTGCAGTGAGCATGAGTAGTGCTCATTCACCTGGGATTCCCAAATGAAAATCACAGAAAAGATTGATAAAGCAGTTGAGTAGCAGGTGCAATTAAAACCATAGCCCAATTGTGCTAGATTTGGCAGGTACGTATGTATTGTTACATATGTGTAAGAAGGAGAGAAAAAAGTTAGGAGCATGAGAGAGAGGAACATATCTCTGAGGGTGTCTGAGGTGCTGTAAGAGGATGAGGAAAAAACCAGCATGTGTATAGAAAGAGAGAACAGCTAGTGTGTGTATTTGTGTGAAAGAAAAAGTAATCTGTAGGTGAGAGAAGTTGTGAAGAAAGAGACAAAGAAGGCTATGTTTAAGCAGAGGAGAGAAGAAGAGTATCTGGGGTAAAAGACAATTATGTGCAGACATTCTTTCTTTGTCAAAATTGTGTATTTTAAATTATTGGCAGCCACAGCAAGTGGCACTGGCACATAATGTCTCAGTGACTCTGCAACATTTTTTTGAAATTCTAAGCCATGAAAAATATTTTTGACATTATTGTTAAAAGTCAGTTTAATCCACCTGAACCAAATTATTAACAAGCAGTTCCTGACTCCTCAAACAAGATCATATCACTTGGTGTAATAATGTAACAGCTGACATTGTGCAGGTGCCAGTTCTTCCAGAGTGAAATAGTTCAAGTAATTTTGAAAGCATGCAAGTAGTTCATTTGGACTGTGGACATGCAATGCTTTCCTGTGTTGAGCTAGCTGTCCATTTTGCTGAGGAAAGTTCAGCAGCCTTAATGAGAAGAAATACTTCTAAATTTTCTTCAGTGTTTCCATTTCTTGGTACAGCTGAAATGCTAGATAGTCCAGTGTTTAAGAATAATTATGCTGACTTAGGAAGTCTGCCCTGTATATCCTTGTGTACATCTTTGGGATTACTTTATGTGGCTGGAGCACATTTGCTTGAATGAGAGTTCACTCTCCTAGTAACCAGCTACAACTTAGCAGTGTATATTCAGAGCATGAGGTAATATCTCTCTCTCTTCGTAACCATTTGTAGTACCGGAAAGATCTCAGTAGTGTGAGAGCACACTGGACACAGCAGCTTGCCTCAAAGAGTGCTAATAGGTATGGTAATAGGAAGGCATTTATTTTAGGAATTAGCTTGCCTTTTTTTTTTTCCTTCCTTTCAGAAAGACCTTGAAGGTGTTTTTGATAAGAAGTAATTGTTGGTTGAACAGGAAGAGGGAGGAAAAACACAGTTTTATGCCTCTGCCAATTTGATTCTCCTCTCTGTACAGCTTGGGACTAATCATTCACTTTTCACAAACCCTAAGATGCAAAGCATAAGTCTTGCAGTGCAAAAGATTGTGATAGACTTCAACAGGCTTCTGCTTCAGGAAGGATTTGCCAGGAGCCTGTCTTAAGCATGTGTTCCCCAGTTGCTCATATCTGAAGGAATGGGACAACTGCAGTCAGTCAACTGGTGAACCCCAGTTTGCTGCTGCATATTGGCAGCTGTATGTCTCCTTTGGGATGCCAAAATTCTGAAGGGAAGCTGATCCAGGAATTTTATATACTTTGAGTTTGAAAAATTTAAATCTTAAAATTAAGATAGAATCCGAAAGGCACAACCTTGTTCTTAATGGAATGATAGTTGCTGCTGGCTTCAGAAGGAACAGAAACAAAACTCTGATGAAACAGGTTCTGGTTTGTAAGAATGACATTCAGTTATTAAATTCCTTGTGAATCTTAACCAGTCTTTCAAGTCTAATCCTATTATCTGTTGTTATAGCAACAGGTTGTTCAAATAGGGTACTTGGTGTTTGGGTTGCCAGAAATATGATAGTTCACAGCCACTGTTTAGGCCCCTTGCTGGTAGCTACAGGCCTCGTTTTCACCAAAGAAAAGGGTGTCTGAACTTGTTTGACTTTTGCATTTAAATTCTGCTGTGCAGATGACCTGGCAGTTACAGGCAATTTTTCTTTTAAACATAAGTAACAAAGACTTGCTGGACACTAGAGCGATAAGCCTTTGAGTGCTGGCTTTGTATGATTGTAAAAGCAGCTAAGAACCTTTCGTGGAATAAGCACATTTTCTGCCAACTGAGCAGGTCTGGCAGCTTTTTCTGTCCAATAATCCATGGACCCTCCCTAGACCCTTCACTCACAAGTTAAACCATTTTATTTTAGTCACTCTTCTGACTGTTGGGAGACTCAAGAGAAAGATGAGGAAACAAAGTTTTACAATACAGTACAATTTATTAAAAATTATTATACAGAGATGAGGCCTGCATACCAGCCTCTTTTGTAGACAGTGCTACCTCCTTTGAGATAACGAGGAGCCCTTTGGAGTCTTACAGATAGCTAATCTTAGCTTTGTTTTCCACCATTTCTTAGTCTGGTGCCCTCAAGACCCTAGGTTATTTGGCTGTGTAATGTTACGTATGCCAAATGCACGCACTGAGCCCTAAAAATCTGCTCACACAGTAGAAAAGTTGTCAAGGTGCAAATCTGTATTCATCAGATGTATCTTCAAAAGAGGCATGTCTGCATCAGCACAGCCTCTTTGTGTAATGAAATACAACCTAGCAAAAATTATTCTCTTTTCCTTAACAACATAAAACCAACCTGACAGACATGTTCTTGCTGGTGACATCAACATCAGAATTTCTGCCAGCCCTGGAAGTATTGTTTGCCATAGTGGACTTGCATTTGCTTGGAGATCTTTGTAGTATAGACCTAGTGAATCCTGAATAAGCTTGAAGAATTTCCAAACCGTAATTACTGTAAGGTATCCACGTGGCTAGATAAACCTGCTGAGAAACCTGCATCATGTGTGTGCCTGTTCCCCCCTTCTTCAGGCACATTGTGGATACCTCTGTTGTGGGTCTAATATTCACCTTTTTTTGAGAAGATAATGGTTTTGAGAATTCTTCTAAAGAATTCCACTGTTGACTTATTTGACAAGTGAGAAGTGTTTGTACTAACACCATTTCTGTTTCAACAGGGAGTTATTTATGTACTAAATGGTTTTTTTACGAATGCAGCATTCATTTCAGTAGTCCTAGCTGAAGGCAAAGGGTCAGGAAAAACACCTCAAACTAACAGAACATTTTTTTCTGAAGTTAAGTATTGAAAGGTTCTGGCCCAGTTTGGAGCTCAGTCTATTTCCCTGCCTAGCTTTACTTCTGAATGATGTGGCCCAGGTAACCTGCTCCAGACATTTTCCAACCATGGGAAATGCTCTACTTTGGCTTTAGATTCCTGCATGGACATCCAGATACAAAAGAGCAGTTAACATCTGATGTTTATTCTTTCTCAGCTTACTCCTTGTAGAGCTCCTGAACGCCCATATTCAGAAATGTCACATTCATCAAGACACAAACCAATGAACCTGAAACAACACCTGTGTTCATAAGGCAGAATGTGCCCTGGGTCAGAACAGCTCAAGGGTGTCATCTGTCTATCTATCTATCTATCTATCTATCTATCTATCTATCTATCTATCTATCTATCTATCTATCTATCTATCTATCTATCCATCTATCTCAGGAAAGTCCCTTGTGAGAAGCAGCAAGTTCCAGCAGACAGCATAGTGGATGTCTTAAGAGCATGGCCTTTTTTTCCCAGCTGAGCTGTTTTTCTTTTCTTCTCTCCTGGTTTTCAAGATGAGGAATACTGATGCATGCTTGGTTTTGGGAAGTGTTTTGAGATCTAAGGAATCAAACCGATTTTTGAGGGGAAACTATTCTGGAAAACAGAGGCATGGAAAACATATGCAGGCATAGGGTGACTCAGATACATATTTGATATATAGGTGCATGGTTTCCGAGGCAGAGAAAGACAGAGTCTGCCCTAGCTCTATGGTTATTTTGTCATATCAGGCTTGGGGAATCACTCAGCATTTCAGAAGAGAAGAACACTGCCAAGAGAAGATGATCCCAAATGACTGCCAATCACATGCTGAGTGCCCACCCTCTCCCTTCTTAATTGCATTAACTACAGCCTTATTGACTTCTCAGACTTTGGGTGTAAGGCACAAAAGCTGGAAATTAAAGGAATGATTCACTGGCAGAACGAAGATGCACATGGCAGCAATCTCATTCTTCCCCACCCTGATATTCATGCCCATCCCAATTTGAAAATATTATTCCAGTTATTCCAGGTCCAGCCGTTTACTGGAGGAAGTCTGAAGGCATGTTCTTTTAACAGTTCTTCCCTTAGGCATCTCTGTCTTCTTGGGAGTTCCTTTGCTTTGCTGACAAGCTGTAAAGTCTGGATCCAAGCATCTGGATCTTGCTAGTAAGCCATTGCTGTGAACAGTCAGATCACATAGTTCCATATACTATTCTGTATGCTGGTGCTGACACTAATTTTGTAACCTTTTTGTTAAGGATACAACTAGACAGAGGTGAATGCAGAGCCTTTTACCTGTTTATAGGAGCATGTGAGTATTAATAGCATGACTGCCACACCAACTGCCTTCTAGCAACCTTACCTATCTGCTGTCCTCCATGAGCTTCCTTCTATCTTCTGCAGAGTTGCCTTATTCTCTTGGGCTGCTCAGAGATTATAGAAACCTTTGAAAATGCTGAGCGTGTGCATCACAAGGTGGTATAACAAGGTCCTGTGCAATGCAGGCCACTCCCCTGTGTAGTTTACCATACTTCTTCCCCACAGTTGCCAATTTCTTTCCTTTAGAAACCCCATGGAGATTAACTAGGAAGATAGAGTCTGTTTTTTGGAGAATGACATAGAGTAGGTAGGCCAAGGCAGTGTGGAACCCCTCGGTAGGGCCTGCATTTTGTGTAACAAGCAAAGACACCAGCACAGAACCAGGAATTAGGCATTACTCATCCTTCCAATTACATTGCCTTTTCTTCTCACCTTATGAATGGATCTTGCAATATCTGTGGCTGCAGATATCTGATCTTCAGAAGCAGGTTGCACAATTGCTGCGGATATACTAGGAAGAAGGAGATTGAGGAATCTCAACCCTTATGTTAGCAAATTCTCCTGGTCACCCCATATAATTTCAGCCATGCAATCTCCCATCTTAGATCAGGGCTGTGTCTCCTTTATAAATTCACTGTATACATTTCGTTTCACCTTTACCAAGTCCGTGCTAGCACTACTGAGAGGGAATTTGGCCATGGTACCAAAACCTGGCAGCTCTTAAACTGTAATGCTGACTGTCATCCCTTTGAAGTTTTGGGCAAGTCACTTTGCCTCACTGTAACTATTTCCCTTCCTTTAAAAATGGAATAATAATACCTGCTCATACAGCCACAGTGAGTAGCTTCCTTAGGCCCTCTGAACACGTAAAGCATTCTGCAAGTGTTCATTAATTGTGGTTCTTACTAACAGTTGTTATTATTTTGGGATGCTAGGAAAATGGCACATTGGCAAGGTCCAAAATCACCATACTGGAGCTATGATGGAAGATGGTAACAGCCCTACAAAGGCTGTGTCTGTGCCAAGTTGTGCAAAGCAGCTCCAGCTGGTGCAGACACACAGTGTCATTCAGCACCATGCAGAGACACTGGCTAAGTCTCTGAAGTGTAGGTACATTAATGCAGACTCACTGTTATGGTAGGACAGCAGTAGTGCTTCTGATTCTGCAGCAGGCACTGTCTCAGCTGCTGCAGTGGGTCTGCACCACTCTCCATCCCCTAGTGCAGATGTACTCAAGTTCTTCAGCTCCCACCTAGGGACCTTAAAAAAGCTGACCGGGCAAATCTGTGTTCCTGACTTGGGGCCTAAAGGTGAGGGTCTGTATATTTTGATACTGTTCCAACTTGTGCACACACATAGGAATGTCTCATGCTGAGTTTCACAACTACATAAAACTATTTTAGAGGTTTGGTCAGACTACAGCAATCCAGATTTTGTGAGGGTGAATGAAAACTTCTGTGGAACACACAAAATTTTTTCTAGTCATGTTTAGGACACATAAAGATGCCAATTACAAATTCTATGGCTTGTTTTTCTACAGTACCGTACCAAAGAGTACCTATGGGAGAACATTGGATGATGGGAAAGTGTAGTATTCCAGGTGTTTCTTTAAGAGAATAGTAATGACTTTTTCCTTGTCTTTGCTGTACAGGAGATTTTTGGCTACAAAACTCAAGGCTGCCGAAAGGCCTTGTGCATTGCTGGATACATCTTGTCCTGTGGGGGTCTGCTGCTGCTCTTTTACTGGAAGCCTGAGTGGGATGTGTGGGCAAACTGCATTTGCTGCAGCTTGGAAGAAGCGGACATTGTTCTGCTTAGAACAACAGTAGGTGCCTACTTTATTCTTTGAATTAGTCCCTAGTATGTATTTAATTGGAAGTTGAGTTAATTGGAAGGAATCCAGTTAACTGTAATCTCTTACATTGCTGATTTCCTGCAATAATATCTTATGTTTACCATCATTGATCTAAAGAACTCTCAAGTATTCCACAAATTTTATGTAAGATGATGATTGGAATGGAGAGTAACAGCTGATCACACAGCAAGCTGAAAGAAATTGCGGTGAAAAAACATGTAATACTTGTGGTTTCAAGACTGTGATACTTGCTCTCAGTTGTTTCTCCTTCCTTCCATCACCCCTGTCCTTTCTACATTGAACATCTGTGCTCCAGAGTCTAAAAGCATCTGTTTGAGTGGCAGTGTCCAGCATATCCTTTTTCCTTCCCTTGGCTGTCCTCATGAAGCTGCCCCTCTCTGCCAAAATTTAGCCGGTGGGCCAAACTGAAGATTTGCCTAGTTCTTTCACCAGCAGTGTCCAACAGTGCATGTTGAGGGATCAGTATAAGGAAGAGGGCAAGCTTACACTGCTTGTTCTCTTGGCTGTATGTTTCCATTTTCCATCAGCCCTTCCCCATGTCCAATATTCTGCAATCCTGCAGTTAATACTTTCAGGGCTGTTATGTTTTGCTTGCAGTTTCCTAATACAGGTTTCTATCTGTTGAGGACTGTACTGAAGCACTGCAACATACACAAACCCTGATTTCATTTCATGGAGGCTACTGCAACACTAAAAGAAGCAAACTGAGACTTGACTATGAATCCCAGCTGAGCCTGAATACTCCAGGAGCTGGCAGGGTTGGTTTACTTCCAGAAGTTTGATTTGTTCTGCTTCAGAGATTCCTGAACAATGGCAATTGCAAAATGGATCACTTGCTACCACTGTGTTTGAGCTGCCTTCTTAAGTGAGCAGAGCAGCATGCAATTAAAATCTTGGGTTTTGAAAATCACAGATCTGCCTGTTGAATATTGTATATTGAAACAATCTGTATCCTAATAGGCTGGGGATACTTTT
Organism: Elanus axillaris; assembly: GCA_026212715.1. Lineage (NCBI taxonomy): Eukaryota > Metazoa > Chordata > Aves > Accipitriformes > Accipitridae > Elanus > Elanus axillaris. Next base: position 28,569,439 of record JANZLQ010000089.1, read on the forward strand.
TTTTTTTTGAAAGAAGCATATTAAGTTTAATCTCCCCTTTTAACCTTCAGTTCAGTTTGCATTTTTAATTACCTATTCTTGTGTGTCATTTTAAATGGATTTGCCATGCCAAGCACTTTTCAAATAAATGAGTTTTTAAATGATCCTTTATGTAATTAAACAAGAATTGAATCATATTGTATGTTCTTGTTATCAGGAAGCTCTCTCAAAGTATGCTCTGGGCAATTTCAGATATCCTTTGTGGTTCTTTGTGTTAAAATGAGTTTTGGTTTTTTCCCTACATTCTAATTATGTCAGTTCTCAAATGTGATGGCTGCTGCTAATGAGAATACAAGTAATCCCATCAGCTTGATCCTTGGAATTCTCTTTTGCTTCACATAAAACCTTCATTCATAAGTCATCATCATCATCTCTGCAATTGCAGTATAAAATCCTATTAACTCACTTTTGTTATTGAATTTTGACTCACTTTAGTTCAAATAGTGAGCACCTGTGTTATTCACTGCTTCCCATCTCAACCTGTATCTCAAGGTCTGCTAATTCTGAAATTTAAATTAAAGAGAAATATCAGAAATAAATATTATTCTACTCAAAATACTAGTTTAAGAAGAAAAGTGCACAATTAAATAAGATATATAAACATTATTGAAGTTCTTTTTTGAATCCTTAAATTATTTAAAAGGACTCATGTTTGGTACAGAATCTTTTTTTTTCCTGTAGTCATTTCCAAATGAAGTTTAATAACTGTTTTTTTCGGCTGGCTAAGGTAATCAGCTTTTTCCACCTGCCAAACTACTCACACAGCGAGTATGATCTATCAGTCAGTCTCATAATTGCCTTTAATGCATGTGGTTCAGTGTTCAGGACTGAAACTTAACATGAGGGTACTTATTACAGTAGTTGCTCTAATCTCTTAAGACCGGACTACCAACACTAGGTATCATGCAGTTCCAATGTTGAACTTATTTTATAAAAAATAGCAAGATCACGAACATAGTTTGTGGCAAAAGCTTGTCTAAAGTACCATAAGGGAGGCGTTGTGCTCACACACTTGTTCCAATGAAGTGTTAACACAGGAATGACTGCAGATAGGTATTTGCACTAAAGATCTGTTTTGCAGTACAGCTCTACGTTCCTTTTGATCTTCCCTTTACAGTATGGTCACTGCATCTCAGGTTGTTCTGTACTGTTTACTGTCCTAGATCATGACCTGGGTGTTCACATTCCATCCTTACCAGCCAAGCACCAGACCTGTAGTCAGTTAATTATTTGCAGTACTTGCATTTTGGCAGGACCATGGTTCCACTCCCATTTGGCTCATTTATCTATCAGTCATGGGTTCTGGGAGGCCTCTGTTGGTTAGTTCTTTAAAAAAGCTGGAGCAATGCTCTAGAAAGGTCTACTGTAATCATTCACTCTGAGGTGCTAGTGAGTTTGGCCTGATTTTGAGGGAGATTGTGACACGTCTCTTTCATATTCATTTAGGATGAATTTCGAATTTATTCTCGTAAGACTGTGACATGGATCTCTGTGTCTGCACTTATCAAAAGTAGGTCGGATTATCCAACAACTGCTGAGGAAGACTCAATCTTCAGCAAAGCCATAATGAAGCCAAGTTTGCAAGTAAGTAAAGTATTCCCTGCAGCATCTGGGAGATGATAGCAAATCTCAGCCACGCTTCATGGAGTGAAAGTGAGCTGTGGAACATATCCAGCTAAGAAATTTGCAGCTTGGTCAACATAGTGAGCTGTGGAAAAAAAAGCTAGAGATTTTGGAGAACTGCACTCACCTCTGTAAAAATCCTTTCTTGCTCCAAGGTGGATTATGAAAAAAGAATCCTCACTACTCCTGAGAGAAGACCTACATTGTAAGGAGAGCTTCAAGACACTGGGGTTGGCAGTGAAGAGTCAGAGTTCCAAATCAAAAACTCATTCCTGGCATAGGAATCAAGGAATTTAGGGGTGGCTGTGTTTATAAAGGGAAACTGTGAGGAATCGAATATCACAGCTCCCATAGTAACATGAAAACACAGATGAATGCAGCTGAGGGGGAATAGAATAGAAAAGTGCCTAGGCAGAGCTGCATCAGTATTTCCAGAAATGTTTCATGAAGGAGGGTCTGAAACACATTTTGCTTTCTTGCCTTTGTATGCACCAATTTATGCTTTAAAGTACATTTACTGGAGTCAGGTCTTGCACTATTGACTGTTCCTGCAAAAATATATCCTGGTCGCTGCCAGTTCCATAGCTTTGAGATCCCAGTGAGGCAGTGGGGAGAAGGTAGAAAATTAATTGATCCAAGCAGATCATGAGGTCTCTCATGAATAAATATAATTATCCCCATTTTAGAACAAGTACCAGACAGTTCAGTTAAATGTCTTGCTTAGCATTACACATTAAATTGGTGTGAGCAATAGGAATACAATGGTACATTTGCTATATCTGGCTCTTGATTATAGATGCTAGATCATTGCACTGGGGAACCATAAAAGAGCTATTTTCCAGGAAATAGATTTCTAACTTGTTAGCATTTGTTTTTGTCTACAGCAATTTTTAGTAGATATTTTCATTATAAACCTACCTTTAGCTGAGCAAAGCTGTTGCTGTTACTGCTGTTTTGTGTGGGCATATATTAATGTACATAAGAAAGTTTAGTGCCAGCTAGTTTAATCAACTGGCACAGTATGAAAGTGAAGACTGGTTTGTAACATTCTTCAGAGGATTGAATTAGTGACGTAAAAATGCCCAATATAGCCTCAAATAATAGGCCCTTTGAACACCACTTTCCTATCAATCAAAACATCTAGATAGAAAAGAACAGATTTCAAAGCAGCAAAAAGCAAACAGTTTAATCCTTCACTAGCAATTCAAAAGCCCCTACTTAAAAGTCAATTATAAAACCTTTTTGCCATTTAAGCTACCTAAGTCTAGAGTAATGTATAGTGCCCAAGAGCTTTCCAAGGACCTGTTCTGGCAGCGAGTTAAGTCCCTCATTTCCCACTCCAGTTTTTAGCATTGCAAATATTGCAGCTCCTATTGTGTGAAATCCCAACTACAGACCTCTTGTTAGGTTAATGACTCTGGTTATAGCTCCATTTTGAGTCAGTGTGTGAGTTAAGTATAGATTTCATTGGCCTATAATAATGCTTATTGCACTGGGTAGAGAGAGTCCCCTAGAGCTGTTTTCTGTATTACTTATGCATATAGGTATATAGCCTTGCCTTCTTCCAGCTGATATGAAGCGCCATTATCTCTAATAGGCTTTGTTATTGTTGCGCAGGACAGGACAGACTCCTTTTGCAAGTTATAAATGGCAGCGTGTATTCTTAATGGATAACTGCTCTGCAAGGGCTTAGCATTAGCAGTGACTCAGGAAGTATCCTGGGATGGTCTGTCTTGTCTGTTGGCATATCTGTTCAGCTGAAGGACTTGGCACCATGCCTGCAAACTGCCCAAAGCCCCCTGCTTTCCTCAAAGCCAGAGAGAAGATAAGGGACCTGTTGACTGAAGACAGGCTTTGACAACTTCCTGTGTACCCACTACTGCATCAGTGATCTCTTCCCTTGGTTCTGTGAAATGAGAGTGAGGACTGTATACCTTGCTTCACAAAATGGGGAGAGAAGAATGCTACTTTGTACTTGCTTGACCTAAAGATTTGTAAAGCTTACTGGAACCTGCATTGAGGTGGGGATCCCACTCTATAACATAACTAGGAAATTAGTATATGTAATCCTATCTTCTCTCCCTCTCTGCTCCCCATATAGTTTGCTTTATCTGTGCTTAACCCCAGTGAGGATGCCTAGCAGAGATCTGTGAGCAGGCCTGGGAGTATTTTTGTTTGCTGTGTTGCATATATTGTTGTCCCTGGTTTTTTTGCAGGTGAAAAGTATCCAAGTACAAAGAATCCGCTATGTCTGGAATATCTATGCAAAACAGTTCCAGAAAGTTGGGTGAGTTCAATACCCTGGTCACAGAATTCTCTGAGGAAGTCAAACTTCTTTGTGAATAATGTCCTAAGGAAAACACTCCCTTTATATTGTAGAGCCCTAGAAGACCACCACACTTGCTCAGCTATACATGCCAAATTTGGTTCTGGTCTCACCTGCAATGAACGGAATGTCAGGTACACATTTTAAAACACAAGGACTCAACATAAGAATTTCAAAGAGATGTAAATTCATGGCTATTGGTGCACTTTCCTTGACTTGTGTATCTATTACACCATATGCACATAATTTTAGATGAAACGGCCATGCATGAAAAATTGAATGAAAAGGGCTAGAGAATTTTGTGTTTTCCTTGTCAAAGTTTCTGAAATGTCTCAGTATTCATCACTTACTGTTCTCAATCAGGGAATAACCACGTCCTGTAACTAACTCTAAGCAGTTCTTTTTTGGTGTAAGAGAAAGTCTCCATGAGATACTGCAGGTAAGTTGTGTGTGTGCTTCTTCAGAGGGGCTCTATGTAATTGTATTGCACTTCTAAATCTATTAGTTTGGGTCATTGAATTTATTCTCACAAACTACTGTAACATTAGACAATTTACAGAATGGGTATTCCTGAAACTGCTAAATAAAGAAATGATCTTCAGTTGATTGAGTACTGAAAATCCAGCTCCTGACCTTAACTTGTGTTGAATCTTACATTTAAATCACCCTTAACTTTACGCAAAATTATTTGGGTTTAGATCATTTAGTTTTAGGTGCAGAAATCCTTCATTTGTGGTGCTTCAAAGGAATTTTTGCACAATGGAAATATTTGCCTAAAAGGCTGTGTTACACCTTTTGTCTTTTAAAGTGCATTTCATTGGTACAGTCATCTTTTTTGACATAAGCACTGTAGGGGCATTTAATGTTTTTTTCTTGGAGAAAGGTCCTCACAGCCTTTAAACTGGGATTGATACAAGCTCTCAGGACTATTGAAAGCTGCAGCTTCTTGAGTGAGCTACATTGTCACTATTTTATTGGTAAGTGATGTGTCTTTATCCCATACAGGAAAGTTATATGTGGGCCAAACACTATTGATGTTCCAGTGATCCCTATTTGGAAACTACTCATCAAAGAGGTTAAGCATTTCTGTTGCTTTTATTCTAGGCTACTTGGGGAGGCAGAGTGTGCATAGAATGGATTCTATGCCTGAGTTAGCTTCCCAGTACTCATCAAGTACACTCCTTTTTCAAATCCTGTTTAAAGCTGTTCCATGAAATCACCATAAATTCATTGATTCTCTGTTGTTCCTTATCCTCCATCCCCATGCCTGTATGTCTGCTTGGTATTTGTATGTGTCTGTGTCCTGGGAGCTCGTTCTGTTGGCCTTACAAGGGTCAGTGAATGTTTACAAGCTGCACTGGAAATCAAACCTTCCAGGCAAAGGCTGTCACTTAACCAGCAGAGATTAAGTGAACAGCTGTAGCTGGCATATGCCTACAGCTGCAAAGAGATCCAATGACCTCATGAATCTGGGCACAGCACCATGTAAAGCACCAGTATCTTTTTCAGACAGGAACTGGCTGTATGTGGCCTAAACAGAGTGTTTGTGGAGATGTGCCTACAGTATGTGAGCTCCATCTTCATGTCATAACTTGCTCTTCTGTCAGCTTTGTTAAATTTCTTGTAAAGAAGCAAACAAAACAAGGCTTGGGCTGAGCCATTCATATCTCAAGTAACATCCTATTGGTCCAGATTATTTGGCCCTTCTGTCAGATGGAAATGGTCCAATCTGATTAGACTGAAGCCACTGCTAACAAAATTAGAAAGGGGGTCAGGAGACACAACACTTAACTCAATAGCTTTTATTCCAGCCAATTTCTAACAGGATGGACTGGCTGGGTATACTGGGGCCATTTAAGTGTGGCCAGCTCCTGAGTATTGCTTTCTCTCCAAACAGGTCTTAAATCCATTTTACGTGTTCCAGCTGTTCAGTGTGTGTCTGTGGTTTGCTGAAGATTACATGGAGTATGCCACTGCCATCATAATCATGTCTCTCCTCTCAATTTTTTTGACTGTGTATGATCTTAGACAGGTGAGACACCTCACCTTTTTCCACAAGGAGAATTTATTTCTTATGTCTGGGAAAGGCCAGGATGTTACAACATGCACATGTACAGTCCTATGAGAGTTACTCAGAGGTTTAGTCTTGTGACATTGTGTAGTAACAGGTGCAATGGCCTGGCCTCCTAGTCATCATAATCTCTGTATGGTTCTTTACCCACATCCTCCCTTCCCCATTCCAGTGCTTTGCTTTGTAACCTTTTTTTACACCTTCTCCATAATTAGGGTGGGGAATTTCTTTCTCTGTATTATTGTATGGTTCCTGGCAGGGCCAGACCCCAATTTATGAGGGTTCTCATAAACACAAGTAACAAAAGGGAATAATTGTTAGTGGATGAATTGCGTCATGTAAGATGTAACACTTTTGTGTGTTCTTCTTTAATTTATAGCAATCGGTTAAACTGCACAGACTGGTTGAGTCTCATAACAACATCATGGTCACTGTCTGCAGAAATAAAGAAGGTGACTCCTGTACACTTCTTTCTTCAATGTGTTTCATTTCTACAGCAATTTATATCAAACCCAAGAATGTATAGTATCAAATTCTAGAGCTGTTTCCTCTTCTGTCTCTCAGCTCAATTAAGTAGCTTCTGCAGGTTGGGTTAATTTGACCTAGAAGTATGTTGTGACACATCAGTCATATTCATAACTGTTTGAGTGCAGCCTTAGCAAAAAATGATCAGGAAAACTGTGTTATTTTTCTTAAAGCAGTGCTGACAAAGCTAACTACATAGCTATTAAATGGCTGTGGGTCTACTTAATCACTCCATGCAAAATCTGTTCATTGCCATGGTATTTAGAGCACAATCCAAAAAGACAGAGTCAAACTAAGAAATATAGGTCCAAGCTTCTTCAGTTAGGTCAGCACATTGGAACAATAACCGTTGGTTGGGCTCCTGTGGAGATAAGAAGGAGTTCTGCAGTTCAGACTGATGCCTAGGCTTTTCTAAATATTGGAGATTATATTCTTAGGTCCTGCTTGTGGTCCTTTGTTTATCAGCCATTATAAAGAAGTAACAATCTATTCAGCAGGTAGTTCCTTATATTTTTTTCCCCTTACCACAAAGAAATATATGAAGCACAAAGTTTGCATTACATGTCACCTACAGGTTTCCAAGAGCTGGAATCACACCATCTTGTTCCTGGAGATATGCTGGTTTTGAAAGAGGGCAAAGCCCTTTTGCCTTGTGATGCCATCCTGATCAGCGGGCAGTGCATTGTCAATGAAAGCATGCTGACAGGTACGGGTCATCCCTCCCAGGTTTACCATCAAAACATCATCATGGCCCTGTGGCTTCAGCCAGTGACACAGGACATACAGTGTTATCATGTATCACCCTTATTATGAGATAGTCTATAGCTAGTTTAGAAGGGTATTCTTTTGAGTGTTTCCAATAGTAAAGACTGGATTGTAGTTAGCTTCAGCTTTTCTAACTAGACAAGATGGACTTTACGAAGGGCAGTTCATCCTTTTCTTCCTTTCTGGGGTGCAGAATTTAGGAAGGGATCCTCTGATTAGAAGGGAAAGAGTGAATGGTAAAGAGGAGTGAGCAGAAGAGGATAAGAAACAGCAGAACAGAGCAAAGCTGTTCCCAGACATGGCCCACAGTCCACTCAGGCTGTAGGGATTTCTCTTGGTCACTCTGAATATCTTGTCACTGATTGCTGCAGTATCTCCAACCTGCTGGAGTGTCTGTCTAGCCCTCCAGACATTCAGCTCTACGTTCATGTGATAGCAGTGGAGGACACACTAGGTGGGAGAATTCATTGCAAAGCAGGATTTTTGGTGCAGATGTTCATAGTTCTGTTTCTTGTCTTTAAATTTGGTCTTGGTCTGAATCAAACTGATTCAGTAAATGAGAAATTCCAGAAACCCCTTTCATTTAGAAAGCTTTAGCTGTTAGAAGGCTTCACCTTAGTATCTGCTTTGACAGAGATAGGATATTTGTTAGCTGTCAAGCATTGAGCTGAAGGCTGTCCTTTTTACTAGGAAAGGGAAATAGGGAATATCATGTTTAATCTGCCTAAGGGAATAGCATAGTGACCTGCACATGAGGTTTAAACTAGGTAAACAACTTGCAGCCATCAACTAGAGTCATGCAATACTGGTTCAGATCTCTGTTCAAGTCTGTATATCTGCAGCCAGGATTTGGAGTCCTTAGACTGCTTTCAGTCCTCAGACTTACATGAAGTTGTTGTAGTGTTGTAAAGGAGAGGTCTTCTCTGGCAGAGTCTGTTTGCTTGCTAGGCTTCAAACTCTTAGTCACTCTGAAGATGTCACAATATAAAAGTAACATTTCTCTGAACCGGTTTCTCTAGTAAGTACCTTTAACTTACCATCTGGATGTCTAGATACTGTACTTATTTGAAACTCAGCAGGCTGATTTTAAGGTGTACTGCAGTTTTCCTCATCTGAGCTCATCTTCCCTAGGGGAAAGTATTCCAGTAACAAAGACCCACTTACCCCAAGCTGATAACTTCAAGCCCTGGAGAATGCACTGTGCAGAGGATTACAAAAAACATGTCCTTTTCTGTGGAACAGAGGTCATACAGACCAAGGCAGATGACACAGGAGTAGTAAAAGCTGTGGTGCTGCGGACTGGTCAGTCAATAATTCGGTTTGGTTTTCCTTTCATGCTTTTTCTTACTGGAACAGTCTTATTTGTCCAGTCACATTAAGTTAAACGTGTTAATCCAAATTCACAACAGTCAGATAGAGAATTGATATCCTGGGCTGGGCTAAGCTATTATGCATTGTTTCTATTTGCTTGGCATAACTTTTACAAAACCTGCTAGCATATGATTACAAAGAAGAATTTTGCTTTGCTTCTGAAACATTGAAAAAATCCTCCTCCTTAAGACAAAAATAACTTTTTTCTATATTCTGCAGAGTAGGTCACGTACACTGAAATGAAAGATCAGGGCCTTCTTTCTTAGGTTACAGAAATTATGAGTCATTTTAAAGGCCTCAATTCTTTGTAGAGAACTTTTGGAAATGTTTTCCCGTTGGAATGATTTTAGTTTGTCATTCCAGGTTTCAATACAGCCAAAGGGGATCTGGTGAGGTCCATTCTCTACCCTAAACCCATGAACTTCAAGCTGTACAGAGATGCCCTCCGGTTCCTGATGTGCCTCATAGCATTTGCAGCCATTGGAATGATCTACACAGTGTGTGTATTTGCACTTAATGGGGTGAGTTACTAAATGCAGGAGAAATGGTCACACCCAGTTTCAAGAGACTTGAAACTTGAGTGGCTTCACATACATTTATATATAAAAATGTGGTCCTTGTCACTCTTGTTTTTGCCTTAGTATATGAGGCCATTTTACAATGTAATTGAATTTGTGAAAGTACGCAAGCTCTCATACATTCAATTTCAAGATGCCAAAACCCACTGTTTCCCAGTAGTTATTTCTTCTGAGGTCTTAGCAAATTGTATGCAAGCACTGCATGTCGTTATCAGCAGCCTTCTGTACACCAGCTGCCTCTGTTTGTGTGTTGCCTGCCCTGTGCTTGCTGATACATGTAATTACCAGTGCATGTTAATTAGCATAGTGCTTTCTAGAGCTCTGAAAATGGGAGATCCCAAGAGCGTAGCGCTCTGCAAGTAGCTTTTACAGAGTTTTTGTGGCACTTTTTGTACCTCCCTAGAAAAATCACCCGTGAGTCATGGATTAAATGGGACACAGACTGATGTATCATTGTGAGCACGCAGCTTTACAAAAACTTCAGTTTAGATCAAAGACCCATCTATCCTTCTCCGCTGTCTATGAGAGTAACTCGTATCAAATGCTTATGGATACTGGTTAGGAAGTAGGGCAAGTACAGAACAATTCTTCCCTGGTATAGTATAGTCTTCTAACTTCTTGAATAGAGAGGTTTAGCAGTTCAGTAAGCTGTCTTTTTGTATCTAGATTTAATAGCCACTGAAAATCTCCCAGAGTGTGGTTTAATATATTTCTGAATTTTTTATGCCTTGGACTTGACAGCACCTTTGGCAATGATTCCCACAGTTTCATTATGTACTGCATAAAAATGCTCTTAAAGCTGCTATCTAAATCACTGGGCACTGCAGTTTTTTGTTTTAGAGAAGTTGCAAATAGCTGCTTTCTTTGTGATGTTTTCTGTACTATTCATGATTTAGAGATCATTGGCCACTCCTTCAGCCACATTTCTTCCATGTTACAGAGCCCTGAACAGTACAGGTGTAAACACAGATCTCTGAAATTTAGTGGTGTTATACAGAACTCCCTGTTTTCTTCTGCCTTTTTTTTTTTTTTTCGTATCTTTGTGGAGTCATTTGGCGGGGGGTGGGGTGGTGGTGGAATGGAGATAACCTTCACTTAGTTATCACTCAGCTTAATATCCTTGAGAGCTTTTGGGAAGTAACTTTTGCAAGGCGAACTATCCTGTATCAGTTGAGTCATCCACATCTCCACTGCTTTTTTCCAGAGTTCTCCGGGAGGTTTATGGGGGTATTAATTCCCTCTGTGAAGACTGTGTTAGCTCTTCTCTAATATGCCGTATACATCAAGGGTTGATTAATTCTGTATTATAATTTTAATCAAATTTCTCAATCTAGAACTAAGACTTAATCTGTCAGGAAGCAGCAAGGGACAGCTATTCCCTAGGGGAAGGCAAGCCAGGAACTGAGGGTGACCAGAGGACAGGTAGTGCCCTCACTGATCAGGGGAGAGTCACACAGTATCTGAACATGGTGGGGAGAGCTGTAGAGAAAGAGATGAGGATGAGAGAAGGCTGCAAACATGCCTAAAGGTGTCCATCCAAGAGTCAGTGCTAGAGGCAGGTACACCTACAACATGGCTCAGACAGGGACTGAAGGTCCAGGCCTAAGCTTAAATGGAGCTCCTGAATCCATGAGCAGAAGGGGTGGGTGGAGGTGAGGCTAGTGAGGGTAATTAAGGCCTATTAGTGCACCTAGGGCCCTGCTGTATTGGTCTCTAAATCTCTGGATGGTTTGCCTGAAACCCTTTTAAAAACATTTCACTTATTCTCATGCATTAAGGTCAATGTAAGAAATAGTTGCACGCTGTAAACAGTAGTTCTGCGATTTTTAAAGCCTAATTGCTTTAGAACTTCTTCAGAAACTTTCAAGAAATAATTTCGTGCCTTAATAATTATCTGCCAATGTAAAGTCAAAGTCCAGAGTTGCAAGGTTGATTCTGCAATTCAGTGTTTGAGTCACTTTTCTCCTTTGGAGTAATCTACAATCAGTTGGCTCAGAAGATGATTTCCCCTTGGGATATCAAAGAAAGTGTGTTTAAGAACATATCCTGGTGTCTGCTTTGCAGTTTTTCCTTTTTTTTTTTTGTTTAACTTCCCCTTTGTAATATGTAAAATACATGCTGATATTATCACAGCAGCTGAAACTGTCTTGTCAGTGTCTTGGTGTAAGATTCAGTCACATGGTATACTAAATGCTTTCTCTTCTGTGAGTGTGTTTATCTAAAGGTGGTAAGTGCTTTATTCTAACATGAAGTAGATAGAAAATGTTATCAAACGGGTGCCTTCTGTGGTCTGAAACAGTATCAATGAAGGGAGAATGAGAACACGATGGAAATTCAGCACATCAAATGCAACATGATTTATGGTCAAAGTTCCAAGCTCAAAAGCAGTAATAATAGAACTCTGTGATGGTTTGCAGATCCTTCTGAACTGCAAATTTGCTTTAGTTTGCAGTGTCTCAGTTCTGAGACCCTAGTTTGAAATGTATTCAATCCTTTAGCAGCGATATCAACTGCCAAGAATAACAGTGCTGACATTTGGCATACAGGCAGTCAGTTTTACATCGACCTCTAAGCTCCCAAATTAGAGATTGCTTTTAGAAATGTAACTTTTACTTCCATGTCTCTTCCTGCAGTAAAAGCAATTTCCTTTCACAACTCCTAGAACATAAGGTCAGAAGAAATCATTAGCTCATGCATTCTGCCCTCCTTTTCAGCACCATCCCATATGTCTCACCTGTCACGCTAACATGGAGTCCAGAGCTATGCCTGTAGGCAGTTGGATGAATGCCCATATAAATGGCAGATTCTTGTGTGCTGTATCATGGGAAACTGAGCTTGACTGAGGGTGCAATAACCTAGCTGGCATGTTTGAACTCATGTGCTTTGGAGGAGACTGTGAGATCTGCCTGGCAGGTTTGTTGGCCTGGAGAATGAAGGAAGGCCTGGAGACTGCTCTTTAGCAGTGGTGTAGCCTTAAAGCCTTTGGTTAAATCGAAGCAATTAATTTCTTAGGGAGATGAACACATGATGGACCATGGGCAGAAAACAGCACAGCCTGAAGCACCTGCAGTGGAGGGCAGGAGGGATGAAGAGGGCTACACTCAGACAATCCAAGCAGTACTCCTTGCCACCCTCTTGCTGATAACTACCTTTGGCTTTATGACAGGAGGAGGCAGGAGAAGTGGTGAAGAAGTCTTTGGATGTTATCACTATTGCTGTCCCCCCAGCTCTGCCGGCTGCCTTGACAACAGGGATCATTTATACCCAGCGGAGGCTGAAGAAAAAGGGCATCTTCTGCATCAGCCCACAGAGGATCAATATGTGTGGACAGCTGAACCTCATCTGCTTTGACAAAGTAACTGCTATGTGATGGTTGCTCTATTACTAGTAATGGGAACCATGCTAGGGGTGGGAGACTCTGGGTTTTGATCAAGCATTTCCATTGTATTTTAGAAACACACTGACCAGTCTTGCATACTTAAGTTTTTGTTGTCTGAGCAGACACTGTTGTGAATTGTTTTTCTTGGAATCTAGGAACTGGCTGGTAGCACTTTTGCTCTGCACTGTGCTGGCATTTTCTGGACAGTAACTTCTTAAAATAAGTCTTGCTTTTTATTCTTACTGGAGCTTTCATGTGGGAAGTTAATTTAAATGTACTTTTTAACTTAGACTGGCACCTTAACAGAAGATGGCCTGGATCTCTGGGGCTTGCTGCCCTCTGAAAGAAACTGGTAAGACTCCTTGACACACCAATGGCATTTAAATTTGGTAGGATAGTGACTGGATTCTCCTCCTAGACTTATGAACAAATCTGAAAGACAGTTAATGTCAAACAGCAGTTTGAAGTTCCCCATGTTTAGATTTCCAATATTATTTCTGTAGCTTCTGGAAGGTGAGTTGCTTGCCTCATCCCAGGGGTCCTGTTCCACATGAAAAGATACAGCCACTGTTGTCAGCATTTGGCAGAGCATGCCCAGGCAGGTGGAGCCTGCAGTAGACATGCTAGGTTAGATCTCAAAGCTGTAGCAGTGCCCCAACCCTTTATGACAGGAAGTCACTGTTACCAATGAGTTTACCACTCAGTTCCTTCAGTGCCCATTTACATTTTCAGAAATGCACATGCACAAAGATGCTCAAACTTGTGTCAGCCTCACAGCTCAAGAATCCTTGCACAAGCCTCGAGGAACATATTTTATAAAAATCTGTTCCTCTGTCCATCCCAATGGACTCCTTAACTATGTAGAATACACCTGTTCTGAGCATGTGTATCCCAGCCTTTAACAGGGGCATGAGAAATAGCTCATGGGTGAGGACAAGTCCCCAGAAACATGTTTGTGGTCTGACCACAGGATAGGACTTTATGATTTTTTTTTCTCTTAGTCATATGTTGTTTGGTGTTCTCTGATGGTAATTTTTATGTTCTCTTTCGCATTAGCTTCCAGGACATTCACAGCTTCCCTGCAGACCACAGCCTACCTTGGGGCCCAGTGTTCAGAGCAATGGTGGTTTGTCATTCACTGATTGTTTGGGAGGGCAAGATCCAAGGAGACCCCCTGGATGTGAAAATGTTTGAGGCCACCAACTGGGTAAAGTTATGCTTTGTTCTTAGGCAAATAGTGGTGGGGAGTTATGGGGTTCTCACAAAGGAGAAGTGTCCCAAGCCCTCCCATGCAAATAGCCACTTCCCACACAAGTAAAAAAAGCTAAAACCTAGAAGAGATACCAACTGCTCAGGCTTTTGGAGGAATATTCCTTGTTTCTGCCTAGAGCATTCACCTAGGGGTACTTTGAGTACTTAGCTCATTTGACTGGAAGTGGTGGATATTATGCAAAACCCACTGGGGTATCAATGCTGACTGTGGTGGCTGCCAGATAACAGGAAGTCCCAGATGTGATTTATATGCAGATTATGATTGCTTTTACAGAGCATGTAAAAGACCTGCAGTTTTGAACTAGACTGACATTTGTTAAAGCTCTGTCAAAGTGGAGATATTTCTGCCATCTTCAGGTTTGAAATCCCATGCCCCTATGAAAGCACTCTGCTTTCAGTCTCTCTCCCATTACCTGCAAACAGTCATCAGTGTTGCTATTTACTCTCTGATCAGTTGGTGGGGGGATGGGGAATGAGCCTTTATGAAAACTAAAAGGCTGCAAATCTGCGATGGATAAGAAGAAAACAGCCTGTAATTAGCTGGTGGAAGATATAGCCACAAGACCTTGCTGATGTAAGAGATTCAGGGCAGGGTTAGCTAGTTACATGGGTGACAACATCCATAGTTAACACCTGTCTGTTTTGTATCTGCAAAATACGTAAAACAGCCAAGTTTCAAGGAATAAGATACCCAGTAATGACAGGCGTTAGAAGGTGTTTTTCCTCAGGGAGATCACCTTGCCATCTCAGCCTTAGGCAGACACCCATCAAAGTTATAAATTAAGCAGGAGTAATCCTGTTAAATAATTCCTGTGAAACAGGAATAATCATATGCCCTTTGACACCATAAAATATTTTGTTCCTCACAGTCATCTTGTGATGATTAAAAAATCCAGCTGATTTGTGGAATACTTCAAGAGCAGAGAATGGTGCTTTCTGGGTCTATGTTATATCTAAAGATTTTTGCATATTTAATTGGGTTATAATGAATAAAGGATTTATTGTCAGCAAGAGGACATAATCTGTTTGCTGTGCAAGAGTACAGCAGTATCTTAGTGAAACTGTTGAAGCTCTGTATTTGATTGCCAAGGGAGGCAGTGGGTTTTCCATTGCTGAAGTTTTGTAGTGTGAGATCAGACAGACCTCCTTCAGGAGTGAGTAAGATACCTTGTTTTGAGGGAAGGAAAAGCTCTAAATGATGCCTTGAGGTTCCTTTCAGCTCTACTGGTGCTGTGATCTGAAAGATTTTTGTCTTTTCAATACACAGGCGATAGATGATTCCAGTGGACACCAGACTGAAGGTCAAGGATCTACACATGCCACAGTTGTTAGACCTGGGCCTAAAGCCAGCAGTGTAAGCTATTTCCAAGATTCACATTCATGATCAAGTTAAACTGTCGGTTTAAGAGTTACCTTTCAGTAGAGAAATGCTTGGTTGTCCTAGTCCAAGACAGCTCTTCCACACTTTGTCTTTTTTGTACTCCCTGCAGAGACATTGCCTTGCTCTCTCTGATTAAAAAGAGATGCCTGGGGGAGCTTGCTGCTCACATGAGAAGCAGGGGGATGGTGGATGACAGATTGTCCAGCTCAGGAATTTGCCTCTCCTGGTGGCTTTAGACTCACTCCAAACTCAGCTGAGTGGTGAAAACCTCTAAAAGCACTTGGGATGGCAGTGGAGTCTGGTAGCTGATGTCAGACTGTTGCTGGTGACATTCACAAAAGGGGGTGCTTTCAGACATCAATTTTCCCTTTGCAAGACCAGTATAAGACCTAGCAGGGTCTTGTTAAAGAAACAGGACTAGTGAGTTCCTTTCAGTGAATTAGCTCTAATAGTCTTATAAAACAGTCAGTGAGCTTTTCCTACTGCTTAAGCTAAATATTTCTGTGCAGATTTAATGTCCCCTTTATATACTGGTGCTTTCTGTCCCACTGTGACAAATCAGCCCATTATATACAGTTAGCTTCTTAACCATGGCCCAAAGGACAGACCTAAAATTCTTCGGCCCGAGTTTAAAGTCCTTGCTGCAGTGTCTAATCCACTTGCTTTTCTCCTAGGCCCCAGTGGAAGGAGTCACCATTTTACATCAGTTCCCATTTTCTTCAGCCTTGCAAAGAATGTCTGTCATTGCTCAGGAAATTGGTGGGGAACAACAGGTCTTCACAAAAGGGGCTCCAGAAACGGTAGCCATGTTATGTAGAGCAGAATCAGGTAACTAGCATTTGTAAATGCTTCCTGGAAACGTATATGTGTAAGTGACTTTTGATGGTGCAATGAAGTGGAAGGTTCAAATGAGATTTCTGGGTCTAAGACTTTATACTTCAGCCTGAAAAGTTAGTCTCTCTGTTGTCCTCCAAGTCTAAGGCTAAGCTCCCATACAGCCCTTCTCAGCAAAAAAGGACTGCTAAGAGATAAAATCAAGTACCAACTCTTGTACAAGCTGTACAGTCTATGCCAGAATAGATATTTAGAAAAATTGTCTACTGGTCCAGCATACCTCAAAAAAAGTTTTCTTTTTTCTCCAAGCCTTGGGAGGGCAGCTAGAAGAGCACAGCTCTTTCATGCCACTGGAAGAAGGTAAGTCTTTGCAGAATAGTTCAGGGTCCTAAGTACAAAATGATGGAGGAGAGGCAATGATTTCCTTCTGAGCAAAGTTCAGTTCAGGAGTTTTCCTTGATCTCCTTGGCTTACTGGTAGACTCTAGGTGTACCTGCCCTCTGGGACAGGAACCTTCCCTGCTCCAAGGCTTCCTTTTATTAGAAAGCAGTCAAATGCCCTGATGAACTGTCTTTTCCTCTTTTGTACAGTCCCACTGAACTTTGAAAGCAAGCTTCTGCTCTACACAGCACAGGGCTTTAGGGTCATCGGACTGGCATATAAATCTCTACAGGCAGGGAAGCAATCTACTGATCTAACAAGGTAAGCCATAGACTGCTTCTTATCAGCCACAGTCAGCTATAGGCTAGTGATGCCTCACATAGTACCATTACCACAACACTCCTGCCAAGAGCAGAGCTGTGTTAGATTCAGGCCAGAGGGAATCTGGATATGGGTCTGTCTGAGAATGGGTAGAGGGCACTTTACTACCTCATGCTTATAGCACATGCCCAGAATCCTTACACATTTCTTAACTTCAGATCAACACTGGAAGTACAACTCTAGTACACTCTGAAGTCTAGTACACCTCTCCCTCAGTCTACCATTTCTACCAAACTCCTTGCAGATTTATCCAGGCTTTCAGCTGAAGAGAAGTCTCTTTTTTTTGTTTGTTTGTTTTTTTCTTATCCTGGCTCCTTGATTAAGCAAAGGCAGCAGATGACCCCCATTACACTCCTTGTTCTCTAGCCCAGTCAAAGTCAGAAGACTATCTTCTGCTGTTGTCTTGGTCCAGTCCTTTAGATTTCTAGCTTTAGCTCTCTTTAGTTTCTAGAGAAGCCAGCAAACTCTTCTGCTATGCTCATGGTATTTGTTTTCCACAAGCCTCACACAAGAACACCTACACATGAATCCATATGCTTTTACCCAAATCCTTCTAGCTTTTGCCTGTGATACTCCAGAAATATTACTTCTGAAACATTTACGGTTACTTAGCATCTGCTGTCCTGTCTGTTTACTAGCTGCAGGTCCTAATCCAGATGGGGCTCTCTTGCTTTTTCACAGGGCTTTTTGCTTTGCTGAAAGGGCCAATGACACTGAGGCAAAGTGCAAGTGGTTTGTTTAATTCTTGTGACAGGTGTCATAACAGATCTATCCAACCCAGTGAGCAAATGTGTGTGATATGGCCCAGATTTTGCAGTTGTGTGTGTAGTTACAGCATGCGTGACGTATATACTGCCAGGAGAAAAAAGAAAACTGGAGGTCAAATCCAAGATCCACTGTGAAAGCAATGACTATTCAGGTATCACCTGACTTAGCTACTCTGACTGCCATGCAAGTATTTGACACCACCTCCTCCTTACTACAGTGGCTAAAATAAGTGTTTGAAAGCTTTTCTTTTTTCATACTCTTCAGAGTCAACCTGTCTCCCTTTGAGACGTCTAGTTTATGACTCAGGGGTGGGATTGTTTACCAAATTCTGTTCTCAACTGCATGTTGCAATAGCACCGGTGTAAAGAAAAGAGTAGGAGAGAACAGCACTGGAGTTCCCACATGCTGTTTGCTCAGGTCCTATTGTCAAGAGCAGCAGTTACATTTACTAAGGTGTATTTCTTTGTTGTACACTCCTCAAATGAGAAGGTCTAGTGGGCATGAACTTTCCAAATCAGACCACCACAGTTTGGGAATCCTGCAGGAAATTCAGGGTTTTTTTTCATGCTAACTAAGGATGGTGCATGAATGGAAAACTGTCCAACTTATCCATCAGGCTTCATGTCAGTATGTGCAGCAGGTAGGTCAAAATTGGCTCTTTTTTGATTTGGTAATTAAGCAAGCATGAGCTAGAAGCTGGCTATGTACTGAACTCATTCTTCAGAACAATGGAAGAAGATAACAGAAGGATGAAAAATCAAATTAAGATCTTCCATACACAACTAGCACCAGTTGCTGCCAGTGGGAAGCAAGCCCTGCTGGTGTTGAAATAGCACCACAAAAGACGGACAGCCTGGGACTGCTGAAAACTAATAAGGTATTTTAATTCTTTTGAGTTAGGTGGGATGGTTAACAGTTTGTGATGGGTTGACCATGGCTGGACGCCAGGTGCCCACCAAAGCCATTCTATCACTCCCCCCTCCTTCGCTGGACAGGGGAG
>JANZLQ010000089.1:28590817-28608594 GCA_026212715.1 Elanus axillaris
ATGTGACGTCCCATGGTATGGAATACCCCGTTGGCCAGTTTGGGTCAGCTGCCCTGGCTGTGTCCTGTGCCAACTTCGTGTGCCCCTCCAGCTTTCTCACTGGCTGGGCATGAGAAGCTGAAAAATCCTTCACCTTAGACTAAACATTACTTAGCAACAACTGAAAACATCAGAGTGTTATCAACATTCTTCTCATACTGAAATCAAAACATAGCACTGTACCCACTACTAGGAAGACAATTAACTCTATCCCAGCTGAAACCAGGACACCTAGCTGTATGCTCTCTCTAGCCCCTCTTACTCACAGTGCAGCCCACCAGATTGGCACTGTTGTATAAATGCTATCAAATGTGGCAATGCTGAGGGCCAGCTTTTGAGACATAAGAAACACCTAGTTCACACTGAAATGACTTATTATAAGCCTAAATTCCTTTACATATCCAGGCAAAGGCAATGGGCCTTGAACCGAGGTCTCCCAGAGTCTTCACAAGTGTCCTCCCTGTGGTATATCCTTTTCTTTGCCTGTGTGTAAATGCTTGTGTAAATGCACTTAGCAGCTTTTGAGGGCCTGGGAGCAGCACTCATTCCATCTTGTTTTATAGGAGGATGACAGTCCTCCAACGACTGAACGAAGAATCAGGCTGGCATTGGCATCAGGCCAGTATCATTTTGCCATGACTGGAAAATCGTACCAAATTGTAGCACAGCATTTCAGACACTTACTTCCAAAGGTAAGATCTCTGTTATTTAACTGGAACAGTCTTGCCATTCAGTAGATTTGGATTGTCCTGATACAATTAGCTGAAGAGATCTGTACCAGGACATCTTTTGGGAACAATTCTAACCCTGAAATAGTTATGGGCTGGCTGAATCTCTGTTATTAACATATGGGAAAGGATCTGAAATTTTGGATTTTTTCTGCACATGAGAGGAGCAGACCTGCCTCATGGTGTGAGGACATAAAACATTTGTGCCCATATGCTTGGCCTTTGCACAGCACTGATACTGTCATATTTTGGAGAACAGGAGAAAACATGGTATTACACAGTGTGCAATTCAGCATGACTTGTCTATTTCATGGAAAGGATAGTTTAATGAATTCTCTTCTAGTAAATCCCTGCCTGGTAATTTGTGTTCATCAGGTAACTCAAATAACCCACCAACCCTCTTATCCTTATTGTGATTGTAACTTTTTCAAAATATTAAGATACCTTTTATTTTTGATCATCAGCCTTTCCTGCTTTGGAGTCTAGCATCAGGTGTTTGGAAATGTGAATTTTTGGTGGTTTCTATTCCAGATTATCACTGAAACCACTGTGACTCTTACCTCAAGTGTTTAAAAATTCACTTCCTTTTTTCTCCTTACAGCTCCTGCTGAATGGAACAGTTTTTGCTAGAATGTCTCCTGGTCAGAAATCCAGCCTTGTAGAAGAGTTTAAAAAGCTGGAGTAAGTTCATAATGAGCACTAAGAGTTAGGAAGTGTTTGATGAATTTCAAGGGTTGAAAACAGTCTAGTAAGAGCTAGCTTTTGTCTAACACAGCCTTTCCTGGAGGTGTACAAAACTGAAACTTCACAGAATACAGCTTGGCAATTAGATTCCAAAGGCTTGTTGAGGAAGAGACACTGAATTCCATGTTGGTTTGGCAACCCATCAAAGACCTAACACTCCCATGATTCTGGGTTTTGTTTGTTCACATCATCCTTCATTCTTACTCCTGTTTCTGGGCCTGAAGGAGGGGCATTTGTCTACCCAAGAGTTTTTAGGAATATCTCCCAGAACTGCAGCTTCTCTGATGGTCTTTTTACTTCAGTATTGTAGTGTGATAGGTTAGAAAACACAGCAGCGCATACTGGATTGGTATGACCTGTGCTGCTCACAGTCACAGAGGTGTATATGTATTCTTGAGTCCCAGGTGTATTGTTGCCTGTTACTCAGCTGTTTCCCAAATCTTTTGAAGACTTCCACTCTCACCTCAACTAGGTAGCCCCTGGCCTTGCCCTAGACCAAGCTACGCTTTAGGCTGTTTCAGATTATCGGCCTGGTGTGAGCAGTTGTGAGCACCCCAACAACTGTCTGGCCTCCCTGGACCACCATCAATACCTTCCAGTAAGAACTTCCCCTGCACTAATTCCAGGCCTCAGCAGTAAAAGACACAAGTGAGTCACCTCCTGAAGCACTAGGCTGATTTTACTTGGATGCTGCAGATACAAGGATTTACTTTTAGGGCTTATCATTTCACAAGGTTTTTTCAGCCTCAGGGTGGGGACCTGTCTCCAGATATCCTGTTCTCTTTCTCCCTCTACTGCAGCTGCCTCTGTCACTCTCTCTTTGCTCCAAGAGATTCTGACAGGTCTGGACCCCAAAGCAGAGTTCCCATTCATGTCTGTTCCCAGTGAACATGAGGTACCAGTGCCTGCAATCCTTCCTTTCTGAACAGGGCTGTCACCACTATACTTTTCCTCTGTTATGGTTGACCTTAAACCCAGCGAGGGTGGGAGACTGAATCCATGGTAGTGAGCATAAAAGTTCATGCTAAAGTATTCTTCAGTCCATCACAGCAGAAACTCTTAACTGTAGGCACATCTGAGGTGCAAGCCCAAGGCCCATGCATAGTCCAGAGTCCTGGGCTTGTTTCAGTCTTCAGCTTTCCAGAAGGGCTTTTAACAAAAAACTTGCATGACTTGCATAAATGACTCGCATGGAGGAGGCTCTGATTCCCTCCTGTTTGTATGCCTTACTTTCCCCAGAACTGAACTGTAGGTCACTTTATTTTTCAGTTACTTTGTGGGCATGTGTGGAGATGGAGCCAATGACTGCGGGGTAAGTGAAAATTTTTTACAATATATTTATTTAAAAGATGAAAAATGGATGCAATGCCGGTAGAATATCCCAAACTGAGCACATGAGATGCAAGTGCTTTGCGTATTCACAAAGCAGCTGTACTGACACGAGTATTGATTCAGGCCTGATACCACAGTGTGGTCCTTACCATGCAAGAGCTGTCCTAGGCAGATATTGTTGCAGTTTGTGGTCTCAAGGACTGATTAATTTCCTTTGCAAAAACCACCAGAGGATTCTTCAGATCCTCCACTGGGGTTTCTGTCAACATCTTCAGTGTCTGGGGGTAGAGAAGACTAGGGTAAGGAGGAGTTTCCGTGGGGAACAGCCCTACAAGGTTTTTATAAATGCACATTTTGGAACTGCAAGAAAGTTTTTTTTTCCAAAAGGAAGAGTCTGTGTTCAGGAGAGACCCATAACTCCCTTCTGGGCAGGTTCTGTTCTCTCTGTGACTTCACACATCCTTGTGGAAGTGAGAACAAAGCATTCACTTGCCCTAACAAAGTCCCAAGGATTCTCCTGGGGGAAGCAAACAGAGAACCTACACTGTCCACATAAGGTGTGACTGCAGAAAAGTGCTGGCCAAGGAGGCAGAGCCAAACCTGTCTTCTGCAGCTGGTAGTGGATGGCTTTGGGTTCTGTAGAAAATAGACTTTCCCTGCTGTCATCCCCATTTTTCTTCTGGACCCGATGCCTCAGCCACATCCACTGGAGGAACCTTTCGGGTGGAGCACACCCAGGGAGTGAAGAGGGACTGCTCTTCACAGAACATATCCTGTAATAAGGGGTCACTTCTTGGCTGACCTGTCAGTTGCTGTGTCTTCCTGGTTTGTGAGTGTTGAAGAAGAATGTGACTTTCAGGCTTTGAAAGTGGCGCATGCAGGGATATCACTGTCGGAGCAGGAGGCTTCTGTGGCTTCACCTTTCACATCCCAAACTCCCAGCATAGCATGTGTACCAGAGCTAATCAGGTAAGCATGGATTTTTGTTTCCTCTTTCATAAAGGATACAGTTTCCACTCCTCTCAAATGCTAGCGTTGGGTGTTCCCACTAGGCCAGAATATACATATCTAGAGAAAAATAAATGTCTTTGACCTTGAAATTGCCATTTGCCTAGTTGCCACCTGAAATTCCTTTAAGATGTATTATTTCCCTCAAAACTACAAGAGGAGGGCATCTACAGCTGAGCTTTACGTCATTAGCAGTATTTAAATGCAAAAGAAATAGCAAAATGAACAATGTTCCATAAAGCTGAATCAAATGTCCACAAATCAACCTGTACACTCCAGGTTAGGCCCTGCCTCTGATAGCCTATGCATGCAAAATGTTAGCATCTGTTATGCCAGGGTCCTGATTTTGCATACTGGGGCAGATGAATAACCAGGGAGAGTGCATTACCCTGGTTGGATACTGTATGTTCACTGCAGGAGGAGAGGACTTCTTAGTTTGAACTCACTGAATAGCTGCTTGGTTTTGTGTGTTTTTCCTCATATGGAGCTGTTACCTGCACTATTAATGTCAGCAAGAAAACTCACTGGGGTGAGTTGTAGTCTTGGCAACATAGATGACTGAAATCAAGCTCTTTTGCTTGCAGCCAAGCAAAGTTTCTGCAAGTGAAGATTTTGCTTTCATTTGGGCCAGATTTTATTTATTTCACCTCCCAGAAAGATACTGGCAGAGACTTCTCTACTTGTGACACATGCCTTGCTTTTCAACAGAGTTTGGAGAGGACTGGCAACAGGAGCAGACCCATCACCTAATTGCTGTCCTTTATTCATGTCTTCACACAGGGAAGGCCGTGCTGCCCTGGTCACTTCCTTCTGCATGTTCAAGTACATGGCACTGTACAGCACCATTCAGTACCTTGGTGTTCTCCTACTGTACTGGGTATGTCTGGGGAGCATGTTGGCTAGGACAGGGTGAGCTACTACTCCCTTGTAGGAGAAACATGGCATAGAAGCCACAATAAAACTAGGGTGTGGAGCTTTACCTTTATCTGAGCTGCAAACTTTTGTGGCATGATCATGTTGTCCTCCTGTATCCTTAGCTGAAAACTGGAAAGATTCATCCCATTAACTTCAGCCAGTGGGCTCAGGATCCAAGCTGGGCAAAAAGAAGGTGGAAATACTGAACAGTATTTTGGATGAGGGCATATGTCTGTGAAAAGGGAGAATCTAGTGTAAGCATATGCTGTTGCAATTTATTTAGCATTTAAAGCATGAGTTAACTTGACAGTAAGCAAAATCCCCTGGAGTGCCTTAAGCCACTTTTGCATGGCTTCTTCCCAAATAGAGAGGAAGGTTTTGCATTCAGAAGTCACACAGCATTGAGAAAGCACATCTCTTCAAATAGTCATCTTTTTTATTGCATTGAGTGAATTGGAAGCATCGTTAGTCTGAATAATGCACAAAATGAGAGTATTCACTGCAGGGCCAATGATGACGAGTCTGTTAACAGGGTGGTGGATTGTGTGGTCCCCTTATCTGCTGAGTAGCATTTCAGAACAAACAGCAGAGCATTAGGTCCATGAAAATAATACGGATTTGTGGAGACAATATAAACAAGCCCATGGCAAATGTCTGATTTGAGATTTTTTCTTTGTGTTCTTTTTTTCAGCAACTAAACGCCTTTGGGAATTACCAATTTTTGTTCCAAGATCTGGCTATTACCACTGTAATTGGTGTGACAAGTAAGCCCCTTAGTCATCTCATATTAATGAGAGAATGATCTGAAATATTTTTCACCTCCTTGGAAATGCATAATTCTATGTACAGAAAGGAAGAAAAGAGAGACTACATAAAGTACAGAGTGTTTAGATTAGTAGACAAGACATATTGTTTGAGAGGAGCTCTGAAATAAGACGGGTAATTCTTAGTGGTGCATTTGCTGAGCATGTAGCTTGTTGCTAACTGGGATGTTATCTCTTAAGAGTAAAACCAGACCTAATGCAGTGGAAAGTCTAGTCAGGCTTTCTCCTGTTGACTTGGGAAGGCAGATTAAGAAGATACCTAAGGATCCATGCCCAAATCAAAGTGTAGGGTTTGACTGGAGTCCAACTCATATTTGAAGCTGTGTAGGCAGGAGGCACGAGGGGAAAGAGAGATGAAAATGGAGAAGAAATAAATGACAGATGTCAGGCACTACAGAGCAGGAAGTTGTAAGCCAAGAATAGGAGAGGATACCAGTGCTGGAGGGGAAAGAGAAAGATGAGGTTGTTGAGACAGAGTAAATGCAGGGAGGTTTAGAAGCAGGAATGGCAAGGGCAGGGGCATGAAAAGCATATAGCAAAACCACATAGCTGTCTTCCATCCCTGCTGGAACACAGACAACTGGAAAAGGATGTAATTAAATCAAGCCTAAAAGGGTCAGCTGCAATACTGGGTGCCAAAAGCTACTTTGCTGTAAATTGCCCATTTGGAACACTGCATCAAGGCTTCCTGTATAGCTCTTCTACTCAAAGTCTGGATAACTTTGTTAAGCCTAAGAACAGAAGAAAACCTGTTGGGTCAGCTAATGCAGTCCTCTGCCAGCTCACATAACTGTGCATTAGGTGCTTAGTCCAGGAGGATGCACAGAACATGGGCAACAGGAAGTCCTAAGCCACAGTTGACAAGTGACAGAACAGGAGACATTGAGCTTATACTTATATCCTTGGGCCTCACAGCAGCCAAATAAAATAAAAATAAAACATTTTATTTTCAAAAAATGCCTCGTGATATTCAGGTGCCATTAATTAACCTCTTCTGTGGCCAATAAGATTTTGGAAGAAAACAACTCTGTATTTTGTATTTGATATAGTGTTTGTGTGTATTATAAAAATATTACAGACTGTAAAAGTGCTGGCCATTGATAACAGTAACATACAGGAGCGCTGCTTGTATTTTGGACACACTAGTAAACATATCTGCATGTTTCAGTGAGTTTCACAGGTGCCTATCCAAAGCTGGTTCCCTACAGGCCTCCTAGCCAACTCATCTCGCCCCCATTGCTGCTCTCTGTCGTACTTAACATCCTCTTCAGCCTCAGCATGCAGGTTTTCGGGTTTGTGGTGGTCCAGGAGCAGCCATGGTATTCCAAGACCGATATACACAGGTAGGTCCCCTTCTTGGGACTGTGGGTGACACAGGGCAGACCTAGTGGGACAGGTCTGCATGATACTATTGATCAGCTTAACTACAGGCCTGATCAGCAACTGCAGGCAGACCCTGTGCTTCCCCACAGGGTGCGAACACATTAACCAGTGTTATCTGCAGGTCCCTAAGCTCTCCAGCAAGTCTGCTGTGCAGCACAGTGCATGTGGTAAGAATGCTTCTGTTGAGCACAGAGGAGTATTTGATTGCAGGGAAGATGAGGGTCTCCAAGTAGGTTTGGAGCACAGGCTCTGTGGAGTTTGGCAAGCTCAACCCAGTGGGCAAGATTGAGGATGTTGCCAGTAACCTACATCCTTGTGATGGCAGGAGCAGATGATGGCTGTGAGGGAGGATTCCTGATGGTGGTAGTGGGAGCTGGGGGAAATAACCAAGACAGTGATCATTTGCTAACCAGTGTGACTGACACTCTTTTTCAGTGCCTGCCTCTCAGTGAACAACCACATGGAGAATTCTTCCTCTATTTCCAGCCTGGGGCTCCATGGGATGAGAGATGGAGCCCATGGGCAAACAGACAATGGCTACAAGAGCTATGAAAACACCACAGTGTGGCTGCTAAGTACCATCAACTGCCTCATCGTAGCACTAGTGTTTTCCAAGGGAAGGCCTTTCAGACAACCCATCTACACAAACTGTAAGTATGGGGAAAGAGGAGGGGATCTGTGAGTAAGTTAACTCAGGAGGTCAATTCACTTGGGAAAAAATTAAAAGTTGACAAAGCGATGCCAGCCAAAAAAGCAGGAGCCCAGTATTAGATTTGTAAATGACAGTGGCATCCTGTGACCAGCAGCTCTCTGAGCTGGCCCCACACATTGTGCTTCTATACTGCTAAAAATTTGGCCCTGCCATTAGGATTTCTGAAACAGACAAATAGAGTTTGATAAAAACTTTTAAGGAGTAGCAGGAAAGTGGTGTTGGCTGGGTGAAGCATCATGTTACTTAAGGCAGCCTGAACGAGGCATCTCAAGAAGAGCCAGAATTAGGTGGTGTCACTTTGCTTTAGTCTTTAGAATAACTCTGGAAGAACCCTATGCCTGTCTCCCCAAAGCATGCTGGTTGAGCAGTATTTGAGAGAACTCATGTTTAGGGCATTCTTTTAGGCCCATCTCAGAAGAAAACATACAATGAAATCTGTGCATTTGCTGAAGCCCTGTTTCCTATTCCAGAACCAGAGATGTTTAGCGTTTGATAACTCTATGACCAGTAACTTCTTTAAAGAGGAAACATCAAAGGAGGCAGTAACTTGAAGGAGCTGTAGCGAAGTCTAGTAGGTCTGTTCTGCCTCTGAAAGACTGTCATGTGAAGGGAAGATGAGCACATGTGATTGTGGCAGTTCTGGAAGTTGCAGTGGAAACTGAAACTGCCTCTGGAAGAGGCAGAGGAAAGCTGTTCTTTTTCTTTATGGGACAAATCCTGCAGCTGTCTCAGGCAAAGCTCTGTTCAGTTCTTTTTTTGCTGAAGAGTTAAATTAATGCTGCAGGTTTCATGGCTTTGCTGTTCTGGTATAGTAAAAGTGAGGTGGGGACGTTCCTCCCAGATAGCAGAAGAGTGGGTCATCGGTCTCCCAGAACTAGGCAAAATCAGAGTGAGTCGCTGGGGGGTGAAGTTTGGTGCATGCAAGCTGAAGAGAAAATGAATTTACTCATCATTGGAACATTTGCCTATGGGTGGGGAGGGCAATAGCTTCTCCATTACTTAGACTTTTTGGATCCCAATCGAGAGCAAAGTCTTGGTATCACTGAAATTGAGGGCAGAGTTCCTAATCCTATCAACAAGAGCAAGACTACATCCTGGACATTTTTCTGAATAACAGGAGACACTGAGCTCAGACTTAGACTCACTGGAAGGCTCTAAGGCTTCTCAGGTGTAAGAGTTCAGACTGAACGTTCAGAATACTTTTAGCATTTTAAATCTGTGGCTACAAGGCTTGTCCCAGCCTCACATATATCTGCTTTACTGAGTAAAGCTGGGGTTTTACTCTGTTCATTATTCTTTTGCTGAAAGTTCATTCCATCTCATGGATTTCATTTTTCTTTTTTTTGGCTGTTTGACAACAGAAAATGATTACAATCTTTTGTAGTAAAGGCAAGCAGCTGAGACTGCTTATAAGCCTGTGGTTTTATTTGCTTGTTCTTGTCCCTTCAGATGTGTTCATACTGGTGCTCATAGGGCAGCTTGGTATTTGCCTCTTCTTGGTGTTTGCTGATATTGACGATCTCTACTCTAAGATGGATGTGAGTATTGTTCCAAGGTGGGTTTTCTTCCTACTGCCAGTCCCGTTATAAGTGCACTGGGATTGTTTTTAACAAAAGGCACAGACTTTCGCAGGGATACATGACACCTCTAAAGGCAAATCAGATTTAAAGGGATGGATTTTAGATTATGGGATTGAAGAACCTTCTGGAGATATGGTAGCTCCAAACTAAGATCTGTGCATTCTGACAGCTGGACAGCTACACATGTACTTTTGATTGTTTCAGCGCATTGTCCATGCAACAGAAGATGACATCATTAAACTTACCATCCTTGGTATGTTGGTGGCTTGATAGTTGTGAAGCCAGGAGAAGAAAGGGGCTAGCCCCTGCAAGTTTGAACTAAAGCACCATGCACTTGTGTATCTCAGACTGTGCTACTATGCACACAGATCCTCTTGCAAAGAAGATCTGCAAGTCAGCACTCACAGCAGCTCTCAGTTCTGAGTCCCCAATATTTTCAGGCTCCCTGTTTAAATTTTAGACAGCTCACAGTTTCCTAAAGCAGCATGTGAATTTAGAACAGTTATAGAGAAAGACTGAGGGGGCTGTCATGGCAATAGAGGATCTATCTTGATCTTTATTAGTAAATACCAGTAGGCCTTGGCTTATTTAGTCTGGCAGAATGCAAGCTGGGAGTTGCCTTGTGCGAATCCATCCTAGGGGAAATACAAGGGAAGGATAAGATCTACATCAGCCATAGGACAGGGTTGTCAGTGGACCTGGTAATTAGTATGTGGAGATGTTAACCTCCTCCACTGTGACACTCTCACTGCCTTGCAGTAGGATTCACAGGAACAAAACAACAAAAGTAACACACAGCTATTTTTTTCATACATTTGTAATCAGAAGGATGAAGTGTGTTGGCTTCAGATAACAAGTACTGAACAAGATGCTGCTTCCAGTCCTGTACCTTTGTGTGACAGTTAGCAAGTGGACTGAGAAATGGAAATAATGAAACATGAGAAGAGAAGCACAGACAAGGGGAACGGACCTGGATTTTGAATGCCAAGCAGCCTAGCTAAAACTACCTCACCGTGTAACTTTCCAGAGCAGTGGCTCAGCAGGCAGACCCAGTTAAAGAATCTGCCACGAGGTGGCACTTTAAAGCAAGTCTTAGTCCTGTTGTGAACTGTGGTGACACTGGACATTGTCAGCACTGCAGCTGTGAGGGGCTAAAATGCCTTTGGGGAGAACTGCAAAACTCCCAGGCTCTCTTGAGGGAATACACTGGATTTGCTGAGAAGAGTAAAGGAGGGAGTGGCAATAACAAACTCTGCAATAGCCTAACCCTGAAGAAACTGCTGATCCAAATTTTGGATCAGAGCTACATCTCCAGACTAAGTTGAGTTACAGCCAGAAAGCCAGTGCTGCCAGCTGTGGGAAGCTGGAGCTGGGTTTAGAGCTGAAATACTCTGACTTTGAACTATCTCCTATGCTAGAAAGAAATGAAGCATTTAGATTTCCTGTTGCAATTCTGGGGTACTGTTTTCTCATGATAAGTTTAAAAGTGTTGTGGTTTAAGTCCAGCCAGCAACTAAACACCATGCAGCTGCTTACTCACTTCCCCCACCCCCTGCAGTGGGATGGGGGAGAGAATCGGATAAAACCACTAAAACTCGTGGGTTGAGATAAGAACAGTTTAATAGAATAGAAAAAGAAGAAACTAATGATGATAATAATAACAATAATAGAATTACAGTAATAATAATAAAAGAATTGGAATATACAAACCAAGTGATGCACAACATAATTGCTCACCCCTCGCCGACTGATGCCCAGTTAGTTCCCAAGCAGCAATCCACCCCGACCAACACCCCCCAGTTTATATACTAGGCATGACATCACATGGTATGGAATACCCCTATAGCCAGTTTGGGTCAGCTGCCCTGGCTGTGTCCCCTCCCAACTTCTTGTGCCCCTCCAGCCTTCTTGCTGGCTGGGCATGAGAACCTGAAAAATCCTTGACACAGTATAAACACTGCTTAGCAACAACTGAAAACATCAGTCTGTTATCAACATTATTTTCACACTAAATCCAAAACATATCACTATACCGGCTACTAGAAAGAAAATTAACTCTATCCCAGCCAAAACCAGGACAAGTGTCTTTAACAATAATTCCTCAAGACCAGTGGTAATATTGGCTCATCAGCAGTGTACAGCTAGTGTGGGATTCTTGCTTTTGATGACACAAAGCTGGTGAAGGGTCTAGAGAACAAGTCCTGTGAGGAGTGGCTGATGGACCTGGAGTTGTTTAGTCTAGAGAAAAGGAGGCTCAGGGGAGACCTTATTGCTGTCTACAACTACCTGAAAGGAGGTTGTAATGAGATGGGTGTCAGTCTCTTTTCCCAGGTAACAAGTGATAGGACAGAAGGAAATGGCCTCAAGTTGCACCAGGGGAGGTTTAGATTGGATATTAGTAAAAATTTCTTCACTGCAAGGGGTATCAAGCACTGGAACAGGCTTCCCAGGGAAGTGGTTGAGTCACCATCCCTGAAGGTATTTAAAAGACACTTAGGGACATGGTTTAGTGGTGGACTTGGCAGTGTTAGGTTTACAGTTGGACTCAATGATCTTAAGGGTCTTTTCCAACCTAAATGATTCTGTGATTCTGTGACACAAGCTCCCACCAGTGTCTAGTGTGTGCACATGTTGAACATCTTCTCCTGCTTTTTTCTCAGCTTGTTTGCACCCCTACCACATGGCGGATCTCCATGGTGATAATGGTTGCCGTCACACTTGCTGCATCCTTCCTTGTCGAGGTGAGCATGCTTCACTGAATGTACCTGTCAGTACTAATTGAAGAGATGAAAGGGTCAGGTCTCACTCTTTCTCCCTTCTCCACAGCCCAGCTTGGGAATATCTAGTAAAACAGCAACCATTGCTGCTACCTTGCTATTACTCTCTTTCCTCAAAGACCCACATATGAATGATCAGATATAAGGGAATGCAAGGCCCAACCACCTTTTCTTTCCTCTGGTGAGTGGGATGTATCAGGCCCTGCCCCATGCTAGAGAACTATGGGCAGTCTTTGGTGTTTTCTATTCAGATCCTGGACTGTCAGGAGAAGCTGGTCCCAGTTTTCTGGTAGAGAGCTCTGGTGGAGCTAGTATGAGAAGTGGTCAGTAAGAGGCTATTTAAGGGATGTGGATGAGCAGGACAGGCTGGGAGATCTGCATCTCCACTACTTGCCCTGTGTGTGTCTTGTGGATGAAGAGGAAAACTGCTGTCCAGGTCCTCCAGAATCTTCCTTTTGCTCTTACTTTTACAGGAAGCTGTCATCGAGAACAGACCCTTATGGCTGCTTCTGAAAAAGACCTTCCGGTACCACTCAAAGAGCCATTACAAGAGGCTGCAGCGAGTGTTGGAGCAGGACTCAGCCTGGCCACCTCTGAATGAAACCTTCTTCTCAGAATCTGTGGCAATATCAGTAGAGGGAAGTATGGGAGGCCATAGCAATCCAACATTTGACAGCAATGAAGACACACTGTGAAGGAAACTGCAGAGGACATGTCCAGGGCAGTTGCAGTTGGCTGTAGAAGGACTATCTCAGAGATACAAGAAAAGAGGAAGGATTGACGCATCACTGCCCCCCCATTCTGAGACTAACTAGCTCATTTTAATAAGCTCATGGCTTATTTTTAAATTAACTGGAAGCAGAAAAGCTGTCTGCAGTAGCGTGAAGCCACAACAGCATTTGTCCTGTCCCCTTGCCCATGTATGAATGGCTGCCAGCTGTAAATGGAACAGCTTGCTGAATATTGGCAAAGTATTTGTGGTTGAAACACCACATTGCTGCATCCCTCTCTTGAACTGCATCATGCAGTCCATAAAGGTAGGGGCTCCTCCAGATGAGAAGTAGCTAATTCACATACCAGCACTCTGGGGAGATCCTCTTTGAGAAGACAAGTAGAGCTTACTCCTGATAGAGGCTGCTGAACATAGGCAGGTCCTGGGATTCCTATAGCTCTCAGGGATTCAGATACTGCTACCTGGTACCTGGTGTCTGTTGTTTTTTTTTCCCCCTCTGGCAATGCTTGGCTTTCTGAAGCTGGAAGGAGCTGCAAATAGCCAAAGGCTTCTAGAAGCATCTACTCCCAGCACCATTATGATCTTCCTATGATGGGAAAAATGCAGAGCTCTATTGCTAGTTCACTGCTACCAGGCAGCCTGTTTGCCCTCTTCT
Source organism: Elanus axillaris (assembly GCA_026212715.1). Taxonomy (NCBI): domain Eukaryota; kingdom Metazoa; phylum Chordata; class Aves; order Accipitriformes; family Accipitridae; genus Elanus; species Elanus axillaris. The sequence continues at coordinate 28,604,248 of JANZLQ010000089.1, forward strand.
CAGTTTAAAATGTGGTACTTGCATTTTCTGGATGAAAAATGTTTTGACCTACAAAGCAGAATGATTCCATTGTTTAACAATTCTTTTTTGAGGGAAGTATTTGTTTGGGATATCCATTTTAAAAAAAGTAGAATGAAATACATGACAATTGCACATTATGATCTCATCCTGTGGCTCTACAAGGACGTGCTGTTCCTTGTGGTGTGAGTTTGCTCTACTAGAGCTGATGCTAGACAGCTGGGCTGCCACCTGGCATCAGCTCCTGGTTTACCAGTGCCAAAAGAACCAGATATTGAAGGGGTTACTACCCCCACAGACCTAAGTCCTGAATTAAAAGACAGGGAGCCAGCTAGGTCCCAGCATAATTTTATTGAATTCTATGGCATGCTCTTAAGTTGAACCATCTGAGGTTTTGGCTCTGGTTTCCAACCATAACTGCACATGCTACACACCATGTGTCATTTATCAACTCGTGTCCCTCACCTGTTAACCTTTGATGGTGACTTTTACTCTGCTCTGCTGCTTCTGCCATACATAAATGCAACAGCACTGCACATTTCTGCAGGTTTTACCTACTCAGAAAAAAAAGCACTTCTACCAGCATATGTTCTCTTAGCCCTTTGTTGCTAGGCTGACTTGCTGCTCATCGTATTTTGCAATGTCGATCCCCAGCTGGGTAAAACAAGGTATCAGTCAGGGAGGCTTCGAAGCAAGAGGAACACTTCCTTCTTTGGATAAGGTGTGCAGGGGAGTTGTCCCCTTTGAACCAACTGCACAAATTTTTTTCCCACCTGGAGCTTCCCCATGCTTTTTTGGGATGGGGCTGAGAAGCACTTTAGGAGCAATTCAGTGCTGGGGACTGTATGTTCTCCACTATTCAATGCTAAAGCACTTTTGCATTGCCACAGAAACCCAGAGAATCAGGCAGGCTGGGAGTCATGGTAAAGATTCCTTTGGTCTTTTAGGGTAAGAAGTAGCTCTGGAAAACCAAGAGCAAATCAGAGATTATGGATTGTTTTGATACAACATGTCTGTACTAGAACAGTGTTTGAAAAGAATTTGTCTTGAATCAAAAAATAACTAATACTATTTTTCTAAAAAAAAACCCCATCCAACAACAAACCAAAAATGTTTCAACTTGAATAAAACATTTATTTGACTCAAAGCAAATTTTTCCCATCTTAGACAGAGTAAATACCTTCCTACCTACTGCAGTTTACCTAACAGGAAGTACCTGCCACAAAGCTACACAACTTCACACAAACCAGAAATGGTTCACATTTATTAATAAAAGTGTCTCCAAAGTTAGCATGCATTCCCACTTTGCAGCAAAATGCATTAGAAAGTGAAGGCTAAATGCTCTATGCACGCCTTGCAGCTTCAGGAGACACCAAAGAGCAGGTTGGTGGAATTATTCCTGCCATTCTCTGTTTGAGATACAGTAACATTTTCCTTGGAGACAAAATTTGCTGTCCTATTTATGAACTCCCACACACAAGAAATATGTTGCTGCATGTGATGAACTGGCAGCTGCAGTAGCATTGCAGATTGACTATACTGTCAGTATCAACTTGTGGCAAACCTGTGGCACTTGTAGGGTCCACAAGGTAAAGACCTGCTTGCCTGCTGCTGAATTACAGCCTTACCTGCAAGCAGAATTCAGGTGCTAGGTGATACTTAACCTCTGCCCCTCTTTAAGATGTCAGTCTTGTGTTCCACCTTCCTATGCAAGGCCAATGTCTCCAGCCATACTGGGACACATTTTATTATCTTCCCTCAGTGGTGTCAGCCACAGTTCAATCAGCAGAGCTATGTGGTGTGTCCCAGCTGCACTGAACTGCTTATATAGCGTAACTCGGTGGCAGTTGGGAGGCAAATGATGTTAGGCACATCCTTGCTGCAGAAAGCAGCTCGTACACGCACATCAATGCCCCTGTGTTCTGCTTCCTCTCCTCTGGTGTAACATCAGAGGTCCCAGTTCACACCCCAGTGCCAGGCTGGTCCCCTCAGACTTGGACTGGGAATGTATTTAGGGTCAGGATGAGGAATAAGCAAAAATAAAAGGTTGAAGTGTGTTAGGATTCACATCTGCGTTTTGCATTTTGAGGGTCTTTTGAAAGGATCTTACACTTCTGGAAATCAGGGTGGCAACAAGCAGCTTCCTGCCTGCACAGCTTGCCTACCAGGCATCTGCTATGCTCCTTTTTCCCAGCCTCACCTGTGCATGCAAGAGAGGCTGGTACAATATAGGCACTCAATTCTGTCTAAGCGGCTGAACTTGCTGGTTGGCACTCCCAGCTGACAGAACAGTAGAGAAACAGAATTAAAACTTAGCCATTTAATGAAAAGAGTTGTTTTGTAGGGGTATTATAGGGGTGGTTTGCAAATTCCAAGGCTGTGTAAGGACAGAGACAGACTGAGAGCCCTGGATGTGGCTTCCACAGTTCCTGTCTGCAGTCCAAGCTACCCAAACACAGCTGAAGAATCCCCTAGAGGACTGAAGCTCCAGGCTCACTTTCTCCTTTTGTGACTGACAGTGGACACCAGTTGGAAAGACCACCAGTGATCTTTGCCAGCAGACACTGTCCATCCTGTTTAGCTTTCAGAGCACAAGTCGTACAGGATCATCCCATCCTTTCAATACAGACTGTAGAGCAGGAATGTGGACATGCCGGCCTATGGCTTGAGTCCAAAGCTCTAGGCAAGACAGGCATTCATTGACCAGATCAGTCTTTCTGCCCCAGTGACTGGGTTGTTGTGAGGTCAGGCAAGCATACAATTCAGGGAAGAACGTGAGGACATGTGGAACTGCCCATGCAAGGCTTGGTGGCCATGTTGCAGTGACAGAGGGTGCCTCTGGAGGGCTGAAGGCACCATGGTACTGTCTCCCAAAATTTGGGGGTATTGATATAGCACATGCCATGGGCTGATGATTGTCTTCCTCTGCCTGGAAGTTGTGCCACAGGAAAAAGGGCCCTCGATACTGACAGGATCCTCAGGAGAAATTGAGAACATCTCCAGGAACAGAGCAGAAATAAGGGATGTCACATATGCCCCGCTGTGCCTTGGAGGGCAGCTGGAACAAGTGGTGGATTACCAGCACGTGATCTGTGGTGTGGGCTGTGAACACTGGAGAACATGTTGTGTTGCTACATACCAGAGATATTAAATGCTTGTTGTAGCTGCCTTTTAAACTTCCAGGGAGAGATTGCACATTTGTATGGACCATGTTGTGCCTGATCAACTGTATACATTACACAGAATGCAGCCTGACTTATTTGCTGAAAGAAATATAAATTTAGTTATAAATCTCTTTTTGCTTCTTTGGGGACAGAGGGTGCTATTTTACTGCTCTCTGTAGATTACATGCAAGTTTCTTTATGCTTCAAAAGAAACTTTTGGCATGGCTATAGCTTCACATTCCCTTACAGCTGAATGAAGACCTCATACCTGAGCAAAAATAGAGCTTTATTAAGTGCACAAAGAAGGAAAAGGACCTGAAGAGCAGTAAGGTGGGACTTGCTGTGCACCAATAAAGGAAGAGAGTTCAAATCATGAAAAGTAAGAGGATGAAAAAGGCAGGCAGCCTCAGCATGTCCCTGTCCTGTCTCTGTGCCTCCTCCTGCCGTGGCTCTGGGCAGAGAGCTCTTCGCCCTCTGGATTTGGCCCACTCAGAATCTGCCAACATCCCCCATTCTTGACTAAGCAGCTGAAAAGGGACTGGAGCTGTATTCAGAGCCAGAGTTGAACTGAAGAGATTTGGTTTGCCCTCTGGCAGGGTTTCCTCTCCATAGCAGTCCAGTGAAGCTGGGGACACAGCCTTCTGGTTTGACTTGTCAGCTAGGAAGGCTGCAAATGCCTCTAGGCATTACCCCCTGTGCAAAACTGGAGGCCTTGCCTGGCATCTCAGGGAAATGGTGGCAAAGGCAGAGCTCTGAACAAGCTCTCCAGGGCTCCCACCTTACACTTGCTGCCCTTCTCTTGATTTCTGAAATACCTGACTCTCCAATGCATCTTCAGTGCCTGCAAAAGTCAAGGCAGAGATCCAACAGACCCAGGCTGCCTTCCCCATACTACACTGCAGCCTCTCCTCCTAAGTCGGCCTAAGTCAGCGAGGTGGCCAGGTGAGGTACATAGATAGCTAATAGAAATATACAGCCAAGGTACTTAGGCAAGGCAGCATGTGTTTTGGCTCCAGCTGCAGGAATTGCACATAAAAGTCCAGATCTCCTTGAAGAGCCCTTCAGTGATCCTGCCTTGGATGTGTCCCAGTGTTGCCGAAATCCGGAATAACACTCCTTAACAGCAATGAGAAGTTAAGAAGCAGGCACTCCTTTATTGCAGCGC
>JANZLQ010000089.1:28610150-28628069 GCA_026212715.1 Elanus axillaris
TACCTATTAAACTGTCTTTATCTCAGCCCATGAGTTTTCTCACTTTTACTCTTCTGATTCTCTCCCCCATCCCACCGCAAGGGAGGTGAGTGAGTGGCTGTGTGGTGCTTAGTTGCAGGCTGGGGTTACCTTCTTGGCTCCCCTGCCTGCAGATTAGGTGAAGAATACAGTCATTAAACCTGTGGTCTGTTTACAAGCTTTAAAAATGTCAATCATCTCGGCATCTGTTAGGACTGCTCTCAGGTAACCCAACCTGTGAGATGGCTGGGGCACAGCAGGTAGAGGTAGAGCGAGGACACTTGGGGCAAGAGATCCAGCTGGTAACTAATAGCAGTTGGACACTGGGATAAAGGGTTTGAAATCAAGCATGGCTTTGCTTTTCAATAGCTTTGTTCAGCTGTTCAATACAGCTAAGTTTTTTTTAATAACTTGGTATCAGACACTCACCAATGCTGGGAATAAACCTGATCAGAGCCCAGGGAAGGAGAAAGAGGAGGGCAGAATCACGGGAACATCAGGAGAAATACAAACCCAGTAGAAAATACACAAAACAAAATACAGATGGGACTGCAGAAATGTAAGTCCTGATGGACACTGCTGTGCAGGTATCTCATTGCAGTCTGGTTGGTCCCAGGAATAAATAGCATGGTCCTTCTATATAAGGTTACCTGAATCTAAATTCACAGAGAACCATTGCACCACTGCAATTAAGGTCTGGGCTGTGCTTTAGTGAACTTGGACAGGGATTCCTGCAGAAATCACAGTAGTGTGAGGCTGGTGGGGACCTGACATGGTTATTTTGTCCATCTCCCTGCTCTGAGGCAAGACCTACCTATCCTTAGCTCATCCTTGGCAAATTATGTCCTGCTTTTCCTTAAAACCTTCTATTATACAAGATTTACCCCTGCCCTAGGTAATGTGTTTGAGTATTTTACTTTCCTTTAAATTAGAAAATCTTCCTGAATAACTAAACGAACTCTGAAAATCTCATTGCTTAATCTAACAAGAAATTAGTCTAATTTCTCCTTGTCTCTAATAAGAATAGGAGAAAAACAATAGTTGACTGTCTTCTTTTGTGTATTGTAAGAGTTATTTGTTTCCCTTCAGCCTTTTCTTTTCTAGTTTAAACAAACTCAGTAATCCAACTTTTCCTCATGGGTCATATTTTCCAAACTTCCTATCTCTTGCCATTTAGGTCACACCTTCCTAAAGCCTGAACTCCAGCCAAGGACATGCTAACAGGGAGTTGAGTGGAATAGTTTCTTCCCATCTTACAGATCCCAGCAGCCTCCTGCCACTGTGGCTCAGAATGACCGTCATATTTTTTGGCAAGAGGAAACTCAACCTGCAGTTAGCTACGTGTCCTTCTCTGTCATACACCTGCTTGGCCACTACCTCCCCATTTTGCACTTGCTTCCTCCAGCTACCAAGTGCGGCATTTTACTGAATTTCATATAGTCATTTCAGACTATTTGGCCAGCATCCTAAAATCATGCTGCATTGTTTCTTTCCTCTAAAACAGGTGCTTTCATCGTCTCCATGTCATGAACACCTTTCAGTTGTCTTCTCCATCCTGTTATCCAAGCTGCTAACTAAAACATTAATATTTTTGGGTCCCCTGGGATGGACAGCAAACCACTGACACCTACTTAGGGTTCAACTCTTCAGCCCTTCATAAAAGAATCCTATTTCTCAGTGCCTTAGTATCTCATGGGGAGCTCTGTCAAAAGCCTAAATGTGCCACATTAGCTGCTTCTCTCTTGTTCCCTGGAGCATCTCCCTGTCAGGGAGGAAATTAGATTGGTTTGATAGGATCTTCCTGTGACAGATTCATGGTAGTTGCTCCTTATCACTACATTATCCCTTAGGTACTTACAAACTGACTGCTTAAGAATTTTCTCTCACATCTGTCTCTGTATTTGAGTTGGGCTTACTGGCCTGTAATTCCCTGAGTCCTTTTTTGCCTTTTCAGGTGCTGGCTCCACAGCTTGGTGGACGGGGGCTGGAGGTGTCCCATGCAGCTGGGGGAGCACTTTGCAAGCTCAGGCCGTGGTGGTAGTGGTGGGCATCCTGCTGCGCCATGCAGGGAAGCTGCTGAGACTCAGGTCCAGAGACTGGAGGTCATATTCCTGTAAATGAAATGCACCTCACCCTGGATGATCAAAATAGAGAGAAGTAGTAACACCACCCAGGTAATGATACCTCTCTTGAGTTTCCTTCCCCTGGAGAGTTACAGGAGGCGTTGGCTGGTAGGCAGTCACCTACTTACAGTAACTTACAGTTACACCTACTTACACCTACTTACCTACTTACAGCACTTTATATCTTTGTGTACAAGCCTTTTGCCGCAAGAATGTCCACAAAGGACACAGCTGGACTTTGTGTAAGGGCCAGGTACAAGACCCTTTAGAAATGGGCACCGCTTCCAAAAACCAGGGAGTAGAATGTTTGCAAGTAATCATGTCCAGGGAGCTGCACGACAGTGGCTTATGTGCAGAACAGTGTGGTGGACAAGCTTATGGATGCCTCTCAGAGGAGAGGTAATGACAAAGGGGCACTGTTTACTTACATTGAAATCTGATTCAATTCAGGCTTTAGGTAGTTCAAAATTACAATGATTTAAAAAAAAAAAAGGAAAATACATATTTTTGCACCACCTCCCTGATTTTTCAGGATTCTTCAGCATTTGGTCCATGTTTGCTGTTTCACGGACACAACTGCAGCTGGCAGAACCCCCCAAAGATGGATCTGGTTGGACTATGCAGAGCCAGCCCCACATAGATTCAGGGTGCAGCAAAGTGACAATTGCTCTTTGGTCATCCTAGGGTCAGGCAGCCTGGCCTCTCCTTGCTCTGTTTCAAAGAGAAGAAACATGGATAAATGCTTTTTTCCCCTTAGTAGTCTGCCTAGTGAAAGGTGTTTCTCTCAGTTATTGGAGCTCTTTCCAGGATGGAGCTGCAGGTTGAGGGAGACTTAAAAGGACTCCAGACATGCTGCACTGTGGTCCTCGGGTATTGTTCTCTCTCCCACTGGGGGAAGGAGAATTTAGAAGAATTCCTGATTTACTGTCACTAGGGAAATACATTGTGTGCCAAGACTGTGTCTCTTTATGGAGTTTAAATCCCCTTGTCTCTTCAGTGATAGAGAATTGCTTCTCTGTGGCTGAGCCAAAAAGGCTCTGAGCAAACTCAGAGCCATTGTCTCTATTCACACAAACATGTACTTTATTCCAGGACTATAACACAGCACATTTTTCCTGCCTGGATAAATGGTTGTTTTCAGACTTTGTGACAGAAGGAGAAATGGGGGAGACAGAGCAATTTCAGGTTAATGCCTGAAAAATGTCTCTGACAACACTGAAAGCTGGGACACAAGAGTCTGGAAGATGCACAGTGGGGCTCCCAAGCCTGCCTGCCACTGCTGTCCCTGCCAGGGGGACTGGTTGGAGACTCTATCTCTCCCTGCTTTGCAGGGGTTCACGCTGCATGCTGTTCAAGGGTCCTGTGTTGCCCAGCTGGGCTTCTCCAAAGGAGACATCCAGCCTGGTTGCTCTTTCCTTCTAACTCAGGCAGAATTTGAACCAAAGCTCATGTTTGAGGCAATGCCCAGAGCTAGTGGGGAAGGTCAGACCAGACCCACACCTGAAAACCACCTCTCCATCATGCACCTCCACTGTGCTGAAACCAAACCCAGGCCCGAACACTGTGATCTCCCCAAAGCAGATGCTTCTCTGTGACATGCTGGAGGTGGTTCCTGGCACTAGGATGGCTGCTCTAGGGTCAGCTCTGCACGGGTCTGTGGCACTCTCCCACCCTTCTCCTTACCGTGTGCCCCGATTTCCCTCAGAGCCCTGTGCAGAGCCATCTCTCTGGCACAGGACTGCAGGCGTCCACCAGAGATCTGCTCCAGCCAGCCCCACCCTGGCAAACGCAGCAAAGCCAGGAGGCAAACACACGTCTTGCATAAGCCAGGCATTTAAGGTCTTTACACGTGAGGGTGGATTTTCCTCCCTCTCCTGGGAGCCTAATAAGAAGCGTGTGCACTGTGAGACTTTCAAAGGCAGCAGGCAGGACCATGGTGAGAGTAACTTTAACACTGGCCTGAGTTCAAGTCAGTAATGGCATTCAACATTGCTTGACCCCACCAAAAAGAACATCTAGGACTGAAAACAACGTGGTCAGATGGAGGAAAAGCCTTGGAAGGATCATTGTGTGCTTCCCAACAAGGATGAAGAAAATGAGCTGGTAAGGAGTGGGGGACAACGCTGGGTTTTGGTTTCCTTATGCACCTCTTTTCCCACATGCCCATATTGGATATGCCTCCACTTCTTCACCTTCACTCCCCATTCGGGCACTGTCTCTTCAACACAGCTTTGGTGAAGGCAAAAAACCTGGATTAGTCCTTGCTGACTTTGAGACTGTTTTTTGCAAAGTAAGGGCTAAGTGAGGAGCATACTACTTAAGTCCTGAGGCACAAAACATGGAAGAGACCTCTTTGTCCACCAGAAGTCACCTGGCCAGGGAGCACTGCCCCTTTCCCCACTGTCTTTTCCATTGTCTTTTCCATCCTAATTGTGAGGATCTCTACTGATGAGTACACTTTCCCTTACTGGGTCATCTTGTATCAGAAAACAAGTCATAGGGAAAGTGCTTACAAATGAATTTTATCATGGACAATTGTCTGAAGTAGTGATTAAATCACTCTTCCTGAAATGTATGGGTCTTTGCTGCTTACCAGCTCTAGGAAGGCTGGGCAGATGACCAAAGTCTACTGTGGCTCTCATGGCAGGAATCCCTTGTTTCTTAGTCTTCTAAAGCAGCTTTTATGGAGCTGCTCTCTCCTTACAAGGATTTTTTATTAATGTTAATTGAATCTACTTTCTGTCTTTGATTGTGATTGATTATTGCTTATGTGCAGCAGCCTGGAAAGGCTGCACAAAGTAAGTGCTTTGCAAAGGCAATGAGTTGGAAACTTTTCCTCTACCTGCTAACATGGAGTGGTTGCACAGTGTCACTGTTTGCCCAGCCTTTGGGACTAAGAATGTGCCTCCATCATGGGGATGCAGGTGCTCAGGGCATGCACAGGTGGGAGAGATCCTGCAAACAGTGACACTGGAGATGCTGTGAAGCACCTGCTGGCAGCCTCTGCTTGCGGAGAACAGAGACTCCTGTCCTGGGGGAGCATGCTGCTGTGCTTCCACTGCATGCAGCACATACATATCTCTAGCAAATACAGGAGTGACAGGACTGTATTTTACACCTGTGCAGAGGCATCTACTTCCGTGTCCACTCTGTGAACTGGAAATATCTGGATTCCAGCTGTTCCTTGCACAGAAAGCTAGAGGAGAAAGTCTTACTCCCATTCTCACCAGACTCTCTGCCCCGCAGAGCACACCTGCACCTCTGTATCAGGATTGCTTGCAGGGCTACTAATAGCGGTGGGGCTTCAGTGTCTCTGGCTGCCTTCAGTAAATTCCTGCTGGGATCTGGCAGCTGTTTATGTGAGTTTATTTTAGACTTGGATGCTCAGGTCAGCTGTAGCAGTCTGGCTCCAGCAAAAAATGAAAAATCTGCTGTGGGAGTCAGGTAAGGAGTCAACTAGGGATCATCAGTGTCATGCTGATCGCTACAGGCAGTGTTCTTCAGGGGGTCACTAGCTGATATGTGGATATGGCCATCAATGCCTGCCTCTACTTGCATAAGAAGCAATGGGGATGCCACCTCCCCAATGAGGATGGAGAGCCAGGATGGATGGATGGAGTGAGGCTGTTGCCACAAGCAGCCTTTTAGCTGGGAGTCAGTGCACCCCAGATGAGCTGCACCCACTTCCAGGGGAACCTCTCTTGCCCCATCCAGCTTGTGCCTGCAACCCTGCTGGCAGAGGAGGGCCCTGGCTCTGTCCTGGATGGAGCTGACAGCCTGCCTTGTGCCAGGTTGTCTGCGTCAGGCTGAGTGGTGTTTTTCATAATACATTTTCCTACAGTCTTGTTTGCCAGAGCAGCCTTGCTTCCAGGTATTGCACTTCCTGGAAAACTTTTCTTACTGCAGACAGGCTCAGTGGGGTAAATCAGCCATGAACATGGGTTCCCTCAGCTCCGGCTTTCAGTGCTGCCTTCTAAGTACTCTGTGAATGCCGTGTGTATTCTCTGAGAACAGGCTGTGCGCTAGCACAGACTGCCTTTGTACCTCTCTTGTGCAGAGCGATCCAGTTGATCAGCCACGTGTTGCAGCCGTAGGAGGACTGACTGCACCAGCCAAGGCCATCCCGCTGGCCCGGGGTGCTGGGGCTCCTGCCTGGCCCTGAGCCGGCACAGGGGTGAGGACCTGGCATGACCCAGCTCGGGGGGGTCCTGCAGCCTCAGAAGGGTCACCTCCCCAGCACCCTGGGTGTCAGGAGGGCACAGCACAACTTCACTTATTTAAACCATCCCTTTTAGACATGTACAGTGTGCTTCTATTAATTATCTTCCATCATGGCTAATGCATTTTTGGGTTCCTCAGTTGCTGTGCTTAACATACAGCTGTGTGCTAGAGCCCCGCTTGCTGGCAACAGCCCGTGTTCAGCTTGCGCTAGAAATCCCCAAATGCTCTCGCTGGGCAGCTCCCAGCCTTGCACTCACCCAGTCCTAAGACCACAGCTCTTCCCCAGCCTTCCCTCCACCTTTGGCTGCGGATTTGATCCTCTCCAGTCCCTTTGGGGTGATGGATGAGTTGTGGTCCCATGCACCTCCTGTCACTCCAGCCACCCCTATAACAGGCCGCTTGTTTTCCAGGCCTGCATTTGGAGTGTATTTGTAAAAACCCTGCTATGAAAAGGCAAGCCAATGAAAATCTCCTTGAATTTCCTTGTTTGTGGACACTGGTTTGTCCTCCCACCCTGAAAACAGCATTTGTATTTATTGATTTAAACTTCTGTGGCCTCCACAGGAATAATATTTTGTATACAGTAGGGCTGCACATCTACAAGCTACAGAGCTGGTTTGAAATGGATTTTGCTAACCTGGTATAAGGGCTGCATGATCGTCTTTATTTCAGTTCAGCTGCATTGATTTCAGCTTAGTTTATGTTGATTACGATCAGAGTTCGGATAAATCAAGTTAATGGCTCTCTTAAAGCTAAATAGGTGCTTATTCCACTGCCTTTAAATCACTTGAAAATTTTATTTGAAGTTGAACCAGTACAATTGTTTGAAGAAGCCCTCTCCTAGCAGCTCTGCTTTGTTGCAAACCCTATCCTGTAAAGCACCAGTTATCCCTCTGGCATTTCTCTGACAGATATTCCAGATGTGGGACTTTCTTATTTTTATTCTTTTTTTATATATAATTTAAACCACCATTTCCTCACCCTCCTCTCAACTACATAAGCCATGTCAATAGGTTACACTATCCCATGGCATTGTGTACTTTAGTTGGCAAGCTTTTCCAGAAAAACATTTGGTGTAGTCACAAGTAGACATACAAAACTATTTCCTTTTACTTACTACCTCTGCCCACGTCTGCAGGGTCATTTGATACCTCCCCGGGGGCAGGTGCTTCATGTACCTGCTACCTGCTGGGTGGGTAACTGTTACCTGTGGTCCGGGTTAGGTCTCTCACCTCAGTGATTGCTCCTGCAGCTCCTTGCATGGGCCTGTCGTGCAGCACCCGTGAGCAGCGGCCGGCCGGCAGCATGGGTGCTGGCACCAGGGCGATGGACCAGGTGTGGGCAGGGCAGCACCGCAGCCACTTGCCTGTGGTGCCACTGCTTCTGCCGCTTGCTCCTGAGCGCGGTTGCTCTCCTGCCCTCCTGTCCGTCGTCATCAGCCCTAGGGTAAAGTCGCAGGGAGTGCCTGGAGCTGGGCTTTTTGGAGTGGGGAGGAGGGCTGAGAAGTGGCTGGGAAGTGCCCTATATAGGAAAACAAATGGATCATGGCAGCAGGAATGGAGACACCTGATGAAAACAATTGTTTGGGGGTGGTGGTGTGGGGTGGGTTGTGTTGTTTTGTTTGTGGGTGTTGTTTTGGTTTTTTTTTTTAGCAGTGGATACAACACAAAGAATTAAATGTCTTTTACTAAGTTTTCATTTCAGCCTTAAACCAAAATTCTTTTTCCAAATAAACTTTTATACAATCTACCGCAGCATGGATGGCACAACATGAGGCCCGTGGTGGGGGCTGCCTGGGTTCCCACCTTGGTGCCTGTGGGGAAGCTGAAAGGGACACTCACATGGCTGCTGAGGGGGTTGGTGTAGGGCTGCAGGGCCAGGGTGGCACCTACCACGGCTGCTGTCTCAGTGCTGCAAGAGCTGTGGCCAGGCTGGATGTGAGTGGCAAAGGGTTGGCATCCCTGGGTGCTGTGAGCTCCCAGCTGTGGATGGAGCGTCTCTCCTCATGCCCTGCTGGGTGCTGAGAGGGCTGGGAAAGCACCCACCGTGTAGAGAATGATCCAGTTATGCTACAGGCATTAAAGTTATTATTAGCCCATGGGTAGGTTTAAAGCAAACCAAAGGTACAAAAATCCAAAGTTCTTCTCAAGTGGAAAAACTAAAGCTATGGACTTAAAAATCTTCACAAGCAATGGAGCATCACTGAATAGATGACTACTGGGCCATCAAAATGAAAGGGCAAGTAGGGAAGATGACAGACAACCTGGGGAATAAGTTGGAGGAAGAGAGTGTACAGAGCAAAAACAGCCCTTCCATATTTGTTTTCAAGGTAAGGTGTATGTGGTGGAAGATAACACACCAGTAGGTATGGTACCTGAGAGGTGTTCCTTGGGACTTGGCAGCTTGCTTTCCCTGAGGCAGGTTCTGTGCCCCTGCTGCAAGGTAGATTTCAGCAGTCAGCACTAAGTTTGCATGGAGACATCCTTGGTGGGAGGCAGGGCTGTTTGGTGCTAGCGCTGCAGTTAGAGAACTGTTACCGTGAAGGGTCAGCTGCAGTCCTGATGGTAAAAGCTCCAGACTGGAGTTAATTCTTTGTTAATCCTGGGAGAGCTGATTTGAGAATGCTCCTCCACCGGCAGCAGCCCAGCAGCATCCTCCTTTCAGCAGCTCTGCTGTATTCTTAACTATGCCACATCAATCGGCAAACTCTCATTTCCAAAAATGACCTCAGGCAGTTATGAGGTAAGGCTTCAGTTACCAGCCTTTCTTTTCAATACACTTGCGTTTCCTGATGAACAAACACCAAGGTCAAACTTGTTAACAAAGAATGCTTTCTCTTTGTAGTACAGGAGATTTTTGGCTACAACTCAAGGCTGCCGAAAGGCCTTGTGCATTGCTGGATACATCTTGTCCTGTGGGGCTCTGCTGCTGCTGTTTTACTGGAAGCCTGAGTGGGATGTGTAGGCAAACTGCAGCCGCTGTAGCTTGGAAGAAGCGGACATTGTTCTGCTCAGAACAACAGTAGGTGAACCCTCGTAGCCGGTTGTTATTTGCAGAACCTATTGTTTTCACAGACAGGGCAACCTGTCTGTCTTTGTCTGCATGATGTAGCAGGTTAATAGCACTTTCCACTTTGGAAGTGGAGCCGCAGGGGCAAGTCAAGCTTCAGAGGACCAAGCATTTTTATTTGCAGAGTTTGAAATACTGTGTAAAAGACCATGTTTACACTAAAAAGGCTGCAGCCACTCTGCCTGAAGGCTGGGCTCAGAGCAGGCTTCAGGCATTGCTGCTGCCCATCCACAGGCTCCAGCAGCTGCCCTCTGCCAATAACATGTTCCACAAAACAGCTCTGCCTCTTCCCTTCCTTTATGTGCATGGGGTGCAGCCAACTGACTTCAGCAGAGTGATCATCTTCAGAAGTTGTGGCTGGTAGTAGCCTTTCTGCTTTAAATTTATTGGAGAATGCTGAGGATATAGGTTTTAGAGATCTAGATTTCAGGCATTAGTTATATTCTAAGACTCCATGACTGTAAATTAAAACCCAGCATAATTCTAGCAGAGCAAACAATTAAGACACTTAATGCTCAACATTGCAATGATATTCCTAAAATAAATGCACTCAAACCACTAAATGAGTAATCTATTGCTCATTGTAACTAGATATGTTAGACTAAACTGATTAAAGGACAATTCAGTCTGACAAATGCATGTAAAGCAGTAAAGCTGAGTTGCTTTTGGCTATGGATGTATAGCAAGTAACACAGCATTATAGGATTTTTGTAGAGCAAAGTAGCTGGTGCTGAGGACTCAATGTCTGCACCAGAAGTGTTTCAGAAAGCTTTTACTTCCAACTAGCTCTAGTCTGATCCCATAGACTGAATATCCATCCAGTAGCTATTGAAGCACATCTTCTGGTTTAGTTTCATCTTCCCTAAAATTGCTCTGCAGCATGAACCAAAGCAAATGGAGGTGATTGTGAGAGTGACTTCAAAGTGCTTTACTGATTGGTACTAAATCACTGATACCAACATGCCTGTTACTATGGACTTACATTTGCTATGATTGCAATGATGCCACAGTACTGTAGTTCTCTGGGAATCTCATATATACTTTCCAGAGTCAGGAAATATTATCACAGGCAATATTTTGGGCTCATCACTGAACTGTGCTCTGTTTCTCTAGGATGAGTTTCAGAGGTACAGCTGGAAGAAAGTGACCTGGATTGATTTGTTCACATTGGCTCTACCTGTTGGTGGTAATTCAGATGGTCCTCTTGTAGCTGATAAAGATTCTGTCATAGAGCTGTAATGAAGCCACAGTTAAAGGTATGTCATCTATAAAACAGAGAAGAAAGATGACAGGGAGGAGGTGTGTGAAAATGGGAATCAAAGCACCTGGAGGCTCCCAAGGGTGCTCTGTCAGCATCTTCCCGCAAATCTTGTTTACATAAGCTCAAGTTTTCCCCTAAAACATGGGGAAGCATTTCTGTAACAGTAAGATTGTTTTCCCTTGAATGGCAAAATGAATTTTTGCTATTTGGTCTTGCAGATGTGATGTATCCAGGTGCAGAAAATCCATTATATTTGGGACTTTTCTGTAAAAGAATTCAAGAAAGTTGGGTGAGTGTCAACAGCCTGTTACAAAACCCTTTGTGGTAGGGGACTCCCTTGTCTGAACTTTCTCCTGCTACTCTAGATGATTAGAAGACAGCAACACATGTTACAGCATACACCACAAGTTTGGAGCTGGCCTCACAAAGGAAGAACAGAAGATCAGGTACTGTCTACATACGAGTAGATGTATGAGCTAATTGTGGCAGTGTGACCTATTAATTCTTCCTTTCAAATTCACATAAGCTTCTTGGTACTCATCTTAGTAAGGCAGTGCAAACTCTGTGGGTGACATTTAGAAAGGTGCAAAAATGTTATTCCTTACACTTTATTGAGGTCATTATATTCTCAGTGATGCTGTAGACTGAATATCCATCTGGGGAAAACACCACTGGTTCTACCTGGGGTTCAGAGCACAGCAAGCCATGACTGGCTTACTTTGCCATTTTCTCCTTAAAAGGCCTCTGGAAAGCTCATCACAGTGTTTAGCAGCAAACTGACAATATTTTCAGCAAGGAAACAATAAAATTCTGCCTCTGTGTAAAGTCGTCTTGGGTACACCAACTTCCTGACAGGTTTATTTGTCCTGCTCAACCATATGGTGATATGGTGCCCCCAGGACTTACTTTTTAGATAAGTGTTAATGTTATTTGGGTGCCCTGTTTTCCACATGAAGTCTTATCCTACATGACTAAGCTATAACATGGGGAATTCTTCTCTACCTTCCTATAGGCAGCTGGTGTGCGGGCCTAATGCCATCGAAGTTGAAATTCACCCTATTTGGAAGTGACTTTTTAAAGAGGTCAGTAAGTCAGACTAGCACTTGGTGGGACTGGTTTGAAGTGTTTTGAAGGCTTTACCTGGGCATACTGGGATGGGGTGATTGATGCTTCATAGGCATAAGCCATGGAGAAAAGTTGGTGAACATCCTTTATGGCTATTAGCACACATTCCTGGCAGAAGATTATAGGAAAGAATATGAAGCTAAGAGGATGCTTGGTGCTGCATACTTACAACAGCTAAATGTTTCCCTTATGATGACTGTGTCCCTTCTTGGAAAGCAGTAGTGTGAGGGACTGATGACCTTCTCCTCTGCTGTAGGCCCTTATTCCTGAGTGAAAAATCTGCCATGAACCGAGACATCTTGCCTCATGACTAGGCAGTGACATGACCTGGAGCGCTCATGCTTTCTGCAACTACTAGGACTGACCATTGCCCCATCAGTAACTGTCTTTTCATGCAGGCTCTTGATAATGATTGGCAGTGAAAATTTTATGGGTACAACTAAGGCAGACTTGTTCCTCTTTAATAGCATTGTTTTAGTAGACCAGAAGTAGTACAGAGCATTGTACAAGCTTGCTTGTGACCTCAACAGCAGTTTAAATTGGGAATGTGCTTTAGAATGGAGGAAAAGATTTACAAAATTCCTATTTTATAGTTGCCTTGTTCACCAAGTAACTTCCTTTTCTCCTATGACATAGATGCAAGACAAGATTTTTCCTGCATAAATAAGGACACACTGCTAAGACTGTTCTTCCTCTACAGAGGACAAAACAAACATGTCTTGTGGATAAGAGGAGAGACGTGTATGGATGGTTGCTTGTTGAATTTGCATATAGGAATGCTGGACATACATTTTTGCCAACCTGTAAGCAGAGGCTTTGTATGCAGGATACTCTCATGTCATCTGTGTTCACTTCAGTGGATTGTAGATGATACATGAATGTCTTTAAAATGGAAAAGAGCTATGAATGCTGGGACTCCAACCTAGCATGTGTCTGAACTTTAAGTGGAGTTTGTTTGAAACCCTACAAAACACATGAAAAGCTCCAGGGCTCCTGAAATGGGTTGGATTTCATGTTACCAACCTTTCGGTGCCCTCTGGAGATGGTTTTGAAGAGAACTCCAGTGTAGCACTCTTAAAAGTTTATTTAATTTGAACTTTGCACTTCCATCCAAGGCTGAAGCTTCATGTTTGAAATATTAATGGTGGTGCCTGGAGGCAGACTGGTCCTCATAAGCTTGTGATATTTCAGTCCAGATACAGCTTCAGTGTCCGAAGGCTGGCACCCTGATTTAGTGTCTGTCTCTCTCCCAGTGAATGTCAAAGAAAGTATTAAATTTTCATTGAGGGACCAAATTTGCCACATGAATAATTCATTTGAGTTCCAATCTTTATGCAGAAAGCTCTTTCAGTGACTATTTCAGTTATACCAGTTCTACAGAGAAGTCTGTCACTCCTTCAGACAAGCCATGTGGCAGGCAAATCTCTGAAAAACTTCATCTAATTCTTTTGTTGTTAGTTAGATACCACAATAACTGAAATTACATTCTCAGACTTAAGTGGGGCTTGTGGCCTGTTTTAGCATAACACATTAAAGTGAGTGATGACTGGTATTGTAAGGCTGACACAATGTAAAGTAGCTAAAAGTATGAAGTATGAAGAAATCAAGCCTTCATTTTAGCTGTAGTCTAAGACTGATTACTGATGGCACCACAGACCATTAGTTCTTCTTTACCATTTTTTTTCAAATAAATATCATATTCATAGTGACTTTTTAAAATCACAAAGTATTAAAGACTTTCAAGGTAATTCAGTCTTTTTTTTCCACATGTGGGTAGTGTCTCCTGTGTAGCAATTACTTAGAATCAGAAATGTTAAGGTCACCTTTTTTAGATGGCTATGGTGGGAAACCAACTGATTTAAAGTCCCTTAAGTCTGACTTTAAGTTGCCAGCGTAGTTGCTGCTGCATGGTAACTGGTTAGCAACAGCTTTTAATTACAAACACCATGAACTACATGTAAGCTGATAAGTTTAGAGCTGGAGGCTATTAATGCTCTAAAACAGCCATGAAAGAATGCTGCATTGGGATGGCAAAACAACACTCTAGATTGTTTAAAAATCCTAGACACTGTAATGAAATGTTCTTACCTTTTCCCACACTTGATCTCTCCTGACGTGTTACGTCTGTCCCCTGACATGTGTAACATTTGTGTTTGCAGATTTGAAACCCTTTCTATGTGTTCCAAGCCTTCACCCTCATGCTGTGGCTGAGCCAAGGCTACACTGAGTATTCAGTGGCCATCATAATCCTGTCAGTCATTTCTGTTGGCTTAACCGTGTATGACCTCAGACAGGTGAGTCTGCTGTGCAGCCAGCCAGCTCCCCATCCTGCACTCTGCTAGCAATTTCATCTCTCACAGACACAAGTAGCTATTTATATGCTCTTTCTGGTTATTTTTTATTGCTGTGTGTTCTGCTGTATTACTACAGATTTATTGCTATAAAAGAGTTAAAAGGGTCATACCTGTGGGTCTTGAACTTCTCAAGAATTAAAGGAGATTGAAGTACGGTACTTGGGGCTTGTAAGACTTTATGAAGGTGGACTATATATGTGAGTCTGGTTCCTACTGTAATTTCAGGAAGATTTACTCCTCTTAAGGTTTGCTAAATAACAGGTCTTAACAGGAAAAAGACCCATGACTTTTTATTTCTCAAATTTGCTCAACACTTCTGTCATGGATGCAGCTGCTTGGAAGAATTTTCTAATAGTCTCAGCTCATTCACTTCATGACCCTAAGCACTCACCTGTGATAAACTTGAAACCTTCAGTCTCTATGGCAAAGGCAAATAGGCTGAGCTGAGCCTTACACAATGTTTGCCTGCCATTGAGTATCCTCACACAGCCAGCTGAGGTTCCTGGTGCTTCCTGCTGCAATTGAAGAACACTCTCACTGGGAATTTGGAAAACACTTCCTTGATTTCTGAACCCAGTTTAAATACACAGGGAAGGCAAAAAATCACATGGAGAAAGGATATAATAGTGAAAAAAGAGAAACTATGTGAATGAAAGTACAGATGGGAAAGAGCGATAGGAACAGGAGTCTGGCAGGTAACGTTTTAGTCTCTCAGATCTGGATATTAGGTATCACATTCCTCTATTTTTAAGATGTAAAAGCAAAAATGAACTGGGGATTCCTGAGTCCTGGTAAATATATTGTTAATCTTCAGGAAAAATGTAAGGGTTAGAGGACAGCACTGAGAATTACAGTTCCTGCAAGCAGTGTGATGTGATTAGAGGTGGTGGCAGGAGTGAAGGGACAGCAGCTCTGGGGTGCACTGGCCTGACTGTCATGCTCATGTGCTGTTTCAGAGCCAGGCACAGCTCACACTACCTCCAAATTCACTGCTGAAATCATTGTTCCTGCACTGAATTACTGAGGAAGGGCAAGATTCAGCCCTTTGAAAGGTTCCTTAGGAAGGTGGTATATCAAACATCTCTGTGAAGTGCTGCTTGGGGAAGACAATAATTTTCCCTTCCAGGAGCTGGCTTTTGTTCAAATCTACTCTGCTTTTCCCTGGGCTGGTAGAGGCACACAGCGTGTTCCCTTCGTAGGTCCCAGGCCCCCAGACTCGTGGGACTTTGAGCAGTATGTGCTCACAGAGCACTGTGCTGATGAGGCACTCCTGCGCACCTACTGCCCTGCCAAGGGCATGCTTTTATTGCTGCCTCACACTGATCTCAGCGAGGTCTTTGTGAATAGCTGGGGCACTTGCCAGCACAGGTGTGTTGGCTGCACATGGCGTTTTTGTATCTCTGACTAATATCTGTAGGATGACTAGCACTCCCATGTTGAACAAGCACTCGCATCTCTTTGAGCCCAACTTTGTACTTAAAAAGTGTTGTTGTCTGTCCTGGTATTGCAGAGCACGAAGAACAGATATGGTCTGTTCAGCTTTGTTTGGCAAGGCTGGTTTTATTGTGCGACTGATAAATTTGGCAGGAAGAATTACAATGTTTGGGGCCTCTGGATATTCTTCAAACTGGCTTGACATCTTCACATGAACAATGCTAATGAAGAAATCCATACTTGGGGATTAGTTTTTTGCAATTGCAACTTTTAAATCAAGATAAGGCATTCTCTGTAATGGCCTTGCAATGACAGTTGACTTCATCATTATCTCAGGATATGTAATTGTCTGAATTAGATTGCAAAAACTGGCAAAGTGCAGACACCCAGCTAAATTAAAATTTCTGTTTTTTTTCTTGCAATGGCAGTTTTGTAATGAAAGCCTTTACAACTTGGTTGTCCTGTTAGTAGCCTCCTAGCAAGGGTAAATCTGTTAAGCACAAAGAAACCTTCTACTAAGGGACCACAGATAGCAATGTTGCAGCTAAGGAGACTTACTCTGGCACAAAGCAGGAATAGCCCCTTGAAGGCTGAGGGAGATAAAGCAGCATGAATCAGAAGAAACAAAATTAGGTCCATGTTCCCATGGCAGCTTGTTCTAGGTTAACTCAATGAACTTGCCCCCTGACTTCTAACAAGCGATGTGAAACCTCCCCTGGATAACTCAGCAGAATTCAGTTTCTGTGATGTTAGCATCATCACTGAATTGTAACCTACTGCTTCACTTGAGTATTGGTGTTTCAATGCCGCAATTGCTTTCCCATCAACAGCAGTCTACCAAGCTGCATGACCTCGTCGAGGAGCGTAACAAAGTGCAGGTTACAGTCTGCACACGAAGAGTGAAGGTGAGTCATCTGTGTCTCATTTTTCTCACCAGCTTGTATAATTAACTAATGTGTTGAAATGTATCTGGAATTGCACAGCTCCTGTTGATTTCTACTGCTGAAACATGGAGGGTGAGCTGCAGGGAGAATGGGGCAGAGGGAGGTGAGGCGGGCAGGGCAGTGAGAAGTGTGGGCACAGCCTATGCGGTGCAGTAATGATGCTTCTGTATCATCATCATCTCTATCTGCAGCATCTATAATGATACAGGTGTACCCAGTAATTTGTGTTAAGAACTGAGAACAGCCTGAAAAATTTAATTTCACAAACAGGCAACTAGGTAACAGGTCTGGCTTTCTGGGACCTGATTCTCCACTCTGCTATAGGCCACTTTCACAATCTTGTCAAGTAGCTTGTGAACGGCTTTCAAGGAGTCTAGATACATGGCTCTCACCGAGGTATGCGTTTTCTTTCCTGCATCTCAGTTCCTTGCCCATAAAATAAGGGTTATAGCTACTTTTGTCTCCCAAAGAGGTTGAGATGGACAATTGCTAGGGTGATGGGAGATGTAAAGGCCTTGGATAGGTTTTCTTGGTCAGAGTGCTTTATGGACACTAAACAAATGAAACTGAAGACACCCACTTGGAGGGAGATGTTTAGACAAGGGCTGATCTTCGCACTGTTGCTTTCCAGCCAGTATTATTTCTAAGAAACACTACCCTTAAATCATGAAATGTAGAAATTTAGTGATGTTGCATGTGCCTTGAGAAATTTTTTTAATTGCCCAGAATGTGTGCACAAGTAAAGTTCATTTTTGTATTGTTCTACAGGTTGTGAAGAGCTGGAGTCTTGTTACTTGGTCCCTGGAGACATGTTTCTTTTAGACAGAAAAAACCTCACTCTCCCATGTGATGCTGTCCTGATTGATGGAAGCCGCATTGTGAATGAAGGGATGCTCACAGGTACAGCCTTGGAGTTTGAAATGCTAAGGCCCTGTGCAGGTTCTCTCTCAGGGAGATGTCTCTATCTATTCTGACAGAAAATTGTTTACTATTTATTAGAATAGTATGCAGCAGGAGGTGGAAAAACTGTGGCTTGAATAATTCATACTTGTCTTGGGCTTTTGAACACTGCCATTGTGTAATATGCATTTCTTATCCATATTAAAAACAAGTGGGATTAATATACCCTCAGGAGTAGAAAGTAAAAATACTCAAATACACTGAATATGTATTTTTTGAGGGTTTGGATTAGAATAATAGAATCATTTAGGTTGGAAAAGACCTTTAAGATCATCGAGTCCAACTGCCAACCATGCCCACTAAACCATGTCTTGGAGCGCCTTGTCTACATGCTTTTTGAACACCTCCAGGGATGGTGACTCAACCACTTCCCTGGGCAGACTGTTCCAATGCCTGACAACCCTTTCAGT
>JANZLQ010000089.1:28637358-28676974 GCA_026212715.1 Elanus axillaris
CAAAGGGGAAGCTTCCAGCAGCTACTCACAGAAGCCACCCCCTGTAAGCCCCCCCCCCCCCGCTACCAAAACCTTGCCACAGAAACCCAATACATAAGGCATAAACATAAACACAGTTTCTACAGGCACTCAGCATGTATGCAGTAAAGCTTAGGACAGAATTATGAAGTCAATCATTTGTCCTCTGCCCAGTAATTCATTGTATGTACCTGCACCTTAACATGCATTACAAAAGTAGAAAACAGGTGCATACATCACTTATTTGAACAGTCAGTTACACAGCCTTGGTACAAAAGAGCTGACTTTTATGAGGGGCCACAGTGCTGTAACTAAGGCTATGAAATGGTTTAAAGGACAAGCATTTAATCCTAGAGAAGCAATCAGCAAGGATGGAATTTTCTAACTATGAAACTTTTTTTCCTGTGAACAGTCCCAGCTAATTTTTTAAAGGAGCTTAAAACGTACACAAGCCAAGGCTTCAGAGTCATTGCCCTGGCCCATAAAGTGCTAAACCTAGGAAAGGATGTAGATGTGAGCAACCTAAACAGGTAAGGTGTGCTGACGAGCCACTGGTATTGCTGTAAGGTTGCATTCCTCTCTGCTTGTTATGACCTGCCCCAAACTGACCTGCCCTGACCCAAACCTTCCCTTCCTCTCCTGCCAAAGGAAGCCTATTGGGAAGCTGTATGGTGTAACACCTTCCTCTCAGCAGATGCTGATTACACTGCTAATTGCCTGCTTTACTACTGCTTTTGCAAGGCTCACTGAGCTGAATTTCAGAATCTGTTATCAAAGGGTAATGAAGGCTGGTTATTGTGCTTCTATATGGCAATGAACTGGGACCGGAATAGAAATTCTGTGTGCCATAATCTGTGGGTTTCAGGCAGCCAGTTTCTGCAAATCCCTGTCCCTCTTTCTGCACACGCATCTCTGCTGCATTCCTTCCTAGAGACAGCAATGTAGCAGGTCAACAGCTTGGCTGAAGCTGCAGAAATGTTGACGCTTGTTGAGCACTGCTTGTGTTGAACTTGTAGCAGTGGTGTTTCCCACTGAGCATGGCTTTCCCATTGAATAAAAATCGCAGGGAGAGTCTCACTCTTTGTGCTGTCCATGGGAAACAGCACGTATGTTTCTGTCCTTGCTCCAAGAGAGGAGGCAGAGTCTGGGCTGGTGTTCCTGGGCCTCCTGGTGATGGATAACCGCCTGAAGCAGGAGACAAAGCCTGTGCTGCAAGAGCTGGCTGCTGCCCGCATCAGGAATGTCATGGTCACAGGTAAATCCCCCAGGCTCCTTCTGTGGCTGTGCTGGCTGTCACAGGGCACACAGGAGAGACATTCACTCCTCCAGCATCCTCCATTGCACAGCCATGTTCTCTACCTGGGCTGCCACTGTGCTATGGCAGTTGTGAGGAGCCTGCCTCTCTGTCCTTTCAGGGGACAACTTGCAGACAGCTGTCACGGTGGCCAGGAACGTGGGTATGATTCACACGGGCAGCAAAGTCATCCTTGTTGAAGCAACCGAACCGGAGGGCTCCAATCCAGCTTCCATTGCCCGGCAATTGGCAGAAGACTGCAAAGAAAACACAGCTGCTCTCTGTAAGCACAGCCAGGGATGGTTGCTTTTGAGTGCCAAGGGCAATTAACAAAGCTTTTAATGCCTAATAACTGGCTCCTTGCTGGGGATTTGGAAGTAGCTCTGAGGAACAGAGGAAACCTGGGGGCTAGTTTGTGTTTACTCCAGGGCATATGGAGGTGTGGTATGGATCATGCACCTGTTAGGGAGAAATAATGAATCCAGTGGTTCTTTGCTCACGACAACATGTGAAATAACTACATGAATAACTGGTAAGGCTTTGCAGATGCAGTGGCCACTTCAGTCACGCTTGAAGTGTGCAGATTTAATGCAATTATACATAGTTGTCTGTGTAACTATTTGCTGGGCCAAACTTCACTGTCTAAACTAGCAGCCTGTGGCTAACAGGGATTAGTTACACATGGAAACACAGCTAGAAAATCAAGTACTGCCAGGAGTGAAGTTTTGCAAAAAGATGCTGCATAAGGCTGTGTCCCTGGTTGCCTGGTGGGAGGCTGATGAGGTAGAAGTGAAATGGCATGTTATGACCTCAGTCTGAGAATAGATGCTGTCTTATTTCTAGGAGGTATATGCTAATATGGAGGAAAAGATCACCTTGGAAGGAGAAACCTGCAACTACCATTTTGCAATGAATGAAAAGTCCTATCAGGTTATTATAAAGGACTTCTACAGCTTGCTGCAAAAAGTAAGTTCAGAGGAAACAAAGGACTTATTTGCCCTCCCTGTTTTATTAAGTGGCAGTGATGTTCTGGCTGGAGAAAGGTGGTTTTCTGTTGGTAGCTGTAATGTTGTCACTTCACATTTTGACAACTCTGGGCAGTCTCCCACCATGCCTCAGCTTTAACCTGAACAGCTTGCTTTCAGCATCTTCTAAGACCTCAAATGACAAGGGTGGCTGTGGTGCTGCGAGCAGCTGTGCAGTGGAGTTACTCCATGGTCACCTTCCCAATTTCAGTTTAATTAAAAACATGAACCTCATTCCCATGTGCCATTACAATAGCTGGCAATGGCCTCTGCTCAGCAGGGGCATCAGGAGCGTGAAACACCCACATCTAGTATCAGAAATCTTCAACTCCTGTCACCCAGTCCAAAAAACCAGATTTTCAGATTTTATGCTTTCTGGCCATCTTTTCAGGTAGGAGAAACCTCAGGCTGAGCAATGTTATTGCTGCTGTCATCAACCATCTGTTCTGCACTTGGGAAACACTTATAATGCCTTGCTGCTCTAAAGGCTGCTGCAGAGCATGTGGTGGTCCCTGGCTTCCCAGCACCTCTTAAGGAGCAGGCAAGGCAGAAAACAGACCAGGATAAATCTGATGTTAGAGGAAATCCAAACCCTTAGGGTGGCAAAACCACGGTAGGCTTTGGGAGACAGGATTAGAGGGTTTTGCAAATGTGTCAGGCACCCATCAGGGAGGCCTGATCCTGCCTTGGTGGAGTGATGGAGGCACAAATGCCTGCTCAAGGCAGCCCATTGCTCTTTCTTGCAGATACTGGTGAACGCAACTGTCTTTGCTAGGATGTCTCCTGGTCAGAAATCCAGCCTTATTGAAGAGTTTCAGAAACTTGAGTAAGGTTCTCTTTTGTTTTCCTCTTGACCCAAACCAATAACAAGTTTTCTTTAAAGTGTAATTGTCCCAGCTAGTGCTGCTCCAGGCCTATTTTTCCAACCCTCCCTTCCTCCCCTTGCGATCCCTGTTTGCATCCTTTGTGGCTGCCTTCCTCCCAGCTCCCCTACAGGGATCCCTCTCTATCAGGAGTACCTGCGCCCCTTGCCCAGACTTAGCCACTGCTGCTTGCCAGTGCAGTACAGAAGGCAGCATTAAATGAAGCAGAGCTAAAAACAGAGGCAGACCCCTACATATACAAACATCCCCCCATCCCCAGCAACTCCTGCACAGCTGCTGGTGCTGTCCAGGCTGCAGCTTTAGCAAAGTTGAAAACAACCTGACATAGGAGTTCAACCCCAAAGATGCTCCTCCGGGTCCCCCAAGGAATGTTTCCTCCCCCAAACAGGACTCACAGCAACTGTGGATATTTCTTGTTAAGCATAAACAAGATGTGATACCTTTCTGAAAAAGAAACAGTTAATTATTGGTGATGAGGTGCTTCCTCTGGGGATGAAGTTCCCTGCCCTCTCAGAGGGACCTCGTGTGGTGATTTGGGAGCTGTGTTATTTCAGCAATTCCTGTGTCTTTGGGTCTACAAGGACAGTTGAGGAGTAAATGCCAGTAAAAGCCAAGCTGTAGCTGCAGGAGCTGTTGCAAATATGCACACCCACCCTGCTCCCTTCCCATGGCTTCTGGTACCAGAGGCAAAACACTGTCTGGAATAAAGTGGCAGTGTTCCCTTTCCCATTACAGCCTCTTTCAATACTTAAACCTAATTTTGCCTGGTGCGCTCTGCCCCATCCTGCCTCCATATACTGCTTGCCCTCTGGAAACAGCCACTGCCTTCTCCCAGGCCAACACAAGTCCCTGCTCTGTGGTGTACCTGCAAGTGCTAAGCCAGTGGGTGCTCCACCACACGATCACTACATGCAAAGCTTATGCATTTGCCTTCTTTTTCCTCCATCAGTTACTACGTGGGCATATGTGTGGTGATGGAGCCAATGACTGCGGGGTACATAGGAGCTCGTTTCCCATTCTTGTTAAATTTCATCTCTTTCAACCTAAGGAGTGCTGTGACAGGAGGCTGCCCAATGCCACTTGCCACCAGCATTTCCCAAGTTAGACTGTGGGTACTACTCTGTCAGCGTGTCACTGTAGAATACTATCTACATGCATTTTTTAATACTAATATACCCAGTAACAGAGGATTACTGTTTTGGTATTTTTCCTCAGAAATAGGGGCAAGAGACTTTTTCTTACACATTTCTTACAGAACTTTAAATCTGAGGGTCTTAGCCATAATTATGTTATTACCTATTATTTTATTATAATAGATTATATATTATAGCTACTAAATTATATATAGCATAACATATTTATTATAGTTATATTATTATCATAGTATAATTTTATAATGATGCATTAGCTTGCTTTGTAAAAGTTGTCTATAGCCTACGCCTGAGCACTAAACCAGAGGTGCCAAGGCCAGGGAGCTTAGAGCAATAAAAGAAATAGGAACAGGAGACTGAAAGAAATAGAAAGAGGATAAAATGGTAATTTAAATAGTTTAGCAGACTGTCTAAGAGGATAGGTATGCACAAACTCCAGTGTGGGAAACGGCATACAGGGTGGTTGAAAGGATTGTAAATAGGTATAATGGGATTAAATGAACAAAAGAAATATTTAAGCTCCAGGAAAGGGAAGGTATCTGGAAAATGAGATCAGCTGGGCTACAGAATAGAGGAAGATCAGTTACAAAGGATACTTGGAGCAAAACTTTTAAAGCACCAGTAAACATAGTGTGTAGGGTGGGAGGGATATCTCTCCATCTTCTGACTCCCAAGGATTTCAGGCTTTTAAAATGGCCCATGCAGGGATAACGCTGTCAGAGCAGGAGGCATCCGTGGCCTTGCCTTTCACCTCCCAAATCCCCAACATCCAGTGTGTGCCGGAGTTGATCAGGTGAGTTTGCTGGGTGCTGCCCTGGTGCAGTCACGGCGTGCTGCTGCCTGCTCTGAGCTTGGAGTGCGGGGTCGCGAGTGGGAGTGCACCCCTCCCAAAGATCCTGATAAACCAAACAATTCCCCAGTAACTATATAAAATGTAGCAGAAGGGGTTTTTAATTGGTTTTGATCCTCAAATTCCAGTGCTGGGAGGTTTTTTTTGTGGTTTTAGGAGAGCGTTGCCCATGGTAACTGATATTGTCAGACAGGTACAGCAGTAGAGTCACATGAAAGGGCAAGTATAACAGTGACCACAGAATAGATTTGCTTGCCATTACTTTAAAAAATATATATCCATATGCTGCACACAGTCATAGAGCAGACAGTAATAATGCCATTTAACCAAATGTATGCAAAAACAATTACCTGTGTGTGTAGAAATGCACTTGATTCCCATAACTGTTGAGCAAATTAGTAATGAAAAAGCAACAGCAGCTTAATCCAGGTATTAAAATTGTAGCTGCAGAATAAACCCAAAGAAACAAAACGTTGCAGATGAAGGGTAGTTAAGTGGCTCTGCAGTATCTTAAGGCCAAAATAATTGTCTATGGAATTTGAACTGTTTTCTGTTCTTCTTAGAGATCCTAAGCACAGATCCTAAAAGCAGAAACCACCTATAGCCCTGTAACTGTAAAACCTAAAACCATAGCACTGTAGCTGTAAGTGGGGTTTTCAGCTTTGTTTTGTGTTTTGAGCAGGGAAGGTCAAGCTGCTTTGGTTGCTTCTTTTGCTGTGGTTAAATACCTGACCCTTTATGGCCTGATTCAGTTTGTTGGTACCGCCCTACTCTTTTGGGTAAGTGTTTCATGCCCATCTTTTATCAGTACGCTGTGCTCACTGTAAGTTTTTATCTTTAGTGGTATTACACAGCAGGGAAGAAAAGGCATAGAGAGCTTCAAGGAATAACAGATGTGAAAAGCTGGGTAATTACTGACAGGGGATAGATTGGTTGTAGGGACCCCCAGAATCATGGAAAAAGCCCAGTGATAAAAATTCATCTCTTCCAAAAGAAAAAAGGGAATTAGAAGCGAGTGAGTCCTGCCTAGCTGAGTGGTGGAGGCCCTGGAGCCGGACTTAACTGCAAAATGGGGGCTTTGGGAGAGCAGCTACCTCTCTCTGCTGGAAAAAAAAGCTTGAAAAAGTAAGTGGGTGTCTCAGGCAGATGAAGAAGGGTAGTTAAGGAAGAATTACTGTTGTGTATCACCAGTGATGAATCCTCTAAAATTTGAATACGTGAAAAGAAAAACAGTGAAGGAAATTCATGTATGGATTTACTCAGGGACACCTCTCTCGCCTCAGTTCATGCACATCTGTGCACAGCCACACAGAGGGGAAGGGCAGAAAGCAAAGTGAGCAGCTGTGAACCTGCAAGGTACAGCCGAGGCTTGGTGGCAAACAGGGACTGCTGGTGGATCACCACGTGGAGACAGCTTGCCCAGCCGCTACTTTGGGTGCACCAACTTTGTCCATGTCCCCACTACCCAAAGACATTTCAAACCTGGCACAAAGTGAAACTCTGGCTGCCATTGCTATTACTGTGGGCTGGGAGTGCATGACCTGATCTAAGTGGTCCAAAAGGGTGGAAAAACATTCAAATGCCACATTGGGATGTTAGGCTGCCCACAAATGCTATGAATTAGCAAGGGGTTCAGTGGGACCTGGCTGACAGTCGGCAAGCTGGGCTTGCTAGTCCTTATGGAGTTGCATTAGAGCCCTGAGGCTGCTGTTGCTGACATGACATTGCTCTGAAATAGCATCAGATGCTACAGTTTGTATCGTTGAAGTTGTCATCTGTTCTCAGGTGCTGCTGCCTTTGTTTTTGTTCCAGCAACTGCACAAATCTTTGGGATTCACCAATATTTGATACAAGACATCATTACTACCCTTCTGGTTTGCCTAACAAGTAAGCAGCTCAGAGAAGCTGTGTCTGTTTGAGAGCCTGAGTGTAAATAGTTGACTTCATTGCCCAATAAAAATTAAAATGAGGAGCCAAGTTCTGCTGTCAGTACCATCATAACCATTGATGATAGACCAATTCCTAGGGCCCAGAGTGTGGGAACTGGCTCACAGTCCTCTGCAAACACAGCTGCAGAACTCTGTATATAACTTATAGGGTTTGGATGTGAGACTTGACTGGAAGCAGAGAACTCCTAGCTCTGGTGACAGCTCAGACAGTCTAACTGCAGCTCCTGGCTCTCCTGTGTGTTCCCAGTGTGAGATTCGGTATGGCTCTTAGACTCCCATGGAGATCCCTGTGGATGGGATGATATTCTCCATCTTCTCTGTGTGCTTTCCTGAGGGGGGGGTGTTCAGAGAAGGTTCAGGTGGAAAATAGTGGAGATCAAAGCCATTTCTTGCCGGCTTATTAGGGCCAGGCTTTGTAGCTTTTGCCCAGGATGAATGGATGGGATGGTTTGCGTGTGGGTCTGCTTGCCCAGTGAAAACAAAGGGATGCTGGCAGGCTGGGCTGCCACAGACTGCAAATGCCTCTGGTTTCTCTCCAGTGAGCTTGACTGAAGCCTATTCAAAGCTGGCACCTTATCGCCCTCCCGGCCAGCTCATCTATCCTCCTCTGCTGCTCTCCATCACCCTCAACATGTGCTTTACCATAATCATGCAAACCTGTGGCTTCCTTCTGGTGAAGCAGCAGCCCTGGTATGTAGTGCTAGCCGGCCAGAGGTAAAGTCCCTCTTTTTGTCTCCGATCTCCAGCTTGCAGACCCCTTTGCTCCTGTGTGTGTGTGGGATACTCCAGCCTTGCCATGGCCTGCAGCTGGGCACACCGCAGGACCCCAACAGGACAATTCCCTCCCCCCACCCCCCGCCCTGTGTGTATACTCAGCAGAGTATTGCCAGACAAAATTAAATTGCTGCAAATGCCACACTGAAATCTACAGGGCCAGCCCGAGGGCTAATGCATGTGTGCTTTCCAAACACCCCTTCTGAAGCATGCAGGGTGCTGCCCACCTAGAAATGTGGGAGAAGTGGCAGTGCCCATCCCACCGAGCTGCCCAGGTCCGGCTGAGCAGCTCCTCTGGGAAATAAACAGCCCCCGGGCTGGGTTCTTGTGGAATTCAACTTGGCTTAGCAAAGGGCTGCGAGGGAGGTTGGAAGCTGGCTCATTTCCATGTCTGTGAAAGGTAAAATGTCTCTCTTCATAGTCCAGAGCCAAATTATATTATGTGTTATATACATATATTATACAGTATAAATTAATGACCGGCATATCATCACACAGAAATGAACCAGCAGGGCAGGAGGTCCAGCGAGGCATTTCAACGGGGATGCTCCTGGATGCCAGGGCTCAGCCAGGGCCATTTCCCTGCTGCTTGCATGGATGCATCACAGGGCGAGCGTGCTGGAGTGGTGTGTGGGCACCTGACACACACATCTTCCTAGCCATGTCTCTCAAACACTGCTGTTGTTGCTCATCTCAGAGCCGAGATTTTGGCACACACCAGAAAATTGAGCTGATCATTTTGGTTTGGTTTTGGGGTTTTGGTTATTATTTTTTTTTTTTAACATATGGTTTTTACTCCTGTGGGTGATACCTGGTCATGATAGTGGGCTGGGTTGGAAAGAAGAGGGAATTGCTGTTTGCAGCCTACTGTTGCTGGAGAGAGCAGGAACAAAATGCTAGGTGTTACCTTACAGACATGGCTCTCCAGAGAACCAGACCGTGTCTCCCACCGGCCCAGGGGAAAATGCCACCAGCAGTGGTGCCCAGAGCACTGTCCTCAGTTATGAAGACACTACGCTGTGGCCACTGTCTTCTGTCAACTGCATCATTGTGGCCTTTGTCTTTTCCAAGGGAAAGCCTTTCCGGAAGCCCATCTACACCAACTGTGAGCAGATCTGGAGTAACGTGTACTCTGCAGACTCCTATCCCTGCCACAGAGTAAAAGGAAAGGCTGCTAGGGAAGGGATGCTGTGGATTTTTCTGTACCTGTGCCAGTGACTGGCATGTGAAATAATAGTTGATGTGTGTGAGCTCCTACTTCATTACAAAAGGGCTCAGTGAGCACTGCTTATCTTAGCTTCTTCCTTGAGACGAGAAGCAGCAGAGCTGAGAAAGAAGACTGCATCTTGTTTTGGAAAACGTGCTTTGCAGAAGATGATGGGCTGGATTTAGTGTGGAACTGTGTATTATTGTGAACACAGCATATGAGGATCAGATGTATTTGTTCTGAAATACACACATCAAAAAGAGTTCCTCTGAGATTCACAGTCTTACCTTGCCTGACTTCCATTCCTAGAGATGAGAGAGAAAAGCCCATGTTAAAATCCTCTCACAATAACCTTTCTTTTCTGTCTGAGTTTTGCAGAGATTTAGCCCTTCTAGCCATCGATTGACCGATAGCTCCTTTGCAATTGCAGCTCATGGATGAGAGGGCAGGACTGCTTCACCTTAGCAGAGTTGATTTTGTTAGGTATTTTGTTAAAAGGCAGGTCCCAAACCCATTTCAGAGAGCATTGATCACCTGCAGAAGACAGGTGAGACCAGAAAGAAGCTGTTCTGCAAGCAGCCAGACTGAGATGGGACAGAGGACTCTGTCAGCTGAGAAATCTATACACGCTTCTCTGTGTTTAATCCCTGTTTGGGGACAATCCCTAGGAGGAAGCAAAGGGCAATTCCCTTGTTTTTGACACCCACTCATCCCTGTCCCCTCTACTCCTGACAGTGAGGAGGCCATTGGGAGCTGTTGACCCAACTTGCCAGCTAGTTTTAAGATGCTCAGCTCCTGGTAATTGCCAGGAGTTTGGCACCTCCGGCCATCTGAGCCATTTACCATTGCTCTGTGGCCTCCTGATCCTTCGGGACAGAATGCAAAGCCAGACAAACTCTTCCTGTGGAAGGCAGAGTTATAGCCCACCTTTGCACCCTGTTGGTCACAGAAGCACCTGGCCCTCCCTGGGAGGGCAGCCCACAAGAATAAGCGGCCTGCTCTGCTGCCTGCGGTCCAGGTGTGCAGCTGAGCACATGGAAGAGCGAGTGCAGGGGAAGGGATGCTGGTGTGGCTCACATCAGTGCCCCTTTGAGGCAGTTTTCTGTAGCTATATAAGAATTGGGACATGAGAAATCACTTACACAAGAAAAAACAGTGAAGGTGGTGAGCTTTACAACAGTCTGCTGGGGAGTAGCTCCTCTAGTTTCAATTCCATAGCTCTTCTTTTACAGGGTGGCGGGAGGCATTTTGCATGATGGCAGTTTTACAGCATTAGCATTTAGGGCTCCTGTCAACATATCTGCAGAGTTTGGTCACCAATCCCCCTCATTCCCAGGGCCACAAATGCTGCTCTTTCCCTAGATGTATTTTCAGTCCTCCTGGCCCTCCAGCTTGCAATCTGCCTCTTCCTGTTCTTCGCTGACATTGATGCTGTGTACAGTGGCATGCAGGTAAGCACAAACAAAAAGTACATTTCCATTTCACAACACGTGTTTTGCTGGCCCTTTACCTAAGCATACAGAGCAGAAGCTACAGCTATGGTCATCTTGGAAATGAATTTGCTGATCTGATGCTAACTGGGTAGTCCTTTCAAACTTTCTAACATCCTTCTGACAAGGGCTTGATTAATGAAGTAGTCTTCCTCTCCTCTAAAGACTGGGCAGCAACCAGGAGAAGAAAAAGCACTTCTAGCTTGCTAAACTTTTCTTCCTAACAGAAAAGCACAATAAGGTGGATTGTGATTTTGCATGTTGGAGGAGGCTTGTTGGCCGGAGAAGTGTGCTGCTACCCCTGCCTGGAGCACCATGAGCTCATGCCAGGGCATCTCAGCCCTCCTGGGCACTCAGCCAGGGCACAGTGCAGGCAGCTGCCTCCAGCTATGCTGCCCAATGTCAGGAATGGCCGAGCCCTGTGGTTCATCCCCAGTCACGCGGCATGGGATGGATTTGGGTGGAGGCCTGGCATTAGGGTGAGCATACACAGAGGGAGAGAAGCCACAGGTTGTGCATTAGCTGCAGCTCCCCAGAAGTATTTGGGCACCAGATCCTACCCCAGGCACCTAATCTGCAAGTTTCAGCAGTAGCTTAAGTAGCTGAGATGATTTAGGCAGCTCCATGCCGTGGGGAATCTGGCATCAAACCTTCCAAGATCTCTGTGACAAAGAATTACTGTCACTTCTTACTGCCTCCTCCATGCTTGCCACTGGGAGAACGTTAGTCATCTTCTCAAATCATTAGGAACAGATGCAAATCTTGGCAAGGCATTTAAACCTAATTGCTGCTCATGTCTTTTCTGACAGTTTCTTTACACTCCTATGATCTGGAGAGTTTACGTCTTACTGATGCTCTTGGTCACCTTCTGTGTATCTTTTTTTACAGAGGTGAGTGCATTTGTTTACCACCTGTTCTCTGGGGAGAACAGGAGCAGCATCTGCTCAGGTCTTTCTACCCCCATTTGTAGCCATGCTCTCCTCCTGCAGAAGCATAAACCCTCATGCCTTTTTTTTTCCCCGAAGACTCCATGTGTGTCAGTCAAATCCATTTTATGCAGACCCAGAGATGATTTAGACTACATCTCTTAAGCCTTTAGAGAGGGAACGAGCTGAAGTGCAGCTGCCCCGGAGGAGCTGGCTGCCCTGGCTCGCAGGGGAGCAGACCGCAGCATGGGTCAGGCACTTGGCAGTGATTTTGAAACAACCACGTCCCTCTTGTCCTACAGTTGACCAGGCCAGAGGCTGCGCTGGCTTGTGCCATTGGATATTGCAGTAATGACTAAGCCCTAAAGTGTTTTGTAGGTCGAGGCTGGCTGTATCCAGCACCCGGTATTGTCCCCTGCAAGAAGCAGCAGTGCCTGGTTTTCCCGCAGCCCCAGGAGGAAAATCTTGCCCCTTGATTATTCCCTTCTGTTAAACAGACAGATCAGTGTTGTCCTGATATGACTGAGCAGAGCCTTGCTGTGGCTGAGGAAGGTGGCATCTGGCAGCTGTGTTACCGAAGGGGAGTGCACGCAGCCGCCCAGTGCCATGGGGCTCAGGGGAGTTGCACACGTAACAAGGGATGGCTTTTGTCCCCAAGTGGTCCTCCCTTCCAGTGAAGGGCGACAGCACTGACCCTGTGCCGTGTCACTCTGCAGGATGTTATCTTGCAGAACAAGCATCTCTGGCTGCTGATTAAATCCTGTTTCGGGTACCAGTCAAACAGCCACTACCGAAAATGGTAGAGGATGCTGCAGAGGGAACCCAACTGGCCTCCTGTAAATACAGAAGCCTTTGCAGCAAAAAGCACTGATGAGATTTACGTTAACCCCACCTACAAATACAGCAATGAGGACTAAGCAAGACCCTGCAGCCAGGCATGGGGCTGTGCAGAGCTGGCAGGTTCCCTGGCTTGCACTGAACGGCCTGTGTTTTCATCCTTTGATGCGTACCAGATTCAGATTTTTGAAATCCCCGCACAAACCCATCTCTTCAGGGGCAGGCTGGGCCTGCACTGACTGTGCCTTAGAGCACAGGCAAGGATTATTCTCTCTGCTGCTGGTAAAACAACAGCCTTGACTTGACTCTATGGCAACAGCAGGTCTTGGGCCTTGCTGATGTCTCCCATAAAGGCTCAGAAATACTGAATACAGTAAAAAGTGATGGGTTCTGTTGCTCCACATCACACTCCCCCTCCATGTTTCAGTCACTGCTCCACCAAATCCTGTCAATGCACCCACCAGGCTTGAGGGGAAGGCAATCCAAAATAAGTGACCTAACCTTGACCACACAGAAGAGCAGGCGTACAACTGTGAAATCTTGTTTGATTAAGCGCTGCAGCTTCCACAAACTACAAGAAAGTTCCCCAGATGAAGTAATTCCAGTGTTCTTGCATCCCAGAGTGAATTATAGATGTGAGAGGATGCATACGCATACCCAGCTCTCCCTTGCCAGTTCTGGCAGACATAATACTTTTCTGAGTACAGGAAAGGTTAAAGCTCACTAACTGCTGCAGGACCAGGCTGGGAAGGCTGGTGAGGATATGCCCCACTTAGGCTTGCAAAGACAGGGGACACTACAGCTGCCGCACACACACACATGCCTCCCCCCCTGCCCCCAATTCATGCTTTGCAGCTGCCAGGTCCTGGCCTGTGGTGTCACATGGCAGAAAGCAGAGCTAAGCCTTGGCTTCTTGCTTTAACTAGGTCATGCCAAGAAGCAGGGGTTTTGATGTGCTCTAGTGTGTGGCTGCTGGACAGGTATGAGAAGCTGAGCCCCTCTATACTTGCTCTTTCATCTTCAAGCTGTTCAACCACCTAATTAGTTTAGCCATGAAAGAACTTTTGATTACATTTGCAGGAAGCAAAAAAGAACTTTCAGATTTAGTTTTATTATATTTTCCCATATTAAAAAAGAACTTTATTTAAACGTAATAACAGAGGGCACTACAAAAATACCACCAGAAGTCTTGGCTTTGTTATTTCAAACATTAAAACAACTGGTGTTTAAAAAAACCTTCTGATCCTGTTATGTACATGTTAAGAGCAGACAAAAATAGCAGGCCCTTTACAGACAGCTCTTTTGCTCTCGTCTCTTTTTACAGTCCAGGCGGTTGCCTGTGGCAAAAGCAACACAGGATTTAATTTCTCACACGCAGTCTGCAAATAACATGGTTCCAAACACATAAGCCAGATATTCCTGGTAAAGAGTAATAAACCACACTTTTCCAAACCAGTTTTCTTCAAAGACAAGCCACACGTCAGCTTTGTGACAAGGAAATAGCAGGGCTCTGTAGATTTGGAGATGGGGCATAGGTGCTGCAAAAGCTCGTTTTCCAGGTACATCACCCACAGCAATGCAGGGACCCTGGCTTTGCCTTCCTGCTGGCTAGAGGAAGATCGATCTTGTGCTGGGGCTACAAACTGCTTAAATTCAACTTCTGGTCACTGAAGAGCCAATGGCCCCAGCTGCAGGGCACAAAGGCTCCTGGCTGACTGTGCAATCCATGGTGGTCTTTCTTTAAACCTCAGTGCTTTGGCAGCTCAAGGAGTAAAATCATAGAATGGTTTGGGTTCGAAGGGACCTTAAAGATCACCTAGTAAGGTTGGTCAGGTCCACCGTCAACAATTACTGCATTTACCGTGATGAAGAGGGAAATTGCGGTTGTACAGTAGCCCCAATCTGGAACAAACAGCTGCCAGAGAAAAAGCTGGGTTTTTTTGTCAGATGTCCCCACATTGGGGGTCTGCTGCTCTCAAAGGGAGTCAGAGGAGCCAGGGAAAGGGACGCTTTCCAGGCAGGAGAAAACTGAGCAAAACACCATTGTGCCAAAACCAGAGCACTCATTTAAAAGACTGAGGGATACAGCCTCTAAGGCCTGCCCTTCCTTCCTACCTCCCACCCTTGCAGGAGCAGCTCACTTTAGACACAGCTGGCACAGGCTCCAAGACATAGTACATGCCTTGTCTGCCCTTTTGCAGGCCTGCGAAACTGGGGTTTCCCACTTGCACAGACCCTCAGCTGGAGGATACACAATAAACCCTCAGCAATACTTTTATATTACTTTTGATTTAAAAAAAAAAGTAAAAAAGTTAAGATTAAAATAGGTTATTCACTGAAAGAGCTCACAGGGTGTAGCTGATAAATACAGGATGTGTGTAGAAAGCCTGCGCCAGCCCTCAGTGGAGCACTGCGGGGGTGAGGATAGAGAGTTTGCTTGCAAGTGCTCCCAGACTACCAGAAAAATCATCACAGGCAATGAAATAAAAGCAGAGGAAGCAAACAGGCTAGTGCTGCTCTCAGCAAGGGTAACACAGTTGTTAGTAAGTCTCAGTGGCAGCTGTGGCCACAAACTGTCCTGGGTCCCTCCTGGCTGGGGGGGGTCCCCTGCTCTGCTCTGAGCTTGTCCCAGTGGGCCATCAGTACTGTCTCTCTCTGGTTCTGCTGTGGAGCAAGCCCAGCAAGGAGAAGGCACCGGCAGCAGCTGTTACAAATCCAATGGCGCCAATTGCTCGCTTGGCCTGCAAAGGGGAAGTAAAACACAGGCTGGAAATATGATGAGCTTTATTAATTTTTTTTTTTAACCCCCAGGCATGCTAATGAAGAACAGGCAGGGATAATCCTGGCAGTTAAATGAATGAGAGACACTTGCCCCAAAAGCAGAAGGGATAACACCCAGGCTTTTACCCTTAGGCTGTGGTATTCAGTACCGAGGGCACTATTAGCATGCAGACAGACCACCTGGTCTAGGGTCTCTGGCAGCGATGGTCTGGACCCCACACCTGGGGCTTTGCTGTCCCCATGCAGTTTGCAGGCTGTGCCCTGGTCCAGAGGCTCACACAGAGACACGAGGAGGTGCGCTGGGAGCCATACAGGGTCTTACCCCGTGTTACTTACCTGGTCGGAGACCCCCTCGCCGTAGCGGAGCAGCGTCACAAAGTGCTCGCAGTTGTTGCCGAGCAGGTCGTAGGACACCTCCTGGTCAATGAGGTACTCGGCGCGCTGGATGATCTCCTCTACCGGGAGGGGAGCGTAGGTGCCGTCGTACTTGTTGTTGATGTGGTAGGTGTCATTTCCCACCACGTCCTTCAGGAGCTGCATCCTCACCCGGGCCTTTCTGCTGAACACGGACTTGGCGCTGGCGAGCGTGGCTGGGGGCCCTTCATCTGGGGAAGGCAGGGATGGGATGAGCCAGGCAGGCCCTGTCTGGCCCCTCCAAGACCTCAGAGGGGTTTCTGGCTGGCTCCTGCAAATGCCATCTACACACACAGGGTCCACCACCAACCCACAGAGGGAGACCGGGCTGACCCGGGTGACCCCAAAGCCCCCTCTGCACCCTGCTGGGCTGCACCAGCCTTACCTACAGGCGTCACGTTGATGATGTACCCGTCGCCCAGGTAGAGGGCCCAGTGCTGATAAGCTGGCCGGAAGATCTCGATGAGGTCCCCGGGCTCGGGGTCACCGGGGTGGGTGGCACTGAAGCTCTGGACAGCCGCCATCTCAAGCGCGTGAGGTCAGGACATGCCCCTCGTGCTGGGCAGGCTCAGGGCAAGGCACGGTGGAGCGGGGAGGCCCGGGATGGACAGAGGGCATCTGCTGGGGGACGGCAGGCGGGGAGATCATTAAGGCCTGGCGCGCTCATCCCGCTCACGGAGCATCGGCAGGTGGGACCGTCCCCCCCCCCTCTGCGGGGCCCCGGCCAGGGGCAGCCGGTCCCGTCCGCTACCGTCGCGCTGGGACGGGGGAAGGGAGGACACCGCCCGCCCGCCAAGCGCTGCAGCCGCAGGGGGAGGCTGCTCGGGGCTGGCAGCGCCCGTCCCCGGCGCTCGCCCCGGGCCGGCGGGCAGAACCGTGCCCACCGCAAGGCTCCGCCGGTCCCCTCCCGGCCGTGCTCCTTTCGGGGCTCTCCTTCTGCCGGTACCGGGCCAGCTCCGCTGGAGGGTCGCAGCTCCCCTGCGCGGGGTCGGGGGGTGGGCAGCGGGGGTGCCGAGCCCTTCCCCAAGCTCTGAGGCACCCCCGGGAGCTCAGCAGACCCGCGCCCACCGCCGACACCCCGGGGTGGGGGGTGGAGGGGGGGCGGACATCCCGCTGGCAGACGCCTGCTCGCACCCCCAGAGCTTCCCCCGCATCCCTCCCCTCCAACGCCCCGCTCACCCCCGGCGCCCGTCCCGCTGCCGCCGTGGTCGGGCTGCCGGCCCGGGGAGGAAGGGGGAGAGGGAGGGAGGGGGCAGCGGCGGAAGCTGGGCCGGGTCCTGGCTCCTCCCGGCCGCTGGGAATGGCGAGGAGCCGGGCGGTTCCGGGCGGGCGGTGCTCGCGGGGTCCCCGCGGAGCCGGGACAGCGGTGCCGCCGAGCCCAGGGGAGGGTGAGCATCCCTCAGCAGGACACCTTTCGAGAGGGAAAGGGGATGCTGCCGCTTCGTTTGTTTGCTGGTGAAGAGAAGCGAAGGAGGTGGAGCTCAGGGCAAATCCCAGTGGCCCTTTAAGGGCAGAGAGATTTCTAGGCTGGTGTTTTGTGTGGTGCCTCAGGAATTTCCCTCAGGACGTCAGTCTCGGGGTTGTGCCCAGGCAAGAGTGCTCTGAGCTGAGGGGAGAGCACACCGAGCAGGCTGTCTCCTTGGCTATTGCCGGCACAGTGTGCTAAAAGGGAGCGTTCGCTAACAACAAAACTGTCCTCTGGGAGGGTTGAACTAAGCGGTGTATTTAAAGCCCAGAGTTTTAAAAGTCAGTGAGCAAGGCGGTTGATATAAAAGATCAGAGCAGCAGAAGACTTGTCATCTTTCTGGCTTGTATTGACATGAAATAGTTAATTTGGTGGAGCACCGAATGGCAATTCGGCTTTCTGTATCACTCCCTGTTTCAAGTCCGAAGTATTTGCCGAGCTTTGCAGTGGAAAGCCGAGGCAATTCTTGTGGTATTGAAAAAAAAGCGTATCTATGGAAACCCAGAAATCTTCTTTACCAGGGTACCGCTGGGCCCTGTTGCCTGGGAGAGCCCGGGCTGGGATGCTGCAGCACCGGCCTGTGCTCCCAGCGACTGCAAGGGGAGGCGAGCGTGGTCAGCACTGCTTGCTCCACATTCACAGAATCGCACTGTTAGCAACCACGAGAGCGCAATAGGAAGCTGTCGCTGAACAGGCAGGAAAGATGCTTTTATAATTGCGGTGAAATTCCAGCATAAGGTTGACAGTTCGTTTGCGCACGAGTAGGTGTCTCGCGCTAATTCATTTTCATTATGTAATGAGGCTGAAAGCCCCTATCCGTTCACATTCTCTTCAAAATAGCTGTGCTGTGCATGTATGGACAGCTGGCACGTTCTTAAATGGAGCATAATAAAATGCCTTTTATCTACGTAAGTGTTCACAGAGGTTACAAATACTTTTCTGGCTAACTGCGTGTATGACTTTATGGATACAAGGGAAAGGAGAAAGGGTAAGTAAATAATAACCAGCATTATGGCAGAAGCAAAGGGAAGCCCACACTGTTCCCCACCATAATCAGAAGTGAACCTGCAAAGAACTGGGAAAGCATCAGCGCAACCTTAATGGTGCGTTCCTTACGTCTCAGAGCTCCACTCATGGCACTGGAAATTTGTTCAGGGCTTGTAAAAGGCCCAGGCAGTGTCTCGGTCCTCTGAGCCTTGTCAGCGGTCTGTTGTGGGATGGGTTCTGGCACACTGCATGTTGTTAGGCCGTGCCACAAACACCTTTGCTCTTCTGCTGTAGGGGGGTCCTTAGCATAGCCTGGGACTGAGCTGATGCAGATCTCTACCCACATTCATCAGAGTGTGGCAGCTTCAGAGTTTGCAAAGACCCCGAGGAGAGTTTATGCCAGGATCTCATTCTTCAGAAAGCTTTTGTTGAGTTATGCTCTTGCTTAGCATCCACAGGCAGGGGACTGATGACACCCCTACTTCTTGTCCACTCCACCCTGACTGCAAGGAGGCAGCTCTCCTTCAAACTATCACTTCTTTCAGTCCAGCACTCCCAAGCGGGACAATAGGGGCCATCCTTTTTACTACCCCTGTCATCAGATGAGCTCAGTGTCTTCCTATATATTTCTTTCCCCAGTTGGACATGCCTTGCCAGAAGAGGAGTAGGAACTGTGTCCTGCTCAGTCAGCTAATCCCCTGCCTATGGAAGGATTTGGGTAGGATGATTTCACGAAGACCTGCCTGGGATACTATAACTAATTCTGACCGCATCAGTCTTCAGTTTGCACATCTATCAGAGGTATGTATGTGATGGTGTGCAGCACACTTGTGCTGGCAAATTCTGTCTGAACTTTTTGTTTTTCAAACAGCCTCTGAAGACAACAGTCTCTTATGTCAGTTAGGACATATTTCAGTTTGGGTCTACAACATGAGATCTGAGAGATATTTTAGATGAACAAGTTCAAAGTTTTCAGCAAATGCAATGTTTTATTTATTATTATTTCTTCTCAAAGTATTAGAAATACTATTAAAATACAAAGGCAGAAAGTAATACAAATGAATAGGAAAAATATTGCTAACTATAGGTATGTATTTTGGGATTGATTTTGATCAAACGCAGCATTCACGATGCAGCCGTAATCTTGCTCATGTACTCTGTCATCCAATACATCCCTGGACTGTCTCAAAGAAGAATGCCTTGATTTTGCAGCTGTATCCATCTTTCTTTTTCTTCTGTACAATGGAAAAAAATATAATTAATTTCTGTTCTTGGCTGTAGTGAGAGGTCAAATAATGGTGTGAGCATGCATTAAGTCAGATTTTGGAGAAGCCCAAGTTTTGTGATAGTGATGTATATGCCCTGCGTAAAGGAAACGGCATATGTTCATTTCTTTAGAAGCAGCTAAGTTTTACCTCACATTCCTCAAATGAGATCCTGAATACTGTGGTTTCTTTCTGGTCCTGCAGGTATGTGATTAGTGGGACTTTTGATGTTTACAGGTGCTAAAAGTATTTGTCTTGACTCTGCTGAATGTAGCAAAACTGGGAAAAGCCTTACCTGTACAGGTACACTGCAGAGGAGATGAGAATGACGATAACAACTACACCTGCCACAACTCCAACGACAATGGCAACTGTATGGTCCTTAGGATCCTCTGTAGGAAGGTCTTCAGCTGAAGAAGAAATAAGAGCCCTGTCAGTGAAAGCTAACCATACTCTGAACAGAGATTTTTTCTCAACCCTTGCCTGTCCGCTTGGTTTATACTGTGTTCTCTGATGAATGTGGCTTTCTGGAGTGGTGTCAGACCCAGGTCCTGTATGCTCTACAGAGCCCTGCTGTCATGCCTTCTAGCACCTCTCCACTGGGGCATCTGACCCCTTCTTTCTGCTTGGATGACCACAGGCTCTCACCCCCTGGGTTACTAATTTATGGTATGGAAATGAAGAGCAAGCTCAGTCTTCTCCATAATGACACCCATTTTTGAAAGTGGTGTGTGTAATACAGGCAGTGAAATCCAGAATAGTTTTATTACCTATCTTTTCAGTCTCGCAGCTTGGTCCTGTGTACAGTTCTGAACATTCACAGTAGAAGTGGAGAGAGGTGGTGGTAGTTTCAGAACAAACTCCATCATTTTTACAAGGATTTGGCATACATGGTCCACCTAGCAAAAAGGAAGGAGAAACACTTCAAACTCTCAGATAATCCAACCCCAAGAGAACTGTTCTTGCTTAGATTACACTGATTCCTAATGGTAGACATCCCTGTGTTTTAATGTGCATTACTTGTACTTGACAACAGGAATAAGGGAAAGAAACACTGTTTCTACAATGAAACATCAGAGCAAGATTCCCAGTATGCTTTTCTTCTGTACACACTCTGTTGCAACTATCTCCAACCCGGTGATGTCCTATAAGCAGTAAGTCAAGACTTCTTAGCATCAAAGACAATGTGATAGTAGTTGACTCACTCCTGTAGCATCCGCGGCTGTAGTTTGAAATGCCACAGATTTCATCAGATCCACACACTATGTTAGAGCAGGAGACAGTGGAGCTTTCTGTGCATTGGCATCTCTGAGAGCAGTCATCAGTGGTGAATATTTCTCCAATCTGGAAGACAGCAGTTAAATATTAAAAAGTATCAAATAAAATCAGCCAGAAAAACCATGAATGGAGCACTGGCACCCCACGCTGCTCTGTCTGATGCCTTCCTGATGAATGGCAACAGGGCAGATTTATTTTTTTTTTAGTAGTTTGTACAAAAAAAGAAAGCAAGCAGTTTACTAATCCAGCTCTTTGAAACTCAAGGACAGCCCAAGAAAGCAGGCAAAAGAAGAATTTGGGGTATGATATCCTAGCACCAGGTGGGGTACATGTGCAGCCAACAATGTCTAACTGTTGCTGAGGTAAGAGAGTGGCAGAGGAATCACATCATGCCCCCACGAAAATGCTATGTGCCATCTTTCTGGCAACTGCCACTTCTTATAGTAAGTGTCTCCCTCCTCCCATAAAACAATCTTTACTGGCTTAGGCCTCTTCTGTACCAAATTTCTAGTGTTAAAACTGAAATTTATGAGATTATGAAGCGGTTTTATCCTGTAGCGACAATGGAAGATTCTCCATATTCCTCAGAATGCAGCCTTGCTTGGAGCTTTCTTCATGTCATAGCCAGCTCTACAGACTCTCAACCCTGCCTATACCACTCTCCATTGAGAGTAGAGGGACCACAGTGACTGACAGAATTTCTCTGTAACTAACTGGTGTGTTGTAAACTTTAGAGTCTATAAGGCTATCATTTAGTGTAATAAAGGTGAAGAATTGACATGGAGGTCAGAGTGTTATCACATAATTTCTTCAAGTGCCTGCCTTGAATATTCAGGCAGGCAGAGTTTCAGAGCCAGACCAAGTGATCTACTCTCCCCTTCCTCCAGAGACCAGAATTTTATTAAATAATTGCTCTTTTTCTAATGCAAAATTATGTGCTAAGGAGAATGAGGTAATTGTCAAACTAATTAGCAAAAGAAAATATTGTTTGGTGCTGTGGGAGCTGTCTGACCCGCAGAGAAACTGTACCTCATAATATTTGTTAAGGTATGTGCAGCCACATTGTTTGTAAGGCACGCAGTCAAAACCACTAAGAACATAGCCAGGGAGACATTCACAGCCTTCAACACAAGGTGATTCGCACTCAGAGGAGCTGGTCAAGTCATTGCAGGATGCTGGGCATGCAGACATGCATGAGCTGTAGCTGCTGTTGGCAGGACATGATATACCTGTAAAAATAAGGAGAGTCCAGTTATAGCAGGCTGTTGTGCATTACTTACACAATGCCCTTTGAGAGCCTGAGGACGTTACCATTTTGTAGGAGGCAATATGATGAACACATACACAGGATGTGCATACATATCTAGTAGTACCGAAATTGCAAGTAAAGCACTCCAAAGTCAGGAAATGCATCGTCAAAGCTATTTGTATGCTGTGCTCTCATTCTTGGTGTTCACTGATCTCAGATAACTTCTCACACATTCAGGCTACCCATCCCTGCAAGTACCAGAGCTGTTTCACAACTCTGGGAGCTGTATTTCACCAGGAATACAAATTCATCTAACTGTGGGTGACGCAGGGGAAGTATGGTTTGACGAATCTCCCAACTTGGAAAAAAAAAAAAATTTAGGAAAAAAAGGTTTGAGATTATTAGAAATTTTATTTCAGCATTTTTTTGTCT
The DNA here is from genome assembly GCA_026212715.1 of Elanus axillaris. NCBI lineage: Eukaryota > Metazoa > Chordata > Aves > Accipitriformes > Accipitridae > Elanus > Elanus axillaris. Next base: position 28,659,635 of record JANZLQ010000089.1, read on the forward strand.
GAAAGATTTGGAGTTTTCAGCTGAATCTTTTTTTATCTTCACATTTCACAGGCAAAAAAGAGAATGAGTATATTTTGTAGATTTAAAAAGAAATTGAAATAAAATGTTTTTCCTTCAGATTGGTGGCTTGTGATGGGGTCCATAATTTTAACTTTTTTTTCCCAGTTGGGAATGAGGACAATCTTTTCTCTCACAAAACTTCTGATGAAGAGGGAGCCAACAGCTCTGCTTTCCTAAGTAGCTGTCTAAGCTGGGGTCTAAATGTGAAAGTCAGCACAGGACACAGAAGAGAGACCAGAAGAGCAAGTGTGCATCCTAAATTGTGAACAGTGTCTGAAGTGTGAATCAACATGCTTTTACTCCTTGAGAAGCTTTGATATATGATGCATCTAGAAAAAGCCTCAAATCTCAGATTTTGAGAGTCCTTTAGGCAGAAACCATACTTTCTTGTTCTTCCTATGCTTACCACAAACTGTCTGTTGCCTCCAGCCTTCCATACTGACTCCTTGCTGCTGACAAGCCAGCACGTATTCCTCCAGACTGCGACATAAGGTAGCATCCTCATCTCCTCCCACACACATATCAAACAGGCAGCTCCTATGTGCAACATGAGAAAGCATTCATTCCCAATACCTTTGTTATTGTCTATTTTCAGCTGCTTTGCTGCCTGAGTCTGAGTTAATTCCATTTTCCTGTACCTGGCTGACAGAAAAACAGAGGAATAAAAAAACTCCAGCCACATGACTGGGAAGATCAGCTCATTTGGTGCGCAACAGCTGCTAACTTGAGAGGTTTTCGTATACGAACAAGCAATAAACGGGTACCTGACTGCTTGTCACAGTAAGTTACTCTTTGCTATCTGCTTCTTTTTTGGGCTAGCATGGCTGCATCTTGCTTATAGAGCACTTTTTAGTGCTGCTAAGTCTTATAGTTGGACTACACACTTCTTGCAATACATGGGTGCCCTCCCCATGTCCATATACCTTGAATATTGACATAGAATTCTGTTTTACCCAGAGTTTGCCAGTGCTACCTTCTCAGCTTTGCTCATCATCTGAATATCTATGGCCTGATTTTGAGAGGCACTAAGATCTGAGATGAGTGGGATCTGCAAGTATGTGGCACCTCAGAAAAATCAGGCAACCACTAAGAAGGTAGGACAGGCTGCCCAACCAAATTCTAGAGTGAGGAGAAAAGTAGGCTTATGTTAAGAATCAGGATTTATTTATACATTTAAGCCAATAGCCCAGTTTATTTGGCTTAATATACCTTCGCATTCTTCTTTGAGGTGGGCATTATCTATCTTTAAACATTAGGTACAACTATACGACTAAAGAAAACTGGCAGCTACTTGGCAATTTTGTGACTGATGATGGATAAATGATGTATGTGGGGATGAATCGACAGGTTTAATACAGCTCAAAATTAGGTGTGTAGGAATTGTATATGTAGGAGGCCAGAGCAGCCTTGAAACACAGCAGAGGGAACTTTCTGGAAGATACTGGGTTTCTCTTCACTAATCTGTTTTTTTTTTTTTTCAATTCTACATGAAAGATTCAAGAAGTGTCACTGACAGCTTCAGCTTTTGTGGCTATAGCTTGAAGGCTAGATTTTATGAAGATGGAATTGCTAAAAGGAAACTAACAGAGCCAGGAACTAAATTCTCACTGAATGTGGATGAGAACTGTAAGCACACTGGAAGTCCCAGCCTATCGGTATAATGCTTAAGACTGCTACTTTATCTGTGTAGGAAAAGAGGAAAACTACTTTCTAGAGCTAATAGAAAAGTGAAACTCTAAACAGATGGAAAGACAGATCATCACAATTATTTAAAAATAAATAAGGGGATTTAAATATATCAATAATGGAATCACTGTACCCATTTCTCTTACTATCCTTAGTTCCTATGAATACCCTGGAGACTGAAGATGCAAAGTTCTTGTCAGAAACTAACACCAAAATGATTTTGCAAATGGGGAGAACAACTGTCTGCAGTATACACTTACGTGAAATAGAAATTTGGTGAGACTGTAGAATGACACTTTGCAAAAGGACCATTTGAGTCAATCAGGATTTGACATCTTGAAGTTCTGTTTTTTTGCCCCAGCTGATTTTCATCACAGCCTTGGAAGAGTCCTGGATCTGGTTCCTCCTCAGACTCATCTTTTGAGTTGACATCTCGTCTGTAAATTAAGTCATTATGAAACCATGAGTTCTCTACATCCAGCATTCATGGTACTACTCTCTAAGTAACACCATAAGAGTACTTCTGCTTTGTGGTGTACGTGTAAGCTTATTTGTCTCTCATCATTTACCCTGAATGGGAAGGAGATAGATAAAGCAAATCAAAGATGTACTAGAACACGTCCTACCATCTCAGAGATTTATGGGTATTTAAATCAAAAGGGATATCTGTAACTATCTCTTTGGAAATTCTGCATGACACAGGCTTCATCCAATGCCTCCTTCATCCAATCTATTCAATAAAGCTTGAACATTAGTCAGAATGATGTGGCTGGAATAGACCACTATTTCTTGGACATATGATGACTTTTACTGAACAAGTGGCTGCATGCCTGAAGTGCCAGAATTCTGTAGGCATAGCCTTCAGAGCCTCTTTATGCTCAATACTAGGCTACATACTGCTTTCTACTATTCTGGCAGACTAGTTTTTGCAGCCAGATTATAACCTGACAGCAATTCCATTTACTTGCTGAAAAAGTTCTGTGTTTGTTAGTGGCTAAGCAACCTCCAAAGGTCTTTCAAAGCAAATTGAGAAAGACAGAAAGAAATACAGGACGGAAGAAGGGAGGAAGGGAGGGAGGGAGGAAGGGAGGAAACTTCTTTCCCTACCTGTTTCAATATTCTGTATGGACTAATTAACACAGAGTTTGCCTGACCACAAATATCCTCTTTTATATTCAGAAGAATGTCCTTACTGTTTGTGTATTGGCAGAAACCACTAGATAGCCATGAAAACAAGGAAATCAGATTCTTCAAGAACCTCTTCTGGAAGGAATTGTGGATTCATCTTGATGGATTTCAAAGCTACCTTCATGTTCCAGAGTGAGGGATGGCACTGAACCAGGATTTACCCTCCCTCCAGCACAACATGATGTATTTATCTTTGCAAGGAACCATGAGCTTAGCAAAGATACTCTTCATCCCTGTGCCCTAGCAGAATGTAATGGCTGTGTAACGGCTGTGACTCCAAAGATGGATACTGAACAGGAGTAATGCAGTGATGGTTCAGGCCTCTTTGGGGAGATAGAAGGGCACTGATAGTTCACCTTAGTAATAAGAAGTCCCTGCACACAGACCAAGTGAAGAAGAAAGACCAGAAATAAGACAGTGTAGTTAATCCTGGATATTAACTATGGCTTAATTCACTCACTACCAGTGACTGTGCTTGCCATGGATATTAAGTAGAAAATTAAGTACCTGAGACGAGAGGTTGTTCTTTTCAGAGGAACTTTCCAGCTCTCACCAAATACATTCACATTCTTCACCCAAACACCGTTTGGCCTTGTGAAGTCATTTCTATGTCTCCCATCAAAGTCACCACACAAGCCTTCCACTCTGTTTCTGTAGGTATTGGCCAGCTTTATATCTGGGGAAGTTCAGAAGAAAAAGAAGCCATTACACAGAAATCCTTGCTTTTGAGTGTATGGAAGAGGTAGAAAGCAGTGCTGAGTACCACATTTCATGATTCAGACTGGAGCTGGTAATGTGACATGAGCTTCCTGTGTAGGATATGAACACAGCCCTGAACATACATGTTCCTACATCTATTCACAGGACTGTTTCTGTGCTCTGCAACATGGATCATGAAAAAAGTCATTTCTTGAAGCCAATAAGGTATTAGATAACATTACATGACCACCTGAGTGCTCTTAGTAAACATACTGCTTACTGCTTTGCAATAAACTGAATGCGCCACCAACTTTTTGCCCTTCATATACAACCCACTTGCTCGTTGAGAAACAGAATTCCTATAAAACAGACCTTTTCTTTCTGCAGTTGGAATTTTAGTGTTTGGAATTATGGTCGTGTGTATAAATGGCCTGGCACTTTCACCATACACTCAGAAATAACATGGCTATATTCTGTTGTAAATCAGGAGTAAATGTGCTTTGAACAGAAGAGTTAATATGTGTTCAACTTACATGAGTTGTGTAAATGTGATATGACTCCTGCTGAGAAACACTAAAAAGTGGGATTATCTAGAACAGACTTGAGAGGAAGCATGGAAAAGGATGTACTCACAGCTTTATAGCTTGAGGACTTCAGTCCTATGACTGGGTTAAGCTGGCAAGGGGGCAGATTCAGACTTCACCCCATCATCCTGATCAGCAATTTAAGTGATTTGCTTTTGTTTATATCGCTCAGGCCTTACTTAACATAGAAAAAAGTAGAACAGTCTGACTCTCCATCTCATTTCTCCTAAGTTCAGGTGGATCCAGATAAAGAAATGCCACTTTTATGTTTTTTCTGATTCCTGGGAAACACTTTTTGTTTTAACATTCTGGAAGTTCATATCACAAAGGGACACAGGCTTAAAGGGTGAGGTTTCTAATTTTGCCTTGGGTTTAGACCTCCTTTGGATGAGAACATTTTTTGAGACAGTGCATAAATATTCCTGCACATTGTCTTGGTATCGCTTACCTGCATTTTGACTGCCATCAAAGCTCAGGTATAAGCCAAAATCTGTCTCCAGGTAAATTCTGCTTGTCCTCTGATATATATGAATACCCTCATGAGGACGAACAGGGGGTCTCACCCTCACACCATCCAACTAACAGGGAAAGAATAAGTTACAATTCATAATATATAGGCCAAATTCAAATCTGCTTCAGTACAGGTCAATGCTACAAATCAACACTCCTCCAGCTTTATGATAAATATATCAGATAATTTAACCAGGTAAAAACCCTCAGTATTCAGGTTTTTTAAAGTTAACAAAATCATGTATTGATGAAAGTGATCTGGACACAGTATTTTCATATCATCCTAAGAGATTACTGTTATTGAGCTAAAAATGTATATATGAGCTATGTATACTCTTACGCACCAATAGAAAGGAAATGAAGATTTCCTAGGATAATTCACAGTTTTCCCTACCACTGATAAAAATTTGTATGGCTTTATTGTAAGTCTTGGTATATTTGGTGTTTTATTGCTAAATCTCTATTTATTCATTTATTTGTTTGATGTAGAATTATATACTTCATAACCATAGAGAAAAAAGACTCAATACAACTGCAAATCACCTTTGTGGGCGCCCCATTGCACTGCTGTAATGATACAGTTAGACTTAATACTTCCATTCTTCAAAACAGACATTTTTTACTCCAAAGTGTTTTACTCCAAGGGAAGGCCTTTCTCTGTGCTCTGCAGTCAGTGAGAGACTTACCACAATCTCCTTGTTCTGCCTGAATCGCACTGTGTGATTGTAAACATTGACGAGGATCTCTTTCAGGTAAGTAATGCGTCGACTTCGACGAAAAGGATAGTTCATTCCTTCAATGCTGAACTGTGTCAGAGTATCAGGTAGGTCAGGGATGGTCTGAGCCAAAATATATGTATATTTCCCTTGAAAGTGGTGCACCAGACCATCAAAGGTGATGTAGTGTGGGTCGCCCATGATCTGGCATTTCCCAAAACCTAGAGAGGAAGAGCTTCATTACTCTCCAGTCTGAATGGCATGTGCCAGATCCCATGCATGGATCAGTTTAAAATAAGTTAGATGAAAATGACTGCTGCTAGCATGTGCGTCTCAAAGTAAAGATGGGTGCTCAGGCATCACCCCAGTGAATGGGCACTCAAATGGAGAGATGGCCAAAGAAACTCATTCCTATGCTGAGAACCAGTGCGAGCCAACTGAACTGAAGCAGAACATTAGGGTTTATAGGCTTTACAGAGACTGAGTTGTGCACATTGGTCCTCTGCAGAGGAACAACTCTGCCACACAGCATGGCTTGCAGTGGGCTTTTAGAGATGTTGGTTTCATAATCCTCACCAATGTGTTCCTATAAAATTACTGGAACTTGAAAAGCAATGTCTAGTTTTGGCTGTCTCACTGCTGTCACAGTGATGTCTTCTGAAATTACTAAGCTGATCATTGGGTTCACCAGCCCTAACAATCAGATGCAGTGACTGTCATCTAAGTATTCTCCTTGACCATTGAGTGCAGAGGAAACCATTATCCTAGGAGCAAGGCTTTCCTTAAGACTGCTGGGGTGCCTCGGCTGTGGTATTTTGCCAAAATGGAGCAGAGGCAAACTGGATTTGCATTATGCCCTTGTACTGATCAATACAGTAGGACAGATGCCATACTGTTCTTCAAAATTGAAGTGTAGAGTCAGTAGGCAACAAGCTACCTCCTAAACAGTCCAATTTACAATCCAATTTACCTAGAGAATATGCGATTAACTTTGCTTAGCCAAAGGAACTATCAAACGAAAAACACCCATGTTCTCTGATTGGTCCATTATGTATCTGTTCAGATCTGCTCTGTCCTGTTTTGCCTTTATATTTTTCTGTTCTCAAATCAACATGCAGTGAAAAAACAAGATCATTGCCAAAGGATTCACAGACATATCTGAGTTTTGGTTTTGGTAGATGCAATGCAAATCTTTTTTCTTTTATTTTTATTTAAACTAGTCAGACAGAACTGTCAAATTTCTAGATGTAAGTAAATTTTCAAACTCTTGTTGCTCTGCAAAGTCTCTGTCTTGTACTGGAACTTTCTGTTCTGAGAACTTCTTCTGTTCAATAATGTGTCATCACTAGCACTGTCTTTCCCTGTGGAAAAGACTGGAAGTGCCATGGAAGAAAGAATGGACACCCACATCCTTCCTCCTTCTCCAGCCCTCATGGAACACCAAGTGAAGACCTGCCTGCACATACCTGTTGGATTGCACTTGTGTTTTCCATTTTTGATCACGCAGGTTTCTCTAGAATCACAGCTATGGCTCTTACATTTGATGACACCGTTCTTGTAACACTGGCATCTTTTGGTGCAGTGTGGAGTTATCCAGGTCTCCCCAGCCTGAACACAAGTTGTGTTAATAGTATGTTATCAAGGGGCTTAGCTTTGCAATGCAATAAAAGTTCAATAGCAAAGGGTGTGGGGGCTGGCTAGGTGCAACCTGTCCAGGTGGTGATTCCACAACTGCTCAATCCAGATGTAGTCTCACCAAGAAGGGGTGTTCCCAGTCCATTTATCTTATTGTCTTTGACATGAGAATTTGAACACAAAACAGGACTAGAACAGACTGCTTAAATAACTCCGGTCAATTGACTAGTTTTGAATATGCCTCAATTTTGGCCTCAGGTGTGAAGTACCAAGCTCCTGCATCTCCTAGTACATGAGCATGCAGCTTTTACTAATCAGATGAAAGGTATTTAAGAGGTAGACCCTGAAGATTTCTCTCTCTCTCTCATTTAGAGGGACAGGAGACCAACTTTCTGCAAGTTTTGTGGCCAGAGATTTGCTCCACAGACAAATTACTTACACTGTAGTAATTGTTGTCATCATCCCTGCAGCCACAATTGCTTAGAGGTACACACTTGCCATTACTGAGCACATAATTATTATCACATTCACAGCCCTCAGTGCACTCTTCTATCTTCTCACAAAGGGAAGAGGCGAAAATGTCATTGCAAGTTGATGGGCAGGTGGAGACACAGTCTGTGTAATGGCTGTGGTGTGGACAGGGCAATGCTGTGTGGGTGGAGAATAGAACCAGCATTATTAAATACATTTAGAAAGTGCACTGCAAACACATGTGTCTGGCTGAAAGCTACAACTTGGCCTATAAAATGGTAGTGTATAATTGCCTTTTAATAGCTGATTTTGATCATCAACCAGTTTTGATTTTTTATTTTTTATTTAAAAACCCAACAAAACCAAAACAGACAACCCTCTCTGGATCTGCTGATTCAGTTCTGTTACAGGTATGCCTGAAATGGTGTCACCTGGTACTAGGTCATTCAGATTCAGTAATCTAGTTCAGCTTCAAATGCCTCTTTGGGCATTTCTAGAAATGAGAATCTTTAGGGCAAATTCCTTAGAATGTTCAACCCTCCAGTGATGCAAAATAGGTGTATATCTAGCTTAACCACAGGCATAAACACATGCAAGAACAACTGATATGCAGTGTCAGACTGAAGATTCATCTAGCTCTATACCCTATTTCTGCCAACGACGAGAGGTGCATAAAGGGACAGTTCAAGAAACAGGGTAGCAGGACAAAGGGTTCGTTTGTCCAGTATTTTCCTCCACTTGTGGTAAGGAGGCAACCAGGAATTTCTGATGGACCTATTCAACATTCATCTGGCTTGTTTTTTAACCAGTTACTTGTTCTGTCTTCCACAACATTATGTGATAATTCCACAATGTAATACTAAATTGTGAAAAATTGTGAAAAAAAGAAACCCACTCTGTAATCCTTACTCATTGTTACGTAATTTGTTTGCAGCTTTGTTCAATGGGTGAAGTGAGGCATATACACTGGAAATTAATCCGAGAACATGGCTCCTAATAAGTATCTGGCCAAATCGCCAGTTTTCATTCAAAACACAGTATCATCGAGCCCTGTGTCCTAACACAGTATCCCATTTTGTTTTAGTCTTCTTTAGTCTAGTTATATTATTTATCCATTTTTGACCTATTGCAATGTACCATGACTCTCATTTGGCTACTAAAGCCATTCTAACTCCACATTACTATCCATAACTTGTCTAGTCCTGAGTTATAACTGGGTTTAGCTCAACCTGAACACAGTTCAGTGCAACTATGGAGTCATTAAATCATAATAATAGAATTGCATTTTGTGAGAATTTGGGTTTAATTTTCTTTTACATTACTTGTTCACCTAATACTGCTAATTTGTTTCCATGCTATCAGCCATCCGTGTTTCAGTTTTCTCGCTTGTACACTTACGACAGAATGTGCTATTCTTCCATTTAATGGTGATTCCATAATTCCTGCAGGTGTCCACATAGACTTGAACTATGTCGCAGAGAGTAGACTTCATGCCATCATACTGGCACATATCATAGATGCAGATCTGTATGAAGTCTTCAGGCTTGACTAGATTATGACATGCTTTGAATTTATCTGATTTTAGGACATTGCACTGGCTTTCAATGACTGGTTTATTCTCAGCAGTGCAAGGAGGAACATCATCTTCTCTTAAGTCTGATAAACAACTGCATAAAAGCACAGACACAGCTGCATTTAAGTTTCAAAGGCATATATAAGGCAGGAGACTGACACTGAAAAATTTGTTTCTACTGAAAGGTATTAAACAAATGATGCTAGAGATTACGGTCTTCTTTCTGTGTATGAGTGAAATATTAGGCAGAAGTAGACCTGCCTGACAATCACCATGCTGTGTCTGACCCTTATTACTCTCATCGAACTTGACCCTGACTAGAGGATTGACTTCTCAGCTTGATCTCAGACCTGTCTTGTCCCTGCAGACTTGTGTGGTAATCTGGATTCTTGGCTGATCCTGGCTTCCATCCTTGGTCCTGCTCTGCTTGCCTTGCTCTGGTAGCATGGGATGGGCCCTGGCTGGTTGAGGCCACTGTTCTCTCGGCTGTGTTATCACACTTGGCTCCCTGTCCTTTAGGGAGCAGCTGGACCTCACTCTTCCCCAACACCATCGTCCTGCTCTAGGTGTTTTCAGCATAAAATAAACAAAGGCTATGTCCACACTGTGGACTGCCCCAAAGCCTAATTCCCCAAGTGTATGTAGATCTATAGAATGGCTGTGGTTTCCCTCTGGCCTGTGCAGTAGTTTCCTGTGGTGATGGAATTTTTTTGAGCTTCAAATTCAAGAAGAGAAAAGTGTTATATACATGACAAATGCTACAAAGTAGCAAACAGTCAAAACAATAGAAAGGAGATCATTTCTAAAAGGAAGATGGAAGGTATGAAAGGAAGTAACATTTACCCTTCATCACTGTCTTCCTCCACTTTCCAGCTATTTCCAAACTGTGTGACACTGGCAAGTGTACCATTGGGCAAGGACAGATCATCTTCACGATTATCATTGAAGTTACCACACATGCCATGTACCTGCAAATGAATGAGAACCATATTCTAAGCACAGTCTGTTCTGCATCAGTTTCCCCAACAACTTTGTATCCATTGCCTATGGAATGATGTGACCAAATCAGTACCAACAACCAATCTTGTACCAGACGTTTCAGACATACTCACTAGTGTCTGACTGTACTCATGGAGAAACAGAATAGAAACTGCAGTAAATCTGTGGTTTCCTAAGGCTTCAAGGTGTTTTATTCTGTAAGCTGGATGTATCCCCTAGCCAGGTAATTTTCTTTAACTACCCCCTTGGAACACAAGGAAATTGTTGTGAAAGGAAAAAAAATAGAAAGGAAAAAAATGACATGTTACAATTCAGATACAAATAAAGGTGCAATAGCAAAACACAGGAATAAAAGAAAAGGAAATGCACAAAGCAGTGGTTTGAAACAGTGCCAGATGTTTACATGCTAAATCTTACCTTTGAGAAATAAGACTGTGGGAGGGTGATTTCCAGATGGTGATTGCCATCATATTTCACTATTAGACCAAAGTCAGTTTCCACTACTATAAATCTGCCAACATTTCCAATGGACACGCCTCGCAACCGGTTCTCCACTGGAGTGTATACTCTCTCATTGTTCAACTGGAGAGACATGTCATTTGTCAGTATGGACATTCTTCCATGAAAGATTTTCTGCTTACAATCTATATTCCTAGCAGTGCTGAAGATTTCTCTACAACAGTTTTAGCTCCTTTACACCACTGCATATTCCAACTATGGGTTGCAGGAATCAGTCTTATAGCTGAGGAGACCTGGGCAGGACTCATAGCCCATGCCTTTAACAGAAGGGAGCTGGAAAGATCCCTGGTAGTGAGCAAGCTCTTACCTACCCATTGGGTGGCTTCCCTGCCTCTGGTACTGCCACAGATCCACATGCTATTCTAGACCAATACAGTATGACTTGCTTTTCCACTGCTCTTGTCAACTAGCTATAGGTAATTGGGTTGACAACAGCTATTGAAGTGGGGAGCCCCATTCTTTACTTCAGGCAACAATTCTCCAGTCTGGAGGCTCTGGGCTCCACCTCCAAGATATGGCCAGTAGGACAGTAAACCCAAACCAGAAGCCTTGGGAACTAGTGAGAAATTGTATTTTCCCATGACATCCAGTGAATGGAGGTGCCCAAAAGTATTAAGCATGTGTGTACATATTCCTTAGGAAACATGAAGATCCTTTTTCCTGCAGCTACTGTAGTAAGCCAATTTTAAGATATGCCTTGCCAGAATAAAGAGCACCACCACCTACCAGTATTCCTTGGCTTTTCTGAAGGGTGATTCGTACACCATACACATCTATGTAGACTTCTTTCAGGTATGTGGCCCCTCTTAGCCCTCTGTCTTCATTCTTGCCAAGGATGGTTATAGGAATGACACTGTTGGTGTTGACAACCTCAACCAAGGTGTAGGTGCAGGTACCCACAAAAGTGTACATCATTCCATCAAATGTGAAATAATGGGGATCTCCTGCCACTTGACATGTTGCTTGGCCTGGTGGTGAAAAAATTATCTAAGAACTTTGGCTTGGATTTTACCATGGACTCAGCTGACCAAAGATGTTTGCATTAGTGGAGCAACCTAATCCTGATCATTATTATGTGAGCAAACTTTAGAGGTATCTCAGGTTCATGCCAATGACATTTATTTGGAAATAAGAAATTTCCAGAAAGTGTCTCCTAAATTTAATTTGCAAATTATGTACAAACTGGCAACTTGGCAGCAAAGGAACCTCTTTATATATTTTTATATGCTGTTGCAGCTATGATTTACAGTAGTTGAGAGTAATACAGAGCTTTTCTACTTCACTATATAAAAATACATAATTATATGTATAAAGGTAGGTGTAAATATAAAAGTAAATAAATTTGCATCTATATACATAGATACTTAATGCACTTGCCATCACCCAGACTCTCAGACATGCAGTTCTTAATTATTGCCAAATTCAGAGCTTGCAGCACAAGTGATGTGGGACTTGACTTTGTATTATCAAGACAAAAAGAACCCCAGTGACCTTGCAAACTTTTGGGCAGCATCAGTTTTTGCTGATATCCACTACAACAGAGGGGGTCTGTGCTTGCAAGACAGATCATCCTGTCTTTTCATCTCTTAGCACTGGCAGCAGTCAGTTGGGACTTTGCCATCACATATGAAAAGATATTTATAATAAAGCTAGAAGGAGAAGAAGGATCTAATTATAGAATTGACATTGAGAACCATTTTCAGGCAGGACTTACCACTGGAATGACAGCCCAGCACACCATCCTGAATATTGCATTGCTCTCGGACTCCACACTCCCAGGATGTGCATACAATGGTGTTATTAGCTTTGCAGGTGCAGCGTTCAGTGCAGGGATAACTGGTGAACCAGCTTTCATGCAGCTAAGCAGAAAAAAAGAGTGTAGAAGTAGATACTGTAAGATAAATTGGAAGGTAATACTGTAAGGGACAATCATATTATTAGTATTTGAATGTGCTTGATGTATGATCATTTGGGCAATTGTAGTCACACAGCTCACGGATCAAGAAGGCTGGCAAAGTGAGTCTATTTTGTTATTGTTAATGCTGTAAATAATAACTGTGTTAATGTTATTAACATTTTTTTGCTCTCATGGCGATAAAGAATGAGTTGCCATGTTTGTTCTTTTATTTTCTTTAAACATCTGAGGTAACTTGCCTGGTGATACTGGTTTTTTTCATCAACACAACCGCAGCTGCTTTCTGGCACACATTTGTCTCCACTCAAAACGTAACCTTCCTTACAGAAGCAACCTTCCACTGGTAAGGAGCTGCAGGAATAATCTGCTGAGATGTTCCAACAGGTAGAGGGACACCTAGTACCACAGCTCTTGTAGATGCTGCCTCCAGGACAGGACATTGCTAGGAAGAAAAAGTAAGATCACTCAAAAGGGCAAAATCATGATAAAAGTTTTCCTGATGCTTTCACTGTTTGCAACTGAAAATATATAAAATTGCTGAAGAATGTCTGACACCGGAGAGTGCTGTGTACAAAGAATTTTCTTGCCATGTGATATGGGTGGCTTTTCATAGAGGTGGGTAAGACAGATGGGCCACCCTGCACTTCACCTCACAAAGGAAGTCAAACATTGTAGGCTTGCTTTGAGGGTAGGTCTGATGTGATCATACAGGACTAATTGTGCTTGGTTCAGTAAACCTTTTTCTGCAGGTTTAAAGACATGAAGTCACTCCATTAAGGGAATAGAAGAATCTCTTCATGTACCAGCTGATATGGCCCCATTACTGTAGTTACTATTTGAACACCTGCCATATATTTAAAAATAGAACTAAAAATCAGACTCTGTCTTTCACTGAGACCCCTTGAGGAAAATATATTATGTTGTCACACCCCTCCTGCCTATGGTAGAATTGGGCTTCTATCACTCAAAGTATGCTCCCCAGGGAAGACATTACATTTTACAGAAATCCTGAAGCATCTGTCCATTTCTGTCATCTAAAAAAAACCCCTAAAAACTGCTTCTGGATACATTTTGTGGTAAATCACTACATATGACTCTCATTTACTTCTGTCCCTACGGCAGGATCTCTTAGTCCTGTTAGGCAATTACAAGCAACATCTCCAGTCATCTAGCCAGAGTACTTGCCCTTTGTCAGGTTCTTAATTGAGTTCTAATTTGAATTACTGATGGAGGGAGCACTTGAGAGTCAATCTTCTTAATGTGACTGAGTCTCCTCTATCACTATAATCAAGCCATAGATATTTAGGTCCTGGGCTATGGCCTTAGACTATGGAGTCTGGATGTCCATAGTGTTAATCTGATTTGGAGGGTTAGAAGCTAATTTCTTGCTCTGTCTTCTTTTTATATATGAATTCTCTGTGCTCTGTCCTCCCAGGTCTGACTTAGCAGGTGCTTTAAAACCATTCTAAAATCACAGTAATTCTTTTTCCAAATTGAGCAGCTACTAGAATCTCTCAATGTTTTTTCATGGTTTAGTTCAGTGCAGAGCTAATTGTTGATCACAGGAAAAAAAGAAAAAGAAAAAAAAGGTGCAAATCTGCAGAAGGTGATACAGGTAACCAGTATAATCAAAATTAGTGTAAAAGACAAAAAAACCCTAGAGAAGAATTATGGTTTATTTCAGTGTGGTTGACCTTTAGAAGACTTCTTTTTTTTTCTCTCCAGGTGTGTACTTTGTGGATATAAAGGTCCTTTAGAAGATATCTGGCAAGCATAAAACTGCCCAGTGCTGCATAAAATCAGCACCAGTGGAACCCTTGGAAAGATTTATTCTAAGAAATATGATTTCATTATATGAAATTTCCCATAAGCTCATTCTGGAAAGAATTAATTGGGAGATAAGTGAGAATACTTGATTTCTTTGCTTTATAGAGAAATACTTGTAAACTTCCTAGAAAAAGCTGTTTATCAAGGTCTCTTATTAAACTAGTTTTTTAAGCAAAAGCCATCAATAAGCATTTGTGTATGGAAGACTACCAACTCTACTTACACTGAGGATGGTAGATTTTCAGTGGAACAAAGCAGCAGTTATTTCCCCAGTGCAGAAGCTCACATAAGACACAGTTAAATGTAATCAAACTTTTCCAAGAAACTAAGAGCAAATTATTGAAACTTTAAGGATTAGACCTGCATGTATCCAAATATTCTTGAAAATTACTATTTTATACAAATACTGGAATGGTACTGAAACTGAAGCAGGCTCAAGACATGACAAAAGATAGACTATACACAAAACATTACATAAAATGAAATAACATGCATGAAAAAGGTAAAGGAGAATGTGCATACTTTTGAAGTTTAAATCCAGAATAGATATTTATAAGTCACAACACTCACGGCAAAGAGTAGCATTCCTCCACTCTATGCATATCCCAGCATTGATACATGACTCAGCATAGGCCTGCAGTCCATAGCATAAGGATATTGCCTGTCCACCAGTGAAACACATGTCATAAACACAGTTTTCAAAGAAATTCTCTGGAGGCACATTGGTATGACAATCCTTGAAAATTCCTGTGTAAATCAAGAAAGTTATACAGAGTGATAGAAACAAAATTGGGAATGGTAAGATCACCACCATCTATTTTCTGTCATGGCAAATGTATTGTTAGTGCTCCAGGGTAACTTTGTTTAGTAAGTTAAACCAACACGTGAAACAGAGCATGCACAATGAGACTTGGCCCTCTGGATCAGACTTTCTTCTTTTTGTGTGATTGATATAACATAGCTTACATGAATGAAGAGTTGCTGGCTAGGCAAGCCACTAATTCCAGAAAACTGCAGGGGCTGTCCAGTGCAGGGAACACATACAGGATTTCAGATAAAGTGTCTGTAATACATGCAATGACAGTGCCCTCTGAACTATCTCTTTTAGCAAGCAGAGTGCAAGCCACTATAAAGCAAAGAGCAGCTATGGCTCCCTGAGCACATTCTCAGATAATCTTCATGGACACATTGGCACTGCCTGAAGGGTTGACATATCTTGACCAAGCACCTGTGAGTTTTATGTTGGCCATTCATACTGGAGGTTTTATATGCTTCCAATGTGAGCTCAGAACAACAAACTATAGAGAGGAGACACCACAAGCTATAAAGTGCTCCATCACATGGCTCACAGAGAACTACCGACATACTACCTGTTGGGTCTGTGATCATGCCACATACTGTGTTCTTCTTTGCTTCACTCTCCAGCACAGGATCACATTGCTCTTCTGTCCCACTGGAGCATCTGGAGAAAGCAAGCAAAATCAAATGTGTGTTTCACATCTCTTACTATCAGATTTTCAGTGGAAGATTGACACATGACAACCCTGCACAACAGGCTGTATTTTATTACAGTCACAAGACTTTATCCAGCTTCTTTGAAAAACTGATGTCAGCCCTATCACTGAATGGACTCCCTTTTTGATGCCTTGTGGGCTATTCAAAGGCCTGTTCTTAGCTGATAAAAAAAGAGATGTGGGATCCAATCAGTTATGGTTTCCAATCAGGGAAATGGACTGAAGTCCCATACCCCTCACACTCAGCAGATAGTTCCTGCTTTGGAAAACAAGGCTTAAAGGACACAAGTCCTCTTCTCATTCCCTGTTTAATGTGAAGGGGCAGCTCCCTACTTCTAGTGGACACTTGGAAGATGTAAAATCATACTGGATGACAAAGCCAGTGAGTGGATGGATGTTTGATTTTATAGAGTTTGATTAGCAAATGCCGTATGATTAAATTAATATACATACATGGTGTTATTCTCAGGCACAAGCCAGCTTTGTCCAAGATCAGTGGAGCTGCTTGCAATGTCACCATTGGGCTTTATGTTGTCATCATTTGGATCACCGTTATAATTACCTGTGAGGGTAAAAAGAGATTTATGGGACACATGAAGTTCATACCTGTAGAAGAAACCTCAGTTTCAGGCTGTAAAATAAACTACAATGAACTAGGGAGAGTATATGTGCAACATCAGTGTATACTGGGCAAAATAAGCAGAGCTCAGTTGTGTTTTAGACTTTGACCACTGACAAGAACGGCTGTTCCGGGACTTGTGGACTTGAAGCAAGAAGTCTGTAAGTTCTTATGTGACTAGATCACATTACATGCAAGAAAGAACTGTTTAGCTAAAAAACCCCAACTCCTTTCCTTGGATAATACCTGTAGAATATTGGACTACAAATGGTAGTCCTACACAGACTTCCAGAACTGAAAGCATGAAAAACCTATGGAGAGATAGTTGAACTTGGAAATTTCATAGAATCATAGAACTGTTTAGGTTGGAAAAGACTTTAAGATCATTGAGTCCAACTGTCAATCCAATAACACCATGCCCACTAAACCATGTGCTGAAGTGCCACATCTGTGCATTTTTTGAACACCTCCAGGGATGGTGACTCAACCACTTCCCTGGGCAGACTGTTCCAATGCCTGACAACCCTTTCAGTAAAGAAATTTTTCTAATATCCAATCTAAACCTCCCCTGGCACAAATTGAAGCCACTTCATCTTGTCCTATCACCAGCCACCAGACAGAAGAGACCAGTCCCCACCTCACTACAACCTCCTTTCAGGCAGTTGTAGAGAGCGATAAGGTCCTGCCTCAGCCTCCTCCTCTCCAGGCTAAACGACCTCAGATCCCTCAGCTGCTCCTCACAAGACTGGTGCTCCAGGCCCCTCACCAACTTGGTTGCCCTTCTCTGGACACGCTCCAGCACCTCAGTGTCTTTCCTGTAGTGAG
>JANZLQ010000089.1:28688448-28746677 GCA_026212715.1 Elanus axillaris
GGCTGGGCACGCATCGGTCATTGTAGAGCAGGTACCCGCTGTCGCACACACAGCCCTCCACGCACGGCAGGCTGCAGTTGTAGGGTGCTAATGGGTCAACACAGGTGGCAGGGCAGGCTGCAGCACAGGACTCGTAGTGACTGTTTGCAGAGCAGTCTAGTGCTGTGTAAGAAAAGATAAACCTATTTATGAATCTTTTAACTACTGATGTATTGGGTTTTGTTTAATATCATATTCTGTTTTGCTTTGAAATATTCGGGGACATCTTAGAGTTCTGAGGAAGTATGATGCATGCCTTTGCTCTCTTACCACCCTTTAATTTCTTTTGAGGTTTGGGCTATTTAAATTTTCATTCATGGAGAGAATTTCCTAGGAGTCCTTTTATTCCTGAAGATGATTGCTTTGAATTCTTGCTTTAGGCTCAGGATATTGGTGTCATGTTAGTTGTTTGTCCTAGACATGTGCCATATTTAGGTTATAGTCCTTATATTTAATTCTAATAATATTTTTTCACTTCACCAAGGTCTTTAATGTTTGCTCAATAATCAGGATGTAGAAGTGCTCTATTATATTTTTACATCTTGTAACATATGCTATATGTATATAACCAAGCTAATTAGAGGGTTTAAAAAACTGACATTTTCAGGTGAGAAGGTGCCAGAACTAAAGTTTCCTGAACAATGTTTTTTCAGCTTCTATATGTTTATGTGATGCAGTTCAATATTTAATGACATATTTTCTCACTCTATTTTTAGGCTGCCTTCCTAAGGAGACAGAGATCATACAATTACATAGTACATTTCTCTGCTCATCCTCCCACTTATTAAATTTGACCCAGCTAACTTATTGGAAATAAGTTGGTGAGGTTGGTAGAGGACAAAAACATACTCAGCTCCATTAAATGAAATCTAAGTGCAAGGTAAAGAGGAGAGATCCCGCAAGCTCCTTCAGTAGAGAGAACAACTACAGAGAGGGCTCACTCCTGCTTAGAAACCAGAGAATCTATGTGAGAGAAATCCTCGGTAATGTCCCCAGCAGAGAAAATGCTCCAGCTAGAGACTGCAGTCAAATGTGAAACAAAAGTCAAAAAGAAATCTGGCTTCAGTCATTCCATTGTTTACAAAGTGTCTTTCTTTAGTCTCCCAATCTCCTTCAGTGCAGAAGGCACATAGAGCACTGGGTCACTATTTCCTGTTCATTACATTGCTTCTGGTGGGAGCAGATCTGCTCACAACTTTCAGACAGTATTTAAATCTTGTTTTAAAGATAACATGTTTTTTACTTCTATAATATATACCTGAATGCTTGAGAAATGTTCTTTACTTAATCTTTACCAACAGAAGAAAGGTCATGATTCCCATTTAATCTCCAGCACAGACTTCTGTCTAATACTTTAATACTTGACACCTTTTGTCTTGTGCCTCTGTGTGTTTTTGTCTCTTACCCACCCTCACTACCTTCTTCACTTCCATTAGTGTGGCTACAATCTCCATTGCACAGGCTTCTTACACTCAGTCCTGGCCTTTAATTCCAGGCTGCCTACCCGTGTTGCCTCCTCTCCCATCTGAAACCATGAATCGCTATGCCTGTACCGGACACTCTGATGCTTTCCTCCACATCCATAGGGATGAATGACCAGTGCTCCTTCCTTTCATACATATGACAGTTTGTGCCACTGATGGTAGTGTTTCAAATACTCTCCTTCTCCCTTTCTCCCAGATCTCCTGCTCATCTCATGGGTTGTGTTCCTCCTTCATCCTGTTCTCTTTGCACTGCTACAAACTATGAGTTTCAGATATTTTCTGTATTCAATCTCAGGTTTATTCTTCCCATCAGCTCTGATTTCATTATTCCTGTAAGACCAACAAGCTCTGACCCCTGGACCTAGGCTGTGCTTCCTTGTCCTTGGCTCTCTACCTAGCCAGCTTCCATCTGTCCTTCCTCTTTTCTGTAGACTTCTAAGCAAATTCTCATTTTCTTTTCTAGCTCCTACTTGCTTTCTCTAAATCCAGGGCCTGCCACTTAGCCTATTCATTTGTCCTCTCTAGTTCCTAGTCAAAGCTCCTTTCTCACTGTGTCAGACTGCCTGGATTCCTTATCCCCATCTACAGCTCTGCCTTTCATCTGCTCTGGCTCACGTCCCTTCTGTGTTCATATAAGGCATCCACCTTGATGTGTTTTTGCTGAGGTTGCTGCAGGAGAAGACACAGCTCCCTTTCTGTTAACTGGGTGCCTGGCCACTCTGCAGGGTAGAGAGGCTGGGAGCATAGAAGGCAGCTCAGGCTCTCAGCAAGGAGGGAGAGTAAAACTTTTACATATCTACTAAGCATGTACAAAATGAGATTATTTTTTTTTTCTCAAAGACACTTAAGTTTAGGTATAGCTTCTTCAGAAGGTAAAAAACCCTCTAAGTCAAATGTCCCTGATACACTTAATAGCCCTGAACAAAAATATAGGGACACTAGAGGAATTCAAAGAAAAAGCCTCCAATTACATTTTAAGATGGACTAGACAGTATTTTCTCCTTTCATCTGAAGCAGCTTAAATTTTGCCACTAGAATCTTCCCAAAGGAATCAGTCTGAGGACTATATGTAACCCTGAAATCTTTAGCCTGATCAGTCAAGATTCACAATGTTATATGAATTCAAAACAGTGTCCTGTAACGCTCTGTCTTTGGGAAGTCGTAATTATATCTTCCTGACAAGTGGTAATTTCCAGTAAACTTTGATACATACGGCAGAAGGTTGCATTTCTCCATGGTGTAAGCTGGACTCCTGCAGCTTGGCACACATCTGCATAAGCCTGCAGGTTTTGACAGAGGGCTGCATTGTTCAAATGAAGTTCACAGAGATCATACTGGCAGGCTTCAGAATAACTTTGTGGATCAACTACTGAGTGGCAATTCCGGAATGGACCATTGGGATCTGTGATCAGACCACAGTATTCATTGCTTTGAATCATATATTTTTCATCAGCAGTGCAATTTGGAGTATGGCCATCATCTGGCAAGCACCTAGTATGGAAAAAAAAAAAGATGTGGAAAAATTCACCAATGAACTTTGGATGCACTAGCACCTAAGACGCTTTTCAAATCACATCTAACAAAACTACAGGGCTGTCCCCAGGCTAAGCATGACATATTTTAAAGCTCTACATTTCAAACACTTAGGATAGAAATTCAGATTTTAATATGTTCTCAATCTTATAACCTTGGAGAGGCCTGGAAGAAACCCAAATATTTATTTTGGCTTTCTTTTAAGTCAAGCTTTCTACATGGAAGATACCTAGGAAGGGAAAACAAAAAGTAAAAGCATTTGAAGTTAAACCTCTACTATCAGTATATTGTGAAATCATAAAATAAAGTATCTCAGAAGAGTTCAGACAAGATCTTCAAGTGTTAGCATTAATACACTATAACAGTAACTGAAATCTTAGTGGACATCTGCAGTGTTTTATTCAAATTTTCTCTTTTTAAGAACAGTTAAATTTGCTGTGTAACTTTACCCAGATAGATAAAGTAAGTACACTGGCAAGAATATATTTTATTCCATGTGCCTGACACTTTTGGCCCCCACACAACAGTTGCTTAAAATATTGGTCATCCCATAGCCAACAGCTAAGGCCTAACATCCCCATTGGATGTCCTACCTGGAGTCATTGTAAACCTGCCAACTGTTGCCAAGGCTGGCTGAGTTTGTTTCCATCTCTCCATCTGGGTTAAGAAAGTCATCTGCTTTGTTCCCATTATAATTTCCACATATTCCACAGACTTTAGACATATAGGTACTGGGAAGAATGATTTCTGCTCTGTGATTTCCATCAAACTTGACATTCAACCCAAAGTCAGTAGTAACCACAACATACTGCCCACTGAAGGAAAAACTGACACCCTGCACCAAGGTCAGAGGGAGCACCTGGCTGACTCCATCAACCTGCAGGCACAGAGAAGGACAATCATTATAATCCCTTTAAAAGAAATATTTTTAATAGTGACCTTCTTAGATCAAATCCCTATGTTGAGCATAGGACTTGCACAGTGAGTAGTAAGAATTCACATTGTGTTAAGTATTATTTAACATGAATGTTGTATATGGGCACATGAACTAGGGCCTTGAGGCCATAATAATGTAGCTACATAACTTCCAAGTGTGGTCAAAATTACCTTGGTGAACCGGACCCAGCTGGCAAAAGTCCCAGGACTTAGCATGGTCTGTCAGCAGTAACTGCTTACAGACATATCTTTTATTTTGGATCAAATAAGATTAAAAAATGTGGTTAGAATGGATTCTCAGAGAATTTTCAGGATTGGACAAATCTTGAAAAAACTTCTTTTTATTTCTTTCTCTTTCTCTTTTAATTCTCACATTTGAAATGCCAGACAATAGAAAGTAATAGTCCAAGTAAAATTTTTGATTTATTTAAAATTTATGAAAATTGGCATATACTTTGAACATTTCTTCTTATTACATATTTAAGAAAGTTTGGTTTACTTAGCAACATAGATATAATAAAAAAACTAAATACAGGGGTAAGGTATAAAAGAGAAGCTGTTGGACAAATGTGGATCTATAAGCTCAATATGTTTCTAAGATCGGATGGGAAAGGTCTTGGTGTACATTTAAACCTTTATCTCCTGTCACATAAATCACTGTATTATTTTTCTTATAAGAAGGGTGGTAATGAAGTAAGGTGACCTGTTCATTTATTGGGGATTTGGATCAAACATGTCTGCTGTCTTGGCCCTTTATGGAAAGGAGACTTAAAGAAGGCTTAAAATACAGTAGCTGGCCAAGTGACAGTCAGTGTGAGGATAGTCATCAGATTGTCACTCTGGGACTCTCTCATCTGGCACTGCTTTATGGCAAATGCCAGGTATTAAGTGAAGTTAGCGGTGATGTGGATGGAATAACTAGGAATTTGGAATGAGCATGCAGCTTTACAGGCTACCACACAGGATTGGGAAATTACCACTAGAGTGGATATGGTTAATGCAGGTCTTTTTACTCCTTGATGCAGACCAAGCTTGAGCATGGGGGGCAAGCTAGAAAGGTAAGCTAGCCCACGAACACCATCTGGAGTGTCAGCTCTAATCCCACTTTTTAGCAACACAACACAAAATTTTAGCCTTTGTTTTCAGTCCTGAAACTGCTATGTTTAAGAACTTCACGCTACTCCTACTCCTAAATATCTGACTGCCCTCTAAATATTACTCCATGTGTGCTGGAAATTTGTAGTCATTATACAACAATTTCTTCATTGACATTATGAGTTACTGATGATAGATAATAGGCTCCAATCTTACCTTAACAACTCTGTTTTTACCCAGATTGATCCTGTAGCCATACACATCGATGTCCACATATCGAACATAGGACACACGAGCATTGCTTCCCCTGTACTCATTGGCTGCTTCCACGTTGAAATAGGGCAGCGAGCTGTTGCTCTCACACAGCTTGGAGAGTGTGTAGGTGCAGGTGCCCATAAAGTCATGGCGCTGCTTGTCAAATGTGTAATAGTGAGGATCCCCGTATATGCTGCAGATTGCTTCTGGAAACAGAAAAAGGAATATATTCCCATTAACATACGGATACAACCAGCAAAGCCACCTCGTTGCGCAGTGGGAAAACACAATCATCCCCATTTTATAGATTACATATGGAAGAACTGAAATAGAAAAGCCAGATCTATATGGCATAAGGTAATGCCATAGAGTGGATACCCAAAGAAATTAGCTGAAGCAAGTAAGTAGCACTGGTAGTAAAAAAAATGAGATGCCCTTCTACAACCCATTGACTAGTTTATGTTTTTGGCTGAATTACCTATCACTGGAGGTGGTGTAGATTCTGTTGGTGTAGGTGTTGGTGGTACAGGGGTGGGGACAACTTCTGTTAGTAGAAAGACAAGACAATACAATGAGTCATAACATTACAGGGTGAACGCTACTTACACACCATCATACATTAATTTCCATTTATTCTTCACCAGCATAAAGTTAGAAGTTTTTAATTGAGGTGAAACTACCTATATATAAAAACAAGGATGTGTGGGTCTTTTGAGCACTTTGGAAAGCTCATCTGATTGTTAGCTTGGTGACAGTGACTGAGCTTGTGCTAGCATGCTTCTCTGGAGCTGGAATTGTATTTACAATTGCGTATGTGACTCCCTCTGGTGTGTATGTTAAGGCACGAAGGTCATATGGTCTGCAAGTGTTGGCAGGTCTGGGAGTGAGTAGCCTGCCAGCAGATGTCATATAGCAGAAAAAAATAACTCTCAGGGCACTGGTGGTTTCTAATCAAGAGAGTTTTGTTGTTTCTTCAAAATGATACTTATTTCTTAGGAATGTGACAGCTGTAACACCTTTCTACTGACAGACAAAACGAACAGTCTTGTTGGAGAGTCTTCCCTCCTGCCTGCTTCTGCTTGCTAGCAAGTATTAGCATCTTCTCCACCTATTCTTCATCCATCACAAAGATATCTTCTAAAAGAAGTGGTCCTCTTGGTGTACTTCTATGTGTGAGCTAGCAACACCAGGGTGAGTATTCTCTTGATGTCATGTTCATTCACCTGATGACATGCAAATGAGTGATGTATCTGAATCTCTGGAAGTACAACAGACTGAGTAAAACTTTCAGAGCATGCACCCATTCACTCCTGCCCCTTTGCAGAACAAAGAACAACTCTCTTCATTCAGGTGCTCTGCTGTTGCACCCTTGTGAGCCCTCCACTGTGCACTGAGTGCATGATAACAGTCAGTGTACAAGGAGATAACCAAGTGATGAACTGATTCATGGAGAACAATGCTTTCCAACCTACTTGTAGGTGCACTATAGTTATATAATCATCCAAATGAATCCACAGCTAAGGCATTTGGTCTTCCGTGTTACTGACCCTGCTAATGACATTATTTACAGGGATTAAGTTGGAATATAGAAAACAAGTCACATGAGAACAAGTTAGAGGTTTTTGAATAATGATGCAGTAACTACACACTATGATGGTACTGCTTTTGTGCTAAACATGTGATCCAAACTCAGCTGGATGTGGGAGTTTTGCAAGATACTTATGATTATAATTCAGAAGCAGCCAATAGAGTTCACCTAATTTGAAGTCTAGTGTATACTGATAAATCTCTGTACAAAATGATCCCATTCACTTAATGAGCTCTAACTTCAAAGCTGAAGATATTTCGTAATAACCTGCCTGCAAAATGGGATCAGCTCCTTTGCATGCATTGGTTTCTTCTACACCTGTTTCTTATGTGCCCATTTCTTCACATCCAGCTCCCTACTCCAGTATCAATGCAGTTTTTCCCTAACTAGCCCAGAACTTCTCTTTTTGCTCTTTCAACATTAGTGAAAAATTACGGGAATCCTGATAATGGCTGTATTCCCACAATGGGTACTTCCCAACAAGCTTTAAATTAACTTTGTTGTAGAGCTGAGGAAAAAAAACAGAAGAAAACTTCTTCCTAAGATTATTGTCCTTTGAGATCTAAGATGAAGAAGTTCTGAAAATGACAATATGAACATCAAATATCATAACCTAAAGACTGCTTGCTAAAGTTCCCTTGGAAGCTAATTTTTCATGTGACAAATGAACATATATTTAGTTTTCCATGAGTTTGATTAAAATGTCTATTCAGTCAAACATTCTGGTAGAAACAAAAAGATTGGGAGGACTAACTTTTACCAGACCTAATAATTCACTTAGCTTTCATTATATTAGTAGCCATACAGTTGAACAGAGACAGGAGCACTCTTCTCTTGCCTCTTGGAGTTACGTTAGTGCACCATCCAGTGGCTGAATCATGTGCTAATGTGCTAATACTCCTGGGAAAATTAAGAACTGGCCCTCCAAAAAAAAAAAAATGCTCCAAGTATTTTTCACAGAATTTTAAAGAAAATTATATTTTCTGACATTATGGACCTGAATGGGCATCTTTGTCCTGGCTAGCGTAAATTTGAAAGATTTTATTGTCATTATATGAGTAGTATTTCACAGAAAGCAAAGCCTATTAAGGCCTAATGACACTTTCTATATGTTTTTCAGCAAGTTTCTTGTTCAATTCACATTTTGTAAGTATTGCATACTTGTCAGTGAAGATGGGATGAAACTGTAAGTCACTTCCAGATGCTAGTCATCCACAGCTTGTGCCAGTCTTGGCTGATTTGTTACAGGGTCAGGCATCAAGCTCAAATTGCTGATTATTAGTCAGAGCTGGGAGCTCAACTCAGCTTTATTGACTCACCATTACTTCTTTTTGTGACATATGGCAGTGCTGTGTATTTGCTGAGTTCATATGAACTGAGATTTGCTGCAAAATGCTGATTAGAACATTTTATCTGGAATCCAAGACCAATGCGCATAGCCTTGGCTGGGTTAAAGAGATGCACTTCAGACTTTAAGTGAAGGTAATGTTTGCTAGACCTTGTGAAAACAGTCACATTTTCAGAGAAGGGGACAGCTTATTCTGGACGTTTGAGGTGGTGAGGAAAGATTTAGGAAGAAACTACAACAGAACAGGTAACATTCAAATGAAGCAAGCTGTAAAGTTTTTGTCATTTCTCTTTTGTGGTTCAAAGTTATAAGGAGTTTCTATATTGTATATGGAATTGAGTAATGGTCAACAGCTTAAACAGAGATGAGGAAGGAGTATACACTAAGATGCAAACAACAGAGACTTACCACAGGATCCATCCCTTACTCTAACATTGTCCAGTGCTGTATCCCCATACTCTGTCAGTCCTCGGACAGCCTCAAAAATTACCTAGGCAGGATGCAAAGTGAATCACTGCATCAGAGTAGTTTAAGCAAATAAGACCAGTCCCCTTAGCATGTTTTCACCATATTCCTTCTGGTATATCTCTAAAGGCATCAAGTAAGCTGAGGCTGTAACATTTCTCCTAGCTTCCCTCAGAAGCCTAAAATGTATATTCTGTTATAAGGTAAGGACTTCAAGAAACATTGTCCTCTACTTTGCTGACTGATAAATGATTTATGAGAATTAGCCGTCTGGATTCTACAGAGGAGTCTAATGTAGGCAGCATCCCAAAGTTCAAAACTTAACTGACAGCAGACAAACATGCATTTAATTAAGGCACCTAAAGTCCTTGACTTTGTGATAAAATGAAGGAGGGAAGGAAGGAAAAAGAGGCAAAACTAAATAGATATTATGCCCTCATTAACAGCACCAATAAAACTCAGGGGGTTGGTTGTTTCTTCTCTTAGTTCATTGGCACAGAGCAAAAGGCCATTATATTTACAAAATATAAACCAAGCAAATCTTGGTTATATTTTCTAGCTTACATGTACAACCTTTTGTCTGCAAGGGGAGAACAAATGATGACACTGTACAACAAAAAAGTTTATTCTGAAAATATATTACCTTTATCCTTCTCTGTGTTGGAAAAGTGTGAGTGATGGCACCATACTTCCACAAGGAACTCTGATTTCCCTTCCGACTCCACACCACAGACTCCCCTGTGCTGTCTTGGATAAGTACTCTCAGCTCATTCATGTCTTCTGACCCAAACATATAGTACCAGAAGTCTATGCATATTTTTTCAGAAGCTACAGTATCTGGGCTCTCAAGCCTGTTAGTGTCAAATGGGATCAGATTACTTGCTTCTTGGTAGATGAAATAGCCTTCTGTGGAGTAAAAAAAATAAAATATTGTTGGATCTTTATAACTTGTTAGGTGTTATTTAAAACTGAAGTACAACCCAACTCTGGAAGAAATCAAGGGCATCATTAGCAGTGCAAAGAAGCAAAGTAGAGAGTTTTTGGAATTTACATTGCAATGGTCAGCACTATGTAGTTATCCAAACTAGAATGTGAGCTGGAGAGCAAAGCAAATATATCCCATCTCACATGAACAGTTATTTTGGGATCACAAATAAAGATGTAGGCCTCTTTCAAGAGACAGAACCTCCAGACACTCTGTTCCACTGATCCATGTTCAGTTTCCTCTTTCCTCAAAGGAAAATAATGCAATCTGCTATATACCTTCTCTTGTGGGATATATTTTTTCCTAAAGATTTTTGTCTTTAGATGAGCAATTCCCTAGCACAAGGAAAATCCTAACCTGCCAGCGTTTGGTTTTGCCTCAAAATGGGAGGGATAGAAAGCAATGCAGATATTTCCATCAAAATATTTAGGTTTGACATTATGAAAAGGAAAGAAACTTTTAAAAATTCAGAAACTCACAGTATTTCTTTTAGGATTTGAAATGCCTTGAGTCTGAATTGGTTCAATATGAGATCACATTTTGCTTTACTAGGGCTGAAGCTTTTTGCTTCCCATGGGCTAAGATCAAAGCTACATTTCCCCAGTGCAGTTAAAGTCAAGTCTCTCCCACCTGACTATGGAAAGGAATAACAAATAAATGAATGACCATTTCATTTCTATATGTAAAGTATGGCTCCACACATAGCATCTAACATTCAGTCATATGTTTTAGCTGGCAAGAAAATATAAGTCATATTTGAAGTTACATTGTCTGTATCAAGTCAAAAAGCAAAACATTTTTGTGTGTGTGTGAATAAAAATTAAAAATATTCCATTTTTTTTTCAACAGGCAATTTTAATTGTTATTATCAAAATACAAAAAATGCAGAAAATAATTTAGCAAAAATCCCAACTAATACTGTCCTAATCTGCTTACAGAGTCTGACAGTAGCTGACCTTTCAGTCTTGGGATAATTACAGAAAGTAATATGACTGCAGATTGATCCCCCATAAATGGATCTCCTAGTGCAAGGGTAGCGGTTCAAAGAGGTAGAGATGGAGCCATACTAAGCACTCATCTGATGGTATGACGATGCTAGGCCCCCGTTTTTCAGTCACTTGTAGCTGAGGACAAGCTTTTAAAAGATATTATTTAATTTCAGACTTGATCTTATCACACTTTTCTAGCGTGAACATTATCTATTACCAGTACAGCAATCATTACATTTATTGCCATTAACTGATATCAGTGTAATTTGGCCACAAGAGCTCTCTTGAATAATGATCTGTTGCACATCACTGAATTCTCTGTGAGGCCTTAAGCATGACATAATTAGCTTGCTTCTACTTCTATGCATTGATAAAGATTTCCAACCCATGATGGGGCAACCCAGTTTAATTTACTCGCAACTGACATGGCGAAAAGTCAAAGACAGGTGTCAGCATGAACAAAACTGACACATTTCAAAGGGCTCCATGAATCTCATTTCTCTTAAAGAAAGATGAATAAAGGTAGTCAAGCTGTCTTCAAAAGAAAATCAACAATGCCACAATTGAGCACCTACTTCCATCAGGATAGTCTCCAGTAGGACCCGTTCCATCAGTTGGAGTGTCATGCTTGGTTCGTATCCACATTCCCTGGTTGGCATTGCAAGGTTGGGTCCAGTCACAAAATGGTCTTGAGTTGTTGTTAAAATCACATCTGGTGAGGTAAGCTGAAATACATTAAAGTAAGGAAGGGGGGATTGTAAGTTCAAAATCTGCCTTGGATGTTAACAGCACAAATGACATGCAATTACCTGTTTCAGGATCCCATGTTCTCAAGCCACCAGTTGGTCTTTGCTTGATCCTGCCAAGAAAAACAACACAGTGAAGCCCTTGTGGAATTAGTGACTCAGAAACTGTTTAAGAAAGAATATTGGAACCTCAACATATGTCTTTGGGTATTTCACTGAATAACTGAAAAGATCCAGGGTTTCATCCATGTCTGATTCTTTCTTTTCCCATATGTACTTATTCCTTCATGATAAAGTTCTGAGAGTGAGTCAAAGGTGGGATACGTTCACTTCATCTAGTGTGGAAGGATCCTCTGCTCTGTATCCCACTGAACTGAAAGGAGACCAGCTCTCCTACATACAGGGAAATATGAAAGGGATGGATAGAAGCAGCTCAGCTTAGACAATACCAGGATAATAGCAAAGACTTGCTATTAACTTGCTCATAGCATTGTCACCCCCACTGTTGCAAAGCAAAGTGTGTAAATGCCAGTAAACTAGTGTACTGTGTAACTCTTATTTGTTGGAAGGCTATGTATTTCCTTTAACTCCTGCAAATCTCTCATGACACAAAGCTGTCACCTCATTCAGCAATTCTAATTTACCCTGAAAATGGTGCAGAAAAAAAGCAGTTACAAATGCATAGTCCTTGTGCTGCTACAAAGTCCTGCAGAGATGAGCTGACACAAGACCAAAATCCCACCACAGATGACAGCATAAATGGCTCTGGTCTTTGGGTGTTTTGCATAGGGAAAGGATTTCTAGGACTGCAAGTCTATGATAGTAGTTCTTGACATACTCAGATGGTAGTCCACAGTTTCAGGAGGCAGGGTTCAGTTCCAGTCTCTGTGGTGCCCCTCCTTAATTACCCTTATTGTACTTGACACAGTATAGAGAATCTGTCCTTAAGTGAATGCATCACAGTGAATGTCCCCACTGCCCCTCAAAATCAAAGCAATGACATTCAGAGAAACTAGGGAGATAAGGAGCAAATATCATGCAATCAGTTCATTGGTGAAATGCAGCAAGCAACTGGAAAACAGACTGAGCTAAGGCTAAGGAGGAAAGAGAGTATGTTACAACAGATAAAGTAAGAAAATTTTCTTCAATGTTTCTTCCTGGATTTCTTCTTCCATGAGAAAGGGAAAACGGTGACAAGTTGCCACTTGGTCTCTATTCAGTGCTATCTTTAGACTTTTACACATCAGGCAAGTCCTAAGACAAAGGTTGCCATAGCTATATTCAGAGTCAAAAGTGTTTTATAACTATTGTGGTTATTTTGTCAAGATGTCTCCTTTTCAGATGTGCCATTAGGAATCCACGTGTTACAAGTTTTTCTCACAGATAGGAGCCAGTGCAGAATTAGGCAACAACAAAATTAAATTATTTCTTCTTTTCAAAATGACATGGTTCAATTGTACAACATTCCACATTTAAAAAGTGAAGAAACATTCCACATTTAAAAAGTGAAGGAAGGATATTTATCATTAACAGATAAGCTTCCTGAATTAAGCTTCATTCAGTACTGCGCTACTTACCCTGTGGTATTCAGCACTGAAATACAGAATAAAATCAAAGTGTATTGTAAGTGCCAGAGGGTCCCCATGCTAGAAGACAGAGTTAAGTCTTCTGGGTGGTACAGTCTGCATAGTATTCCACCAGCTGTACTCGCCAAGGAGGAAATGAGGACTAGCTACAGTGACACAGAAGAATATATTGACCAGAGGGTGGAGGTGATTATAAAAATCTGTCCAACCATGTATCAGTTATGTTGCCTGGGTAATCTGCCTCGAGAAAAGCACATATGAATGGAAAGCTCATATTCTGTCACTTGCTTTGACAGCCTTAGTTGTTTGCTGGAGAAATTAATTTGATTTTGGCAATTTTTGTTGCTGCTGTTGTATATTTTAGAAGTCTGCAATTTTAAAGGGATTTTTTCTCACATTGATAGCAAGACAACTTTCTTCACTTTAAAACTCCGGCCAAGCTTTCACTGCTAGTATAAGTGAGATTTCTCATATTGACTGAATTTTCTCCCTTTCTGAAACTAGCATTCAGCAGAGCAGATTACAAACTTTCAATTTACTCACAACAGTCGTGTTGTCGTGGGCACAATTCAGGATCTTCCTGAAATATTATTGCACCATATTGCCCCTGCTTAAAAATAAAAGGAGGATTTTCTTGGTTGCAATGAAGTCTCTGTTGGTTGCTGGCACAGAAAAAGCAGGCAGATCATTCCCAGTGCTGCTTGGGCCTTTGCTATTCTGTTCTTTTGCAGCATTCCTTGCATTGGGGTCTGCAAAGAAATGGCACAAAGGCAGCAGAATTCCCTCCCTCACCTGGATTTCATGAATGGTAAGAGTCAAAGGAGTATCAGAAAGTATACAGTGTTTCCTTGCATTGCCTGGAAACCCGAGACCATGGCTCTTTTTTTGTCTAAAAGGAGGATGTCTCTGGGAGTGGGGCATTCTGGAAAAGTGGCCTCTTAGTTACAAACACTTTCCCTTGTGATTATATTCCAATGACTAAGGTCATTAAGGCTTCATAATTTAAGTCTGGAATTTCTTCTACTCCCTTTCCCCCCACTCAGCATAAAGTATTTTCAGTTGCCATTAACATGGACCTGAGAGAAATAAGGAAGGATCAAGGGAGGTTAAGCAGAAACACAAATATATTTCAAGTTAGATGTTAATTGATGTGTTGACAATGGGTCTGGGGCTGCTTTCTGCCTCAGGCTCATGCCCCACACAAGCCCCTCCAAAGCCAGAGGGTTGATGTTCACTTGACTGGTAATCATCCCCCTCCAATGAAAATCCTTTCCTAGGAAAATGTGTGTATTTTTGCCAATTGGTAAACAGGGAAAATGATTTCTGTGATTTAGAGACAAAAGAGACTCATTTCCTGCACAAACCCATTGACCACACTTTACCAGTGTGGGGAGAGGTCAGTGTGAGGGGGAGAATACAAGTGACCTTCAGATAAAAGTTGCAGTGCTCACACTGCATTTTCAGCAGGGCTGCTGAGATGCTGGTCCAGCAAGCAGTCATCTGAGCATTAGCTGTCCTTAGCACTGTAATGTGTAGCAAGGGGCCCTCCATGTATGCACGTTTTCCTTCTGCAGACAGTTTAGAGATTCCTCATTAATCTGATGCTGCTGTCTACGATTTTGACAAGATGATGTAAGTCCATCTAGGAAAGAAAGCAATGCTCTGGTAAACCTGTCCATTCAGATGATGCACTGCTTTTGACCCCTCCTCACCCATGGCAAATATGAGGGTTTGCAGCACCGTGAACACTCCTGTCAATAGAACATGGCATGCTCTCCAGCCATGCTGTGTGACCTTTTCTGTCACTTTGTCACTCCTGTTTAATGCCAGCTCAGGTACTCTGTCAAAGGTGAACTGGAGTAATGATTAGGGCTTTTCAGCAAGGGACAAATATTAGTAACCTCTTTTACATACGGGAAGGATGACAAGGAAATGACTTGCCATTTTATTCCAGTGGGATATGACAGCATCCTCATTCCTGACAGTCAAACTAATCACCTTGCAGGCCTACTATTTCTCTTCTCCATCTGCACGCTTTGTATCTCTGAAAGGCGCCTGGGAGACACTGCCATTTGTATAAAAATACTGGTCTGGACTGCACAGCAACCTGAGGAAGAAGAACACCAGTTTTTCATTTCTAATAAAATAAAGCTAAAATTCTTTCCAAAGAAGTGCATTTGTAGACAGTTTTACAAATGAGCTTTGTTTTACTTCTGCCTTAAACCATGGATGCAAGTGATGCACACCTGGCAGCTAATCCCTATGACTGGCTTCCTAGTGCTCTGTACTGATATGTTTCTTTTTGAAATCAGACACCGGATTTCACCCTATCTGCACCCAGCATTAGAAATTCTCCTCACCTGCTGTATGTTGCCAAAGCACACTGGGGTTACTCATGGGAACTAATTGCCTTTAGGTGGCACAAACAGATTTCCCACATAAAATCTGCAGAAGAAGATGCCAATAGTAGGGCTTGTAATGAATAGCATAACACACAACATCCTCAAAAGGACAGAGATAATACTGTGTACAACTTTATTTCTGGCTGATGGTCAGAAAGGGGCTCCTAAAGACACCATCGTAATTTTTGCAGGTTGAAGTTGCGTTTCCCAGGACACAGAATCACCCCGATACTCCCACAAAGGGACAGCACAATGAAGACACAAGCAAAAAAAATTGTCTCAAGTGAGATAAATCAAACAGTAAAAGAAGCAAACTCAGCAGTTCATCCATTCTAGTGAGTGCTGCCTCGTGCCGTTTTTGCTGCATAGTTATTCTAGCATATGTAAATGTCCTTAAGTATCTAAATCTGGTTACTCCATTTTCTTGAATCCAAGTGTTCTCTGATGAATAGCAATTGCACTTCACCGTGTTGCTGATGCTCAGTCTGTGGTGGTGCAATCAGTAGAAAGCTAGGGAGCTTGGCAAGCTTAAATAATGGGGAAAATTATACAAAAGTTCTTTCACTTAAGCCATAGGTTTGGGGTCAGTTGATCCTCACATGACACTACAGGAGACTGCTACACTGCTACCTAGCACAAAGCAGAGTCTTCACTGGCTGATACGAA
This sequence comes from Elanus axillaris, assembly GCA_026212715.1. NCBI lineage: Eukaryota > Metazoa > Chordata > Aves > Accipitriformes > Accipitridae > Elanus > Elanus axillaris. Next base: position 28,704,566 of record JANZLQ010000089.1, read on the forward strand.
ATGCTGATGTCTTGTTGGGACGTGCTTGGAGCACATGTATATCCCAGGGCCTATTCTGTCAGAGGCTATATCTAGAAGAAATTTTAATTGGATAACTAAATGGCTGTTCTTAAATGGCAGAATTCTGTGCAAATTCTCTTAATTTGGAATACATCAGGTTCAGTAAATTTGCACATAAAAACTAAACATCTTTATCTGATTTTCAGGCAATATGAATGCATCTCATTGGGCTTTGCACAGATTTAACTGCATTGGGTTTTTGCAACAATTTTAGTTAAATTGATCCCATTTGCATGAATAAAAGGATCCCTCTGTTGTTTCAATTCAGATAATAATTAAGTTCTTCCTCTGTCCTAACAAATGACTGAGTCAGCTTTTGCAGCATGCAATAACTCTGTCACTGTTTCTGGAACTCCTGATGCCCTCTGGGCTTCATTCTGTCTTTTCTGACATTGTGTATGAGAAGGCACTGCCAGATCTTTTTCCCTTCAGAAATCTCTTTATGTTGGATTCTTGTTGGAGCTACCCTCAAGTCACTGCTTTGGTAAACCTTCACTAAGCAGTTATGAAACAAACAATCAGCACCCATAAATCCATAATCAGGTATATTTAGATTATACATAAGTACAACTAATCCCACCTTTGCTCTGTTGAGTAACATGCTTTGGTAGGCTGAGGAGGAAGTACACACAAAAAAAAAATCTGCGTTGCTAGAAAATAAATGGATGTTTCTTTGATGAGTAAAGTGTACTTGTGTTCCGTTGAGCATAAGCTGAGGTTGTTTTTCTAACTGCTGGGTCTCCAAACTGAAGTTTCGATTTGAAATTCAAGCTTTTTCCTGGTCTGAGAGCTGTAATGGTTTTGAAAATGGAATGTAAGCATACTTGTTAGAGTGCAGGTGCCAGATTAAAATTTAATTCTCTTCCTTATGTTTTGAACAGTGCAGAACTAACACAAATAAAAAGATAGCAACTTTTCAGTCAGTATTCTCAGCTGTCAGTTGCGTATGGACAAAATTCCTGTGTGCAAATAGTACTTTTATACTGTGACCTAAAAGAAATGGATTTTCAAGTTAACGTTCATGACTTTATTAGGTGCTTACAAATGTGTACTACATGGATAATGTATTACTAAAATTGTAACTGTTAAGGCCTTTCTTATCTTTGGATTGCAATACATCACAATGTATTTCGTTTCCAGCATACCAAGGTAAAGAACATAACATTCATCCGGATTAATACAATAAAGAGTTTTTGCTGGCATGCCAATGGATAATAAAGAAAAGACCATCATAGGTAACTACTTTCTTCTTAATTTTGGGGTGCTACACTTGCAATCATGAGATTAGTAAGTCAGTTCATAAAAGACCATAAATTTTCCCAAGTCTGTCTATTAATAATAGATGAGATACAAAAGACAACTTTGTGTATTTTGGGAGCAGATCTCTGGTAGGATGAAACTGCTGATATTTATCTCTAACTGCTTTCTTTATGTAGGGTTGTTTTTTTTAATTCAGTGATAACCTAATCAACTGCATCCAGCTCACTAGAATTCAGCAATTTCATATCTACACCTTGATGTATTTTACATTTATTGGCTTGAATCTACAATACAGAACAAACCTGTGGTGTGTAATGACCATTCTCTAACAGTAGTTTCTTTCAGTCAGTGGTACTTTTTAGTTCCATCAATGGATTTGTAAAACCAAGCTACCTACAGAGATAAAGGATTTAGACTACTGCAAGGTCTGATTCTGCTCTTGCACTGGTTTTGTTCCAATATTCTACTGTAGAAGTTGGTGGTGCTGGTCCTAGTTCATTTGTAAATGAAAGGGATTCCTGGCTTATTCTCTGTAACATAACTGGTATTACAAATGCAGCCATGTCTAAAATTAGAAATGTCAGGTGTGGCTTAATGAATGCTGCTGTTTGTTTGAATTTTCAGCTCACCATTGCACACTCCTTTGATGCTGAGGAAGCCTGCATTGTCCCTCCTAATCTCAGCACTCTGACATTAGCAAACCTTTCACTTACTTGAATCCCATTTTAAACAGCTGTTTGTGGCTGGTTGATTTTTTCTACAAATCCTAAATGAATTTGTGGAGTTCTTTGCCTTTCAACCTGATTCCTTATGTCCTGAGTAATCCTGCAAACCTCTTACCTCTTCCTGGTCATTTCAGGAAGGGTGACGTCTCCAATCTGTTACCTCCTGGATAAGGCTGTTTCCTCTCAAGGTATAGTCCAAAGGCTACTTCTTACAGCAAGAGAGCCCTCTGGATATCCAATGGCTCCTGCAATTAAGCTATTAAACCTTGTTATTACAGTGGCTTCACAAAAATTCCTAGTGCAATTTCCTTTTTATGTAAATATATAGAGATGTACATTATAAATTACTTAAAAATGAAGAAACTTGTCAACATCTATTCATATGGCCTTTTCTGATCTAAATCCTACACTTCCCATGACTAGTAGAGCTATGTACTACTCTCCATTACCTAGATCACAGACACCTCCCTGCCCAGTCTACAGGAAAACCCACTGACAGGTGTGTGAGTTGAGCTAAAAAAAGTTTCAGTCTGGTAGCTCCTGCTGCTTTTGCAAGTGGAGAGATACAGGAAAGTTAACCTGTTGCTCAGTCTGTCCCTAGATCACAAACTAAACCCACCCTGGACTCTAGTAAAGTATGAAGCTTGTTAAATGCATTGGTATTTGTACTTTGTTCTACAAGCTCTATATCTCAAATGAAGTAAACTGAAATTGAGATCACTTGTGTCATTGATGGGTTCAGAGTGAGTGATCAGCATTCTGCTGTTTGCTTTGGAGTGAACTGTATTTATAAAAGAATACGTGTGTTTTGGGCTATGGAGGAAAACGAGGCTTATGTCTCAGAAGGTAAGAAGGGCTCCTTACCAGCAAAGCATTTAGGACTCTAGATAACACCTGGGGGTGTTTGCATACTGATATATACCTAAAAAATTGTGTGAACAAAACAGCTGACCACAGGGTTTGTTTTTAGTGTATGACTGTGATTTCCTTTTCCAGAAACCAAAGATGTGTGGATAGCATTTTCTATCAGATTGAGTCCCCTCAAAGTATGACATTTTAGAAATCATAATTGTGTTCTGATCAAGCTAAAATGCTTTGGGTTTGGGTTCTTCTGGTCAAAATTTGAACTTTACACATTTCAGACCTCCAAACTTCCCTGTTTGCCACTGAATCTTAAAATTGTGGATAATCAAAGTAAGTCAAACACATATAGATAAAAGATGAAGAATACCAACTACCCTATAAAGCAAAATGCTGATTATCAAACAGAACACATGCATATAAATTGCTTTTATGATCTAAATTTAGAAATTATCTTTCAACTTTTAAATATGATATAATCTGTTGAGAATAAGTGCCCATAGCAGTGGATATGGGCCCAAGAAGAAAGCCTCTAGATATGTTATTTTAGAGTTTATTAGGTAGAACGGGGTGGCAATATAGCCCCTCACTGCTGGAAGAAAGAGCCTGACTGCAGGCTGCGACATGGGAAATGAACACCAAACCTAGGAAGAAAATAGTTCTTAGAAAGAGGGATGCCAAAGCCATTGCCAGCCGAGTCAGTGATTTATTAGATATTCAGTTCTTGCTAAGCATCTCTGGTTTGCATTATGCTGATAAGAGTAAGGAGATTAGTGGCTACTAACATGATTCAGAAAGATATAGTATATTGCTGTTATACTAAAATCGTATATGACCCCTAGAAGCTTCTACAGAAATAAGCAACCTTTGCATACTTAACAATGCAGAGCAGAAAACCACTTTCACTAGACCCCTGCAGTGATGCCTCATTGAGAACAGATATATCTGCCACATACAATCTTCCTTCTTCCCTCTTTTCTTGTGCATAGGGAAATTGAATAATAATACTATGGTTTCCAAAGCAGATCAATAATATCAGAATACTCTACCCTTATTTCAGGATAATATGCCCACATGTGTAATTGTATGAGTAAAACTATGACAATGTTTTGATTCATCTGGAATTATATCAGCTAATATTCCCCAGCTGGACAGGCCCATGGCAATGCATACAAATTGCAGAATCATACAATAAAATTAGAGGAGGAAGGAAACTCTGAAAGTGACCTGGTTCACAGCCAGCTTAACACCTAAGTGACTTCAAAATTATATAAAGTTGGTCTGGGCCTTATCCAATCATGATGGAAGTACCATGACCTGTCTGTGTCCCTCTCCGATTCCTGTGTTTGACCACCTCCATTGTGAAGACTTTTAAATATAATTATTAATATATAACCATCATGGAATGAGCTTCACTTCACACCTGCACTCAGGAATGCATGCAGAGTGCCTCTAAATGTGCTCTAACCAGGAATAACACAATACAGAGCAGACAGACCTTTCTTTGATAGCCAAACCAGACAAGAGAGAACATATGATTTACCTGGATAGTACACATTGCATCTGGACCATGAGCAGGACTTAAAACTGTAAGTGTCAAAAATTCATGTTAGGCTTCAGAAATAATCTTGTGATGGCTTAATAATGACAGAGTTCACATCTCTGCTTTTTCTTTGCTGCCTGAAGAGCTCCGAGCCTCCAGGTCACCATCATGTTATGTTTTCAGATTTTCAGAGAAGTGGAATGCTTCTCTCCCTTGTCTGTTTTTAAGCAAAACACCATCTGTGAGTCAAAAATATCAACTTAACTCCACAAGTCTAGGTTTATGAAAACAATTTCTTAAGATTAGGATCAAAATAGGAGAATTAGAAGTGATAGCAAAACATCTGAGTAAAACTGGGAAACAGAAGCAGAAACAATTCCCTTCACACTGTTCATGTTTTAAGTACAGGGCTTCCAAGAGAGACAAACCTGTAAATCTTCCCTGCAGTTTTGAATAAGTCTTTTAGAGGTGTAGCATGTGACACCCCCAAGTCCGGGCAAATTCTCTTTATTCTAGGCCTGCTATACAAGTAGCATACCAGAAGATAATCTGTGAGAAAAGCTTTATGAAGAAAATCCTAAATAAAATTAAGTATACTAATCAGTTAAGATTTTACTACAGAAAATAGCTTTCTTTTTATCTCACAGTTCCTCTATTGCCTTGTGTTAACATGTAAATCCAGAAGAAGAATAAAATGAAGAAAATAACATGATAATACACTTAGAAAAATCTTTTAAGCAACCATAGGCTGTAAAGCATTGCTGTAGGCCCTCTTTGCACACAGACAGCTGGGAACAGGTTTCCAGATTGCTCTGCTCAAAGGACCAGGTGCAATAAATTACTCTACTTGCATACACTCAGTGAAGCCACATGTGTTTGCTCCTTATTTCTCAAAATTTCTCCCCAGGCTCAGGTTTCAGGGCTCCTGGTTTGCTACCATTTCCCAGGGTGTAACGGTATGAAATGACAGGACTTGCCAGGGGTCACAGAGTGTAAAGGGAACCCGGCCTTTCCTTTATCTCAAATGCTTGTTCTGCTGTTGAGCTCTTGTACCTTGGTCTCCCACATCCTACATGAGTCAGCCTGTCTTTCTGGCTCAGGAAGTATTTAATTTTTCACAGAAAATGAGCAGGTCCAAAGAAGAAAAACATGAGTGAAATCACCCAGTTAGCTCAGGGACTAGAGCACTCACCTGATTTGTGAAACACCAAAGTTTCACTAAAGTGAAGCAGTGGCAATGACGGAGGCTATGGGTACACAAGCAGATGAGCCAACCCTTAATACATGGAGGCAGTTAAATTGCATTGTGTCAGCCATCTAGGAAAGAAAAAACTGCATTGAAAAGTGTAGTGAATGGTAAGGCTTCTCCCTGGAAGGCAAGTAGCTGAGACAAGGCCAAACTTCCCCTGGCTTTTGTAAATGCAAATGCACTTTTGGAGAGATGACGGTAAATCCCTTTTGGGAGTTGCCATGGTAAACCACTGGGACAACTGGCCTTGTTAAGGACACTTCCCTGCGCCTGTCAGCGGGCTGAGACATGTGCCAGAGAAGCTGGTGGTACGTAGGAAGTTAAATTCAAGTACTTAAAACCTGAACTAAAAAGCAAGACAATCTGTTGAGCATAAGGTCAGTGCCCTGACCAGCCCCATTTCAGCCTGGCCCAGGGCCTTGCCACAGCCCTGCCCTGCCCTCCCTGCCTGGCGGTAGGCCCTGCAGGCTGACATCCTGGCTTGTCCCCACAGCCCCAGCCATCCCGGGCTGTGCCTTATCCTGGTTCCTCTCACTGGGCCTCATCCTGACCCCCAGATGTAGGCTCATGCCTCAGGCTGAGGAGTCAGAAGCTGTCCTGGGCTGGTCAGAGCTGGATCCAGCTGGCTCAGGAGCTGGTGCTTGAGGGGCCCCTGCTGGTCATGGAGGCTGGTTGTGTGGTGCATCTGCTGACAGGCAAGAGGAAGAGACTGGTACACAGATGGAAGCCATGGTGGGCAGGACCCTAATGTCTCCCACAGCCTGTTGAGATTGTTTTACCACTTACATAGTCCCCTATGTGGCATATGTGACCAGGGGATTGTGCAGTAATGCCATAGCAATTTGCCATTCATGCTAGAGCCCCTCTTTAGTTTCATTCCAGGTGTCTGGTCTGATTTTGATCTGTGAGGAAGTCAGTTGTTGTGCAAGCACTATGGTGGTGATTTCTTCCTTGAGTCCAAACTCCATCTTCAGCACACCTGGTGTTTAAAAGAGTGAGCTTTGATATGCACTGTGACAGCATAGCCCAGTGCGTAGCTGGCTGGAGTCTGGTATCTGCTCCTGTTTGTAGACCTGCTGAATTAGCTCTTCATTGCAAGCCACTTCATCTTGACGTTTGTGCAAAGTTGTCAACTGCTTCGATATCTGCAGACAAAATGAGTAAAACAAGAAAAGAATTATTGTTTTGGTTATCCCTCTAGATTTTAATGTTGGTATTAGGTTTGCATAGGCCTGAAAAGCTTGGGTAGTTTTCAAAGGTTAAGTCAAACAGACAGCTATCACGACCTTTGCCTTTTGATTCATTTCCTGAGACTGGATAAGATTGGGTCCAATCTTTTGTCTTTCAGACCCTGTTCAATGAGACATTTAAGAACATCTTCTGGCAGGCCTGTGTTTTGCCCTATTGATCTCAGTGAGCCTAGCCAAAGCCTCAAGTACTTTTGAGCTTTCTCAGACATTTTGCAGACTCCAGCCCTGACGTGCTATGAAACTGAGGATAAACATCCTTGATGTTTGACAAACATTTTTGGTTTTGCACTTGTGTATATCCTTAGGCACAGTCCTGTCTTCTTTTTCCTCCAAACTTTAGGGCTGAATTTCACAAATAACTTTCTCTCTTTAATGGGCTGAAGCAAAATACATGGAGTCAAACACCCTGGCATCAAAACTGTGGACAGTAACGGAGGAAAGGCAATAATTTCTCTAGTATACTTGTTTGATGTTATTCCTGCTAATTTTTGTCATCTCTGCTATCTCTGGAGACCACCAAACACTGAAGACACTGCCAAAAATGAAACAAGGGCAAGAGCATGGGGAGGGGCATCCATTAGGGCTAGTCTGCACTAACACCTGGATATTCCCAGATGACAGCCACTGCTGAACTGTGCTGTGGTCCTTTAATTGAAGACTTGCTGATGCCTTAGGCCGTAGAAGAGATATCTAAGGATGTCTTTAAAGAGTTGCCCTGCTTCTGTAGGTCTGACATCTAATATTCCTTTGCATGATCATTCACATGCTGTGAATACCTGAATAAACATTGTAAGTATAGATACTTTTACATGGTCCCTATCTGGCAGCCAATAGAGTTTTAAGTAAATGCAAACCTCTAGCAAAGCCACATTCTATGTGCTATGCAAATTGTTTTAATGAGAACAAGTTTTAATTCTTGAGGAGTTCCTTTTCCAGCTCTATTATTTGCTAAACCCCAGAGAGTAACTATAAACAAGAGATTATTACAGTCTGGGTGTATTTCTTAGGCTCAGTTCTTGGGCGTAGGCTGTTTAATATTCTAAGCAATGATGTCTAAGAAACCATAAAATCATGACTGATGAAGAGTTCAGGTGACACAGATTTATGGATATATTAGATAAGGAAGCCTATATAACAGTGGTACAGAGATCTGTAGCATTTGTAATATGCACACACATTCACTTAAGACAAATATACAGTTGTACTTCTGTTAGCAAAACACAGGCCAACTTAAAGGAATGTGACAGGGCAAAAGAAGTTTTCCAAAAGACTGGGTGTTCACCATGTACAATCAGCAAAGTTCAATATCATAAACAGAAGGGCTGATCTGATTTGGGGGGGAAATGCTGAGTCAGCTATGGGAGCTATAGTCAACTAAGCATTTTTGCTCATTTGGAATTTTAGTCTGGAGTCAAAGGTTCAAGAAACCTCAGAACATATTGAAATGATAAGGAAGCTAACAGGTGGAAGAAGCTTAGAATATTTGAAAACATTATATTGTAGGATAAATAATATGCAAAAATGCACTTAAATATCATAATGCCTACAGAGAATGAGGAAGTAGAAAAGGTGGTTTTAAATTCTGTCATTATGAAATTACTGAGTCTTGGATTCTATAAATTGTATAAAGGTGTGAAGTTTCTTTGGTTTGTTTTTGTTTTTTTAACACAGTTCTGCATGTGGCAGAATAATTTTCTTGTGTGTTGTAATTTCCTCTCTTGTTAGAGCATGCTAAAAAGAGAAGTACTTCCTCAGGTTTGTAATGATACCTTACAGTTACCAGTAAGCTGGGGCTCATTAGCTTTGCTGCCTCATGGCATTACCAGTGGCTTTTGTTAGTTCCTCACACTTTGGCTGTTTCAGTACTTGCAGATGATCTATTTGCTCTGATACTGCTTTTGCCACTGCTTTCTAGGAGCAGAGCATGGCACCTTCTTCCACATTCCGTGTACCTGAACCATCCTGCCCTTCCCTTCACTGTGCCCCAGGCTGCTCCTTCCTGTCACCTTACCAGTTCCAGACTCCTCTCCCAGATCCTGCCCTCACTTCTTGGACTTCTACCCCCACATGCATTTTTCTTGCTCTCTCCCCAGGATCTGCCTACCTCACCTGCTTCTGTCTTTGAAGTTTCTCCATAATCAGGTTTCCATCTCCTGCTGCTTGCAACTTGGTTTCCTTTCCTACTGCCACACTAGTCTCTTTTCCAATATGCCTTTCACATGGCTCTATGTCCAGAGCTGAACTGGACACTGTCATTCTCCTACCTGTCTGCACCCAGTGGTATTGGGACAGCAGCTTGACAGTGAAAAGGAAGCAGGATGCCAGATCTGGGTCCTCGTAAATTGCCTGTTTAATCCCTAGCAGCACTTTGGTGCTGGGTAAATGAGGCTTTGCTCACATACAGTTGGTCTGGATCTTGCTGCATGCACTTAATGCAGCCAGAATAAGAAGTTCAGTTACAGGGATCTGGTCAAACGGTCTTCTGGCCAGAAGTCTGATTCTCTGTGAGGTTGAACAGACATGGTGTCATAAAGCACGGTTTTGATAAATGCACTCCCTGCCCCCAAGCAATTATAAGCCCCTTTTTTTAAACGGAAGGAATACTAGCCTCTGATGAGGAAAAGGTCACCAGAATTTTAAAATGCAGACCAAATAGATTTTTTGTCTCATTTTGGGAGGCTTATTTTAAATGACCAGTGTTCTACTCAGAGTACTCAAGGAAAACCAAACCTGAGGCTCATAATCCTATGGAAAATATTGTCCCACACTGTTCAGTTTGGCTATATCATTGGCAATGGAAGACAGCAGCAGAGTTCTACTTTTAATTGCTGAAATTCTCAAAAGTAAGTAGTTAATCTGACTGCTCCATTTCAAGACATAAAAGTGCTGAACTCCTGATGGCCTTTGAAAACCAAGCTTCTTCAGGGTACTTTTAAGATGGGCAGAAGTGAAGTCCTGATCACTTGGCACATTAAAATGGAAAGCTTTCAATTTCTACCAGGTATCTATTGGTCTTTTAGGCAGCCTTTAAGTAGCAACTACAAAATGGTGTCTTTTAAATGTTTGTCCATGTATGAAAATATTCTAACTCTTCCCAGTTAGCTAACATAATCTCTGATACTTTGAAGACACTGAAAGAACCAAACTATTGTAACAGAAGTCTCAGCTCTGGAAGCTGTACGTAATCTCATTTTTTTGTAATGACTCCTGTGAGTCAGGACAACTTCCACTATGGGGTGAATCAGTGGTAGCTGAAAATCACTGCATTGTGTAGACATGTCCTGATTCTTGTTCTTTAATTGCCTTAAATTGCAGCTGTAGAAAGTACAAAGATGAAAGGAATCCTTCACAGTAGCATGACTGTCTTAAATGGTGCCCCTTGACATTCCATGACTGAAAGCATGGTATAAATGAAAGCTTAGGAGTTGTCTGGGTGTCAGGTTAACAGAGCAGAGTAGGGGCTGAACAGAGGTCCTGTAGTCATTCAAATCTGAAAGTGATGGATGGTGCAGTTTAGGCAGCTTAAATATTTTTCAACATTTCCAGGTATGTCAAGGTAGAGTCCTTAGCATGGGAGCATCCCAAATCATTAGCCCTTCCTGAAACCTGTGGGTAAAAACTAGTCTCAATATGGAAGAAGCATAATGTGAGGCACATAGAGATGAAAGATGGTGTATAAAAGGTTCTTTAGGAATATAAAAAGAATCTATGAAAAACCATCTAGGAAACTCCCTCAAATTTCTTAAAGGGTTTTAAACTTCAAGGAAAATTAACTTTTTCTCTGAGGTTGTTTCTTCATCTCTTTATATCAGGATTCTTCGAGTGACCTATGTGGTGATGGATGATGCTGAACAATGAAATCTGTTTATCTAATATTATTGCAGTGATTGCTAAAGAAGCGTCACAGTTTTATTGCTCAACTATTGCCAGCAGGAAACTTTAATCTCCCTCAAACTAAAACAAGTTGATGGTGAAATGATTGCAACTAGGTATTCCTTTCTGTCAAATCTTCAACTTTATTGGAGGCCAGCTTGAAAGTTTACTTTCAGTTAGATACCAGACAGAAGACCCAGGGTTAAATCCTGGTTCTTACAGCCTATTTGCATAGTGACGGTCAGACATTCTAGTGTACATTCAGATGTTGACTTGGCCATACTAACTCTGATGTAAAGAAATTCAGATAAATTGGGGGGTGGAGAGCCAGACTGGCTGTGTAATCACCAGTCTCAGTCTGGAAGTATTCTAGCCATAGTCACAGAGCACAGATCTGGCAAGTCAGGATGAGAGGTGTGCAAGCTCAAGACAATGTTGCCCTTGCCTGTCCAAACGGTGATTTTTAGCAATGCCAAGCATTATCAGGTGGCTTAGGGCCCTGAGCAGCAGTGTACAGTGTGGAGGTACACCTACTCCATTGTCTATCTATAGCATAGAGACAAAAATCCTTTCTTTCTCTCATCTTCATCTGTTAGGACTGCAAGGTCTTTCAGGCACTGCCCATCTGTCAAATTACTTTTGTTCTACACCTTTCCTGATGTGAAGCCTGACCTCAGCAGACGCAGTCTGTGGGTGGCAATAAAGCCTTGTCTGACAAATGCAATTTTGCTGCAGCCTGTCATGACTCAATAAAAGCACTGGTTTCCAGTTGGCTAGCAGTTTACTCACTGACTTTGACCTAAGAAACCTTTAGGACCTGACCTATTCTGCCTTACAGAGTTCCTCTCTGCCAATGTGTCATCACAGCAGAGATCAAGCAGAGTGTCTCCTCTAGACCTGCCCATTGGGGAACAAAAATAATTACCAAGAGCCTTGCCTTTGACCATCAAATCTTCCCTCAATCCAAGAAGACTGTGTAGATTAGCAGGACAATGAACATGAATAATATTTTGGGTGAGGCTTCTGTCTGAGGGTGGGAAGGAGTACAGGTGTCAGGTGTGAAAAGCTTATTTTTGCAGCCAAATAAATGTGAATATATAAGTTGGGTTTATCTTGTTCCATGAACATGAGAATGTTCAAGCCACAAGATGACTCAATAAACAAAGTTTCGCTGCCTATCAGAAATTACACCAACAGGGAAGGAGGAGATGGCAAAACTCATTGCCTAAAGATGAAGAAGTTACTCAGTGCTTACAGCTGAAGGTGCTGCCAGCTTCCACAAATTCTTATCTGCCCTGAAGATGACACAAATCCGAGAGCAGAAATGCACAGCAGAAAGAGCGGCTCTTTCCTAAAGGAAGTGATGCCAGCTGGCAGACAGGAACTGGTCACCACTGTGGGACAGAGAGCTCCAGCTCGGTTATGGGTGTATTTCCATTCTGACGGCAGCATGTGTGGTGGGGCAGCTCTTGGCCACCTGTCTCTGCTGTAAGGATTCTTCATGGATTTCCTGTGTGGCAACTTCTGAGAGAATTCTGCTGTCTATTCAGAAACTACAAACCTTGCCATATGTCTGCTATACAATAAATCAAGGCACATATTGATGTTATTTCTGTTGTCTGTTGCTCACCACCCCATAGCAGTTTTGCTTTTGCTTCATCCACAACATCATAAAAAAGATCTAAAAGCCTTACATCTTTGGGCTTCATTAAGTTGGTCTCTGTTCAGACAGACTGGACAGAAGATGCATGTTAAACAAATCAGAAGGAATGTCTGAGAGCACCCAACTGAAACAGATTTGTTTTCCAAGTATAAAAGAGGTTTTTTATCACTCCTGGCACATACATTTCAAAAGTGTTATACTGCAGGAACTCGTATTCTAAGGCTTCTTTGTAGCAGTAGTTGAAAGATTAAGGACTGCTTGTTAGAATATATTTTTCTCTCAAAGAAAGTTGTAATCATAAGAAAGCACTGGCTGTATAAGCCTTTGGCAGAGGATGCACATGTGTAGTCAGGAAATCTTCTATCTCTTGGATCCCTAGTGGGAGACGTCAGTGCTCTCAAATAACCTCCATTCTACAGCCTTCCAATTAATGACTCTTACATAATAATGAAATAGCAAAAGCAAGCCGCTATTTAAATATGGCATGTGACCATCCCAACCTCAGCTGGGCCTGCTGATGCTGCAGTGCAGATGCATGGTAGTGGATAGCTTCCTCTGTATCACTGTGGAGGATAAAAGGCCAGTGGGATTCATTCACTCACAGCAGAGAAATGGGGATTCACTGAACCAGCAATCTCCTCTACATCAGTAGGTGAAGTCTTACAGTAACAATGATGTGAAAGGGATTCATGAACTCAGCCCACTTCCAACTAGGTTGTGGTCTCCCCATATCCCCTGACTGGCCCAATGGGAATCTCTCTTGAAAATGCTGATGGAGGGATGGTAAAGGAAGGAGTCCAAACTGTTGCCAATCTGTAGCAGGCCAGCGTGTTTTCCAACAGGTAAAACCTGCATGAATGCTCAGGCACCACTTGTGGGAGACCATTCACCAGATGGATGTAGCTATCAGACTGCAACAAAGCACATTTGTTATCCTGAAAAGCCTGCCGCCATTTCTTGTTCTGATTGTAATTTTAGACAACTAAAATATTTTTCCTCTCCACTGGAGCTCATTTAGCCAAGCTGCTTTTAACGTTCTAGTGCAGACTTGTTTGCCTCCACCATCTATGATTTTAATTTAAGGTCTTTACCCCAGGACTTCAGGCAGCAATGAAATCACTGATCAGTTGCACCGGGAGGTGGCGGTGTGTTATCCCTGCTAACTGGGCTGGGACTAGCCGGATGGCAATCGGCAGGGGCGATGGGACTGCCATGAGAAATAGCTAGCCCTGGAGTTCATACCCTCTGAAAGGCCGCTCCCAGAACAACAAAACCAAAACCAGTCTTTTTGGCTTTTAACATATCTCCGTTCTTTCTGGTCCATGGGTTGCAGAAGGCAACAATTTTTTCTTCTCATGACAGAAGCCTTGCTGTATTTCTATCAGCCATTAGCTCTCTCATTAGCCAGTGCTCTTGCTGGCAGTGGTGTCAGTGGCGTCTGTTAGGCAGGTTTTCTGGTCGGTGTCTGACTAGAGAGCTGCATGTTTTCCATTCAGGCTAAGACCCCACCTGTAAGGATTACTTCTGCCTTCACACATTTCCAGATTTGTGATCCTACTACTCTGATCAGTTCTTAGTCCTTCCATGCATTTCCAGATTCATTATTTTACTTGTCTGATCAGTTCTTAGTACCATAGTCCTATAGTGAAGTAACACCTGCTTTGTCTGAGGTGTTACTGTTACTATTTCCTGCCACAGTTCAGCAATTATGTTGTAAAAGGGACTCGCCTTTGATGTGGCTTGTGACCGTTTGGGACCTATCTGGAAATGCCAGGGTCAGACCAACGGCTGGAGGCAGGGTGAACAGACTCAGTGGAGCAGGCTTTCTGCTTCTTGCCCTCCTTCACTGGCCCTTACTGCTAACATTTCACAGTTAGCTTGTTATGTTGAGAACTTTCAAGCTTTACAAACTTGTAAATCACAATTGTGTTTATCTAGAAGCATAGAGTTATTACTAAGCAACTATATAGCTTTATCTTTGCCTGCAGTAAGGGAGAGTGACATTTTTACCAGTTATAAAATCAGTCTATTCAACCACAGCTAAATTTAATTTTAAGTATAAAAAATTAAAATGCAGAAAAAATTAAGAACCCCTTATTAGAGCAAAACGCACCTGAGCTCAGCCCAGTGATCAAAAGGAATCTTACTGGCTTTTTCTAAATCACAGGCTCCAAGATACAGCTTCCAGTACACCACCTTAGGATGTACACTGACTGCTCTGATGCATTCATGAGAAGCAAACAGAGCACAGAAAATCTGAATGCAAATCAGACATAGCAGAGCAGATTGAATGGTATCTCAGTCAAGACTTGTGGTTCATGCAAGGTAGAGAATTTGTAGAATGCTGCCAAGCATTCAAGAGTAGGTTTTAGACACCCACTGCTACAATTCGGGAAGTCTAGGCTCAGTTTCCCAAATCTAGTTATTTCTCAGTAACAGAAAAAGGAAGGAGCCCCAAAGTGACCAAACCCACTCCCTCTGCAATCACAGCAACTAGGCAACCATTGAGATACACAGTTTCTAAGTCCACCTCTGTTATGAAACAGAGAAGACAAGGAATTACTCTTTTACCAAAGAGAAACCTCACTCAACCAAGTCTGTCTCCTCCAACTTGGGCATCAGCTGGGCTGTTAAGAGAATGGCATAGTACTTTGTTACTAATTTTTGCCATTGGTACTAATTGGCAGAGGGGAGGGAGAAGCAACAGGGGAAGGCTTCTTCCTGGGCAGGGGGAAGGTAAAAGCTCCCACAAGTATCTTCAGTGTATGGAAGTGCTTATCTTCCAGTGAAAAAATATTCCTTCTTTTCATCAAAAGTCCAGAAGTGAAGTCCAGCATTTTGTACTTTGGCAATGGCCAGCTTCCCTTACTTAAAGGTAAAGGGAGAGCTCATCACAGTTTTTCAGAGGAAAGGAAGAACCTTATTCATGGGAAATTCTGAAAGGGATTTCTCCAGGAAAGTGAAGAGAAGTAGTCTTATTCCTCAGTTCTAACAAATCACAGTGAGGTGATTTATTTCAGCATTGTGCAAGAAATAGGGAAATTCATACCAGGCTTATGGTAGATTTGTGCCTGTCTGTTTCCAACAGTTTCTACACAGAATCTCCTGTCATAAAGCATAACATCATGCAGTATACATTTACTTCTTCCCAGCAATATCCTACAGGAATTTGAGATACCAATGGTTAATGATTCTGGTCACTGCTCTGGGAAGTAAGTGTACTCATCCCGGAAGGGCTTATGTTCATTTTTCTTCCTCATGCTCAAATTTTCTTGAGAAGTAAATGACTTTAGGTGTCTTACTCATCATCTGCTTGACAAACTGGAACAGACTCTGCTTGTCCTTCTCATGTTGCTAAGGCAGGAACTGCCACACTCAGGATCAGGAACATATGTCTTGCTGTGCAAAGGAGAGCAGTAGTGCCTCCTAAAACCACTGGTGCAAATGGCACCCAGAGAGGAGCCCACACAAACTCCTCCACAGCAGTCCTGGTGCTGGTTGTGACCACAGCAAACACTGCAGGAGACTGAACGTTGAGTCCATGGATGGTGATCTGGCTGTTTAGTCAGAAGCCACCCTAAGCTTTGAACACTGGTGAGGTAGCCCCAAATAGAAAGTAAAGAGTCAAAATACATTTGTCAGTATCAGTATAACTAAATAATAGGGAAGAATACAGTTCTGCAGGACATGCCTTTGTCATGCTGCCTCTCTCCTTGCTCCAAACCCCTGGCAGCAGGCTGGCTGGGTTACTTGAAGTGGGATTTGATTATGGCCTGCCAGCCAGAGCCTCTGCTGCTCTGCTTGACTGCACAATGTGAGTGTGTCAGGACAAGTTCACTGCAAGTGAAACTCCACTGAAGTCAAGAGACTTGTACTAAGAACAAATCCAGCCCATCATTAGGCTTTTTTTCAGGATGAATTAAGTGTTGATGCAAGCAGGCGCAGGTCCCACGGTGGTTGGCAGCAGTCTTAAGAGACTCAGGCCTGCCTATTCTGTGCTGCCCTGCTCTAGGACCGGCCAAATCATTCTTGCCACATGACATTCCTCTGCAGGAGGATATATCATTAAGGACAAGTATTACAAGTGCTTATAGCTGTGGAGAAAACTTCAGATATCTAAGAGGAATATATGTCACTGATAAAATACTATTTTCCTGATACTGCAAACAGTGTGGAAAACTAGTTTTGAGACATCCACATGCAGTTATCACAACCAAGTTGCTAGTGTTACTACCATGGCAGTGCATTTGTCAGTCCTGTTTTGCCACTGATCATATTACAGAAGCATCCAGCTAATTTACTTATCCCAAATTGCCCTCTGTGGCAGTCTGGCTAGTGCTCATTGCCTCCCCTTCCCACTGTTCCCACTGTCTCTACCTGGGACAGTTTCTGCAGCCCCATGCTGAGCTATCAGCATGGAGATCAGAACACATGAAATCTGATTTTAAATAAATAAATGAAAAAAATAGCACAGACATTTCTCTGAACATTGCATAATTTTTTGTAACCACTTATAGAGGAGACACCTCCAGTTGTCAAAGATGTCTGCTACTAAGTTTTCAGGCTGCTGCATTGGTCAGATGTAGAAATCAGAGGGCCTGGCTGCAAAATAGATGCTCAAAGTATTCTAAGACATCCTCAGCAGTATCCCACGTTTTTGGAGATTGTCTTCTAGGATTATTTTCTAAGGTTTTCCCTGAATTTTCTTCTCTTTTGCAAAACACTGTCTGAGGCCAAACGTTCAAAAGAACCAACCTTACTGCAGGATCTCTGTTGCCTAATGTATACCAGCACAATGGCACTGCTTCCCCTGAGGCAGCAGAAACCAGCTCCAGGCAAATGTCTGGACAGATGTGGTAGAAATGGAGATACCACTGGAATGGCACTTTTCCAGACTCCAGCAGTAAATTTGATATTAGTCTTTTTAGTGGTGGTGGCCATGACATTTTGCTGAAGATTAGTAGTAATGCAAGGGGAGGTTTCTGTCCTTTGGTAATAATAAGCCTGAAACATGGGTCACAAAACACACAAAAAAGCCCTTCCATTACCTGCTTTACAAAACATAAGGGACTTCTCATGCAAAACTGGCTAGAAACCATGCCCATGGGCTGTACAAGAATCTTGTTTACCTGCAAGCTCACTCCTTGGCAGTAGTATCTCTGGAATAGAACCTCTGCAGTTGTGCAGGGCTGACATCGCAGTCACATTATGCTACAGTTTTTAAAAGGGCAGAAATATATGTAAGTATTAATTTCTAAACAGCTTTGACATATCAGAGATGGGAAAAATCACTGATGTGTGCATGTGAATGGCTGAGATCTGTACACGCTGATGTGCAGTCTCTGGCATTTGGGTTTTCTGTAAGAGAATGTTGTTAAAAAGGGATCTTATTATTCAAACTAACTGTTCCTTCAGAGAGCAGGGCAGGAGGGGGTGGGAGTGTTCTCTGAATGCAGGGAAATTCAGATGGTAAGTAACGTGTGATGGAGAGACCGCAAGTGGAACCCAGCCAGGTTTTGATTATGCCAGTTCAGATCAACACAAAAGAATCAGTGACCTGCTGGATTTAAATGGTCAGCTTTAGTGGCCTGATTCTACCTTTTATGTTAAACCCATCAATGCTTCTTTACACCACTTTACAAGCCCTTTGCCTGATTGAAGCCATAGAGAGTGAGCCAAGCACGCACTGTGGCTCAGGAGACACAATACTGCTGATGTCAGGGAAACCCTGTCCAGTCCTCCCACTGCAGGATTTGGCCCTGGATGTCCACATCTGTAGGACAGTCCTGGGAGGCGGCAGCTTTCAAAGATATACTGATTCATGCATAAGCATGTCTCTTACCAATCTGTAGCCCTGCTCAGCTGTTATGCTAGAAGACATGTGGAGGTGGGCAGCAGAGCAAATAAACAACAGAAATACATTTGCTTATACATGTGAACATACAGTACCCACCATAGGTGGAGTGCATGCAGCTTCAGCTGCAGGGACTAATAGGACAGGCTTGAGAGACACTGAGATCTGTTCTGCATTGTCACAGACATGTTGTATGACCACAGACAGATCGCTTCACTTTGCTTTTTCATATTTTTACGTACCTGTAAAATGGGATGTCTGTGATCCAGTCGTGGGAAATTAGGGCTAGGAGCATGCCCTGTGTCACTGAGTACAAGTCCCCAGTAGAGCAGGCAGCATTAGCCTCATACTGACTAACTCAGCTTCCAGTGCAGATGAGTAAGAAGGCCTTCAGCTTCCAGTAACCTAGCCATCACTCCATGCACTTCCCTTGCCATGGGCTGTGCATGGACAGGGAATTTGGAGTTTGTGTTCTACCCTGGCTTCTCTTTTAGTAACTTACATGAAACTCTTCCATGTCTGTACATGTGTTGATGGAAGCGAAAAACAAGAAGTCTAGTAGGATAAAATAGTAATTTCAAAGGACTGTGCATTTAAATAAAGACAAGACAGCTGGTCTCAGTACTAGAGAAACAAGACTGAGACTCAAGAGACTTAGGCTGTTCCTAATTCTGCTGGGCTCTATACAGAGACTGCGTTTTAACAATTTTCCTCTTACTGTCTGGTCTTGAACAAGACAGCATTTCTGAGGCTGCTGTTGTAAAATGAGGTAAATGTATTAATTCACCTACTTAATAAAGTCCAGACTGATTAATTCCCAATAAGATAGAGGAAACAAGTTAGGCGTAAGTTGTTTTACTAGCTAAGAAGGTTAGAGTGGCATGAATTTACATGCAGATTTGTACATACACATAAATACACACATATACAACTTCTGCTCACAGCACAGAAGGGAAGGATGTGCCATATGTGTATTTCCACAGACAAGGATGATGGAATTTTTTTAAGCTTTCCATAAATAAACTACAACTGGGAGTAAAGAAAGAAGTAGAATTTCATTATAAAAAGGATTAATTTTCTAAATCTCTGAGGAGAATAAATGGAGTTGTTCTAGGCATGGAAATGAATTTTTTTAATATTGTACTTGCTATATTAAATGTAGTTGGATCAATATGATAGGCTGTCTTCTAAATATATGCAGTTCTTGACCGTGCTTCTCTACATTTAGTTATTTTGTGCGGTGCTTTGAATGCAAATATATGGCCAGATATGTAGCTAATGGTGTTTAGTGATTGGTCTAAAAAATACTAGAAACTATGTCCCCTGTATCTGAGTTATGGCTGAGTAGGTTAGAAAGATCCCCAGCTTATGAATGTCCTCTAAGTCCAGGAGGTCTCCCAGCAGCCTTGCTGTTCATGAAATCTGTCTTTGTCACAAATAGCAAATCTTGGGCTATGGAATATCACAATCTCATTATGGGATGTCATCCCACAGCACAAATACATTATTCTCAGTAGATTTACAAACAGCATAGCTAACAGTGCCACCCAGACATGACAGATGTACTGGGTCCAGATTTACACCGAAACATGATTTACACTTGTCAGGACAGTGGCAAAAACAGGCTGCAGAGAAGGCTAGCAATACTGTTGAGAGAGTTTCTCCTTCATGGTTCCTTAGACACCATAATCCCTGTCCTGAAGCATGCGAAGGAGGAGGGAGCAGCTCTCCCTTGCTTTTTCAATTACAACTGGATTTAGGGAATAATATCCTGCTCAGTATTTCTGTCTGCAGGGCCTGAGCTGTGCCTTCCACCTATGGGAGCAGAGTGTATTACCCCCCACCAATAAATAAGCTTGTAATGTTCTTGTCAGCCCAGCCCATGGATCCTAGAGATGTATCTTAGGGGGTGAAGAATAATGTCTGTGTGTTGTGATTTAACATTGTCCCTCACCCTCTGAGATACATTTGATTTACCATTCCTTGCACCTGCATCTAGTGAACTTCTGTCCAAAGGGCTCAGGCCACCACAGAGAGCAAGTAGAGAAGGTTATGCTGGTCTGTGCTGACTGCCTACCCCTAGGCAGTTCTGCCCTCACAAGCACATGCCCTTCTCCAAGATTTTGTAGCAGTATGCAGTTCCCATTACCCAACTGCTACCAGCAGCAAAGCATGTCCAGTGCCATGTAGGGAATGACAGGCCTATAGCACAAAAAGCTAGAAGCTGAGCTCTTCAAAGGAGAAATCCTATGGCAAGGCTATGGGAGTGGTCTGGATATTCACTAAACTAATTGCTAGTTGGGTTGTCAAAGGACCCAAATTAGGCAGGAGACAGGAGAGGTTTTCTTTTCACCCAGGAGGCATCAAATTGTATGCATGGAGTATGTCTCACTCACAGGGGAACCACACTCAGTGGCTTTCCAGGCACTCCTTGTGTGCCAGGGCAAATAGCCCTTGGCCACACTGTCTGCTCCTTAGTTGAAGGCAAAGCTATTGGCTTTGCTGATGCTGCAAATCCATCCTCCAGCTCAAGCTCTGTAGAAGCCTACAATCCAGACCTGAGCTGCACAAGGAACTGTCATCACAGCATGTGTTATGGTACCCTGCACAGTTAGGATACCCTTTCAGTCGGTTATCCATTTACTGATGTAGGCAGGCTATCCAGCCACCCAGTGAATGAGGAACAAAACGCTAATAACAAAAATAATATCAGTGAGAACAAGTTGGTTTTATTTAATTCAAGAGCTGGCCTCCCTAAGAAGGGGAAACATGATTGTCTGGGAATGAAGGTAAATCAAACTGAAATAGGGAAATAGGCTCCACCAGAGCATAAAATAAATGCGAGCAGACCTCCAGGGTTCTGTGAGATGAGACAAATGAGAGAGGAAATGATCCACTTAGGGCTAGAGGAGTCCAGATACCATATTAGCATAGAGGGGACAGCAGGAAAGGCCTTAGGGGATGTCTGCAGAGCTCTGTCACCCACAGAGCTAGCAGGACTGATGGTACTGAGTATCATGGCAGCCTGTAAGGCCAGCAGGGACTCACTGTTTCTAGGGCAGAGGGAGGAGACACTCGCTGTTTCTTGATGAAGGAGGCAATCAGAACATCCTTGCACAGGCATATGGGGCAGGAGTGTGGGGTGCTGCTGGGAAGAGGACATACTCTGCTTTCTGGAGGTAGGGAAAGCAGTGAGGGCTGCCCTGAGGGAGTAGGGAAGGAAAGTTGCTTGGATGGGATGTAAGCAGAATTTGGAGAGATGAGTATGAGTCTTGGAGATCACCCTGCCATCTCAAATGGGACCTAGTCCTCAAAAAGGGGGTACTCTTCAACCTTTGCCTAAGGTTTGGACTATTATGCATCCCCAAAACACAGTGCCCTTTCACATGAGCAGCCGGCCACAGTGAAGTGCTGAAGTGAGCTCTCGATCCAAATTCAAGGCTACACTGGGTCAGTGATCCTCTAGCCCAGCAAAATGGAAGCAAAGCAGAACAAAGCTGGCATACCTCCAACCAGCAATTTACAACCTAATTTCCACTTCTCAACTATGGGCATTTTAAGCCCAAAGCCTTTCTGAGTAAAGTGTCTGTGAAAATCAGGGCCTTTCCAATCCAGAGAGTTTGTTTATAGCTCAGGTCTGCATGAGTCTAGTGCTTGAATTTCCCATCTGTAAAATTTTAATGGGTGAGCCATAGAAAGAAGAGGGTTCTGCACGGTTTTACAGAAAAATCACGGATTTATGTTTTAAATATGAGATATCCACTGTGTAAAATCACAGTCAAGTACAAGGTAAGTAAATGAAAAAGTGAGAAGAAAATGAAAATTAAATGAAAATAATACCTGCATGAAAGTGAAAATCTGTTGACAGATTACAGTTATGTTCCTGTGGTCACCAGCACAACTAGTCTTGTCTCCTTGGATAGAAGTTAGTAAGCTAGATGATCACTTACGTCTTCATTTCTACTGGGAATACCTTTTTTTGCAAAGTTCATGCCAGCACTGATTAATTCTGGGCTTTAAGCAAAAAAAATTGGAAGTGACTCTTGAAATGCTGAAAAAAAAAATCATACAGAGGAGAAATGAATAGTGTTGCCTTTACAATGGCAATGTGATGTCCATTTACAAATTATGCATATCAGACACTGCCTCTCCCTAAAACAGACCAGGTTTGAATCAGCGTATAATTGTTTTGCTAACCCAGGGAAATGAGCACCTCTAATGGCAAGGCAGTGGCAGAAGCAGCACAGAGACATTGTTATATCTCATTAGGTCAGACTAGTGGGGGAAATTCCCCAAATTAAATCTCTACAGCCACTGTTGCAGCATGATTGATATGGGTCCTGGTGCAGGGAACAAAGTGGGGCTCCTGTCCAGCCAGTCCCCAGTACTCAACTCCCCATTTGCCATCATTTTAGGCCAGCACCCAGGCTGCTGTTTTGGGGGTCTTGTTGCTGTGTGCTTCATAGCTATATGCTCCCACACAGCTTTGAAATTTATCTGGACCTGTTTCTCTTAACAGATGAATAAAATTGCTTCTGAATGCAAAGATACATAAGATACAGCTGTGAATAATAGCTGCCCTTGAGCCCAGTATTTCACCTCGTTGCCTAATCAGTTGGAAAGAGAGGCAGGAGCCTTCTTGATGGTTGAGGGACTGAAATATCGATGTTTCTGTGCTGAATTCATACTTCACCATAGCCTGTCTCTGAGTCTAGGCATTTCTGCTCACCCAAGATGTACTGACATTTACTTTCTACAATTCATTACTCTTTGGCTGTCCATGGGAGCAGCACCTCTTGAAATTCAGGTGATTTAAGTAGGTATCCAAGTATGAACTTCCTTTGATTTGGCTTCATAACATGATTCAGGGTTGGCCAGGGGACACAGTCATTTGGATGACCAGCACTTCCACCTGGAGCGAATCAAGAATGGCTTTTCCACTTTCATTCTGCAACTTGCCATCTTGCAGACTGCCTTTCAAAATCTCACTAACTAGTAGTCCCTGAGGTCATACATTACATCATTATCAGAGCAAGGGCAAAGACCCAGAGTGGGGGAAGAGTCCTGTGAAACTGCTTGGCCATAAGGCAGTAGGAAATGGCTGCTACATTGCTCAAGGCTATTGGTTAGAGCCCAATTTTCATCTCCAAGTAACTCCAGTCTCATCTACATCCTGCCTGCAGTGCTTTGCCAGGAGTCCCATGTATCCCCTTCTGTTATGCTCTCTTGATCACAACAACACTCTGTTACTTCATCCTGGGTTCTTCCTCATGACATCCCACCCATGGCAGAGTACAGTCAATAAATGGATTTACCTTGAGATATTCAGTGGGTGTTAGATCAGCTCCAAAGTGTACTGGTGGCTCTTCCTAAACAGCATGTGTCTTAACTTTGCCAGGTAACCTTTCCAAGTGTCTCTGCTTAAAGTTAACCTTCTAAACCCCACTTTCGGCATCTGGCTGAAGTGCCAGAGCCTTCTGAGAGCTTTAGCTGACTGACATTAGTGACACTGCAGCCACATCTCCAACATGTCAAAATACATATTTTGTTTGGAGCAGGAAACTGTTGGGCTGAATTTGTCTGCAGCAGGAAGAGAGTTTTGCTATGACGTTTGTTGTCTGTAGTACAAGGAAAGGTTGTGTTTTATTTATGGGTGGTAGACCTATGAATAAATACATCATTAGTGCCCATAATCCCAACACTTACTTTTGCTCTACAATAAAAATGAAGCACTTCATGATGGTCAGAAATATGGCAAGGCAAATATTGGCCCTTTGAAACTCTGGAAAGCTCCTAGGTCCGTCATTCTGTGTGTATGTGTGTGTTTTCACCGGCTGCAGCCAAAGTCTGACTCTGTTTCTGTAGCTTTCAGTTTTTTGCTTTTTTTTCTCCCCCTCTACTCTCATAAGACCCCAACTGGAGTACTGCATTCAGCTCTGGGGCCCCCCATGTAAGAAGGACATGGACCTGTTGGAGTGAGTCCAGAGCAGGCACACCAAGATGATCAGAGGGCTGGAGCACCTCTCCTGTGAAGACAAGCTGAGAGAGTTGGGGTTGCTCAGCCTGGAGAAGAGAAGGCTCCGGGGAGACCTTATAGCAAGCAGCTTCCAGTACCTAAAGGGGGCTGACAAGAAAGCCAGAGAGGGACTTTTTACAAGGGCATGTAGTGATAGGACAAGGAGTAATGGTTTTAAACTGAAAGAAGGTAGATTTAGATTACATGTAAGGAATAAGTTCTTTACTCTGAGGGTGGTGAGGCACTGGAACATGTTGCCCAGAGAGGCTGTGGCTGCCCCATCCCTGGAAATGTTCAAGGCCAGGTTGGATGGGGCTTTGAGCAACCTGGTCTAGTGGGAGGTGTCCCTGCCCATGGCAGGGGGCTTGGAACTAGATGATCTTTAAGGTCCCTTCCAATTGAAACCGTTCTATGATTCTGTGAGAAAAATGTCTGCAGAGTTATCCAGCTTGATCAAGGGTAGTCAGACTCAAATATGGTGACAATGCAGGACAATGCCTTCTATGTCCCTGAAGCCTTGAGTTTTACAACAAAAGGTTTAGATAGTTTGAAGGGTCTACTGAAACCATGCCAATCAACCTGTGACAGATTATACATATCTGAGATTTCTACAGGCCTTCCTGTAGACACATGAAGGCAGAAAAATAAAATAAACCTGTGATTTTCACTTCTTTGAAAGTCTCCTTTCCTACAACACCAAAAGGAATGTGATGCTGGGTTAATGTGGGTGCAGGACTCTCCATCTGTCATGCTGGCCAATATTGCCTTGTTTCTGTATTTCTTCACAGACTTATGCTTGTGTGAGAGCTCTCTGAGGCAGACATCTTCCTTTTTTTTTTTTTTTTTTTTTTTTGACACAGCATCTGACACAGTAAGGTTTGAATTCATAACCAGCTCTTATATGCTAGCATAAAACATTTCTGACATGAGTACTATTTAAGAACAAATCAGACTTCTAAAACGGCATGTTGCTCTTGTGTTAGGTTTCTGTGTACAGGTGAACTCCATCCTCTGAGATCTCATTATGGGGCAGGGCTTCATGCTCTAAAGATGTGGCAAAGGCAATGATTTAGGGAATTCTCATGCCCTACATCACACCCCACCTACCCACTTGGTTTTATCAGTGCAACTCTTTCTGAGGCCAATGCTAAGAACCAGAATAAGGAACTGATCTGGCTTTATGAAGAAGAAAATGGCTAAAGAATGAAACTGTATATTCACTGTTGGCCCACTAAGCAAAGTTTCAGACTCTTCTACAACCAAGAGAGTTCATTGCAGCAAGTGAATGGGAACCAGCAGTAGTACTGTGTTGACTGTGGGAACCAGTACGGCTGCTTAACGCTTGATATGCTGAAATGCAGTCTGGATGTGATGCTCTGAATTCTTGTCTTCCTTCCAGTTTCTCTTTCACCCCATTAAGGTAATAAAACCTCCTACCCACTTATTAAGAGCCAGCTGCCTCCACTCTTAGGGGAGATGGTGGTTAGGAGAGAGTAGGAGCACTGAACTGATGCTCATTACCTGAATTGGCAGAGGTGCAAATTTGGGTCAACAGGGACTGACTGGTCAGGTCAGGCCAGGCCAGGGGTGTTGCAAGACTGTTTCAGTGCTACACTTAGCCGCTCTGTTTCACAAGCACTGTTCTACTTTCTTTTTCTTTCATCTCATGCAGAGCATAGAGTGCAAGGGGACAGGTGCTCTGCTTCCTGTGATGAGCTGAAGTTGATGACTCCTAGTTTGCTCATCCGTGCAGCAAAGAAATCAGTCAGTTGAGGTAACACGCTGGCATGCATTTTGCCCTAAAGCCTCTCCAGCTAGAGCTGTGAGAATCGCTTTTGTTCTGCCACAATGGAGAGGAGATTTCTCATGTATATTTTAAACCACGCGCTGAAAGCAAGGACTGATATTCCTTGCTAAATCCAGGGAAATTCTATTGAACTTAGTGAAAATTGCATCTGAAATCTCTCAGAGTGATAACAGGATCAGGTCTTGCAAGCTCCCTGTTATGCCTGTAGGGTTAATTGCCATTAGCAAATTAATTTTCATTTGCTTCTGTCTTAATGAGCCAAGAGAATCCAGCCATCACTACAAATAAGTGTACTAACACTGGTAGAATTGTCCTTTCCTGTCTACTGCTTCTCTCCTGTCCTGACTTGATTTGGACACAGGTGACATCAGTTGCTTCCGGAGTGATTGTGGCCAGGGTAAGTGGATGTGGCAGAGAAAGGAAATTGTAGGAGGACCTGACCCAGCAGAGCAGGAGGGAGACACTGCCACAAATCAGTCCAGGAGAGGATTGTGCGCATCTGAAAATCTAATGGAAGAAAGGATGTGATTTTATGGCATCACTTGTAATGCAAGAGACTGTAAATTCATCTATAATCCAAAGTGGAATAAAAATTTCAGCAGACTTTTGATGGAGGATGTGTCCATTTACCTCATGCTCTTACCTCACATATAACTACAGAACATCTGATGGCTCCTGGGTATGATTAAAATTGGCAGGTGCTCTTGTGTTGTCATTGTCTGCCTCATCATTATAGCTACAGTTCCATCCCATCCTTAATTTTGGTAACTGAGCAGATACAAATTCTTGCATCTGCAAGGATTTGCACACAGAAAATTGTATTTTAAATTTGGAGGCCTCTTTTCACCCTCTGCTTTCACAGGAGAGTGCATAGTTGCCGACTATGTTTCCTTCTGGGGTAGAGGACCCTCAAGACAGCAGATAAACAACTTTGAAACTTCTTTACTCTAGCAGGTTCACACAGATCTGCTTGAGGAAGCCACACTGCAGTGGAATGTCCCAACACAGGGAGGCTGGTTACAAAAGGCAAGCTGATGTAGTTAGAGAATCCTGCCAGCAAGAAAATGAGATTTAACTTACCCCTGACATCTTCATTGAGGGGGGCTATATGGGGACAACTGGTGACAACTACCCAAATTTTACAGTAAATCATGCTGGTGTTACAGACAACTGACTGGCTGACCAACCTTTTGTCTTTAATGTGTGGTCATCAATGTCAACTCCTCAACATGCTGCGAGGCACAGTTTTGATTACAGCTTTCCTGCTGGAAATTGAGTAAATATACTTAAAACAAAGCAAACTAAAAAGTCACAGTCCATTAACAATAACTGAGAAAGGAAGAACAGGATAGATCAAGGAGTCAGGAGCTAAATTACCTGCAGAGAGCATAGATAGATATAGATACACAGATCAGACAGTACCATAGTCACCAGTCACTGTGTATTACAGCCAAAATGTTGGTCAGCCAGCCACCTATCCACCTCCATAACACCTCTGCATCATGGATCTGCCCACCTCTGCTTGCCTGTTACACACAATCCAGTGGGTATCGATGACTCAATAACTTTTGCTTATAATATACCTGGGCTGGCCTGGCTGAAGGTATGATTTATTGTAGCTTTATCCATAACATTTTGCAAACTGTTCTTGTGTTTCTGTTTTACTCTTCCATGAGTAGCTGTTAGACTCTTTCTTCTGCAAACTTAAAGTCTTCATTTTCTTCTCTTCTAGCAGTATGCTGTTTACATGCCCTGATTGGAACTTGAGAGATGGCTGGTTCATTAAGTTTGATTTTCTGCATAAAGGTAGGCTCTTCCTTTAAACCTTGGAGTAGCATTATATAGGCTTCTTCAAATCTCCCTTTTCCCACAAAACGAAGAAGCCAGTTTTGCCCAGCTCAAGATGACGTTGAAAGTCAGATTGTAGCTGTCTATACATCAGTGGCAAATCAAACACGTGCACTGAATTACTATCACACTGGTCTCATGGCCACTGTCTAGTTTCATCCACCTGCTTCATCTACTTCAGTTCAGAGCTCTGTGGATCTGTGATGAACTCCTTTTATTTCCTGCATACATAGGGTCTAGCTGCCATACATTAATCTAATACAAACCATAAAACACAGTACAATTTACAGCTAAGTTGCTGAGGTATCTAAACCTGTTCTAGTGGATTTCCAGATGCTGAAGCTGATGTTTTAGCAGAGCTTTTGTTATAGCTGCATAAAAGCATTTCTGCACTGTGACAAACACAGTTCTAAGTCTGAGACAGTTTCCCTGCCATGCCCTTGTTTCAGTATACAGCCACTTGAAAAGTACATGGTAGAAGGAGGGAACGTGTTGGTGACCTCTGGCCACACAACATAATGCCCACATTAGGACATGCCGTTGTGCACATCTAGTTTCATAATGCAGATGTGCAAGTGAGCCTATCATGTTTAATCAAACATGCATGCATACTATTGTTTTAGTCACCAGTGGGCCAAGATGAAACCATGGGTACCTTCCAAGATCCTTTGTAAGCAGTAGCGTTCCTCCTTGCAAATAGATTGGGAAGCAGTCTGGTGGACATCTTTCCTCATGATTTTCGTAGGTGAAAGGAGGCAATTTCTCAGCTCTGGGATGCCTTCTGGCATATATCATCTAGCCATTGCTCTGTAGTTACTCCTAATGCACTTTCAGGACTCCTGTCCCACTCTGGATATCCTCTAAGCTGCACATAGTGACACAATGAAGGAGAATGGATGAATGCTGTAGGAAGGTCCCTTGGGTCCCGAAATTTATGAAATTCAGGCTGGTGAGTGGGCTGGGATGCTGACCTGGATCAGGATTGAAATCTTGGCACTTAGCTACATCCCTGGGAGCTAGCAGCTGTGACTGACAGATTAAATTATTTGCCATTTCTCAGGCAACAGCTCTCAGCCTCCAGTGTGCATTCTCCTGTACCAGAGAGTTTTGCGAGATTCTGTATCTATTTGTTCATGTTTATTTTCTGTTATCTAGTCTGTGTGCAGGACACAGACAGCACAGTGGACCAGTTTCTCGTGGCTTTCTCCTACTCTGACCATGTATGCCAAAACAAGTCTTTTTAAATACTTCCTCCATGGGCACCTCCACCCCTCCCCATCTGCAACATAAACACCTACCTAGGCTTCTCAGCTTTAGAGCAGAGCACAATGGGGCAAAAGGGTATACAGAGGTATTGTGAGACACCTTGTTCTTCCCCATACTCCTGGCCTAAATACTAGCTAAAGCAACAGAAAACTAGGCTATGAGAGGGACAAAATTGCGCTGGAGAGGAGGTGTATACAACCATATGCAGGGAAAGCACATGGACAAGGTGTCAGGCTTGAATGGGATAGGAAATTTCTTTCTTAGTTTGCACCTTCTCTCCTACCCTTACTATTAGCATTGCCTGCTGCCTTATTGTGTTTCACTGGTGGACAAGGTTATCCCTTCCCCTCCAAACCATACCATATGATTTGAGCTGCCACCGGAGGAGGACAGGCATGGACCAATTCACTGCAAGCCTGCATGAGGTCTGTGCCAGGCAGTGGAAGGCTTTCCTGTGCTAGTGCCCCATGTTGTCAGCTGAGGACTTCATCTGACAAGGGATTCTTTATGTTCTAATGCCAGGAAGTAATGTGGAAAACCACAATGAAAATTAATACTTCTCTGAGATATGTTGTGCAAGCCAACCTGGAGAGGATAACACTGTAATCTTTTTGGTGTTATTGTAATATATTGCCCATAAGGAATAACAAATACTAACTTCAAATTGACTGTGATACACACACTGAAAGCTAAGTGGAGTGAATGAGGAGAGACCAGAGATAAAACAGGCTGCTCTCCAGATATTATTCTGAAAATTAAAGTGAGTGGATAGAAGATATACATCACAAAAATAATCTATTATGCTCAGTGTACTAGAGCAGAACTTTCACCCTTTTAAACTCTCATTAAAATGCAGCCATTTTTGTTTCAAAGGATTAATAAGTTGGCTCTAAAGAGAGAAGAAAAATGTGATACATGGTGTGCTTGGAATTAGATATTGTTAATTGAAAATAACCTTAGGCACTCACACAGTGCTTTTCAGCTCAAATTATTGAAACTAGTTTTTTTTGTGGATAAAATTCATTCATGTAAAGGGCTACTAAAAGACATGTGTGCAGCAAAAATTTCACCAAAAAGTACCGTGGGAGATCTTGTATGCTTACACTGTGCACTAAGGCAAACATCACCTTTGGGCAGAAGGCTTTTGAAATTGTAGGGACTCACTGTCACATAGGAATAAAACACCCATCCATAAAAACAGCAGGAAATGATTTATGATGGTTTGGCTACAGCTGAATGGATATTTGTACAGCTAGCTAAAACAAGCCCCTTGGAAACTCTGGAAAAAACACACGGGTGCAGTTTGACTTCTGTCACTCCGAACATGGAAAAATATTCATTGTGAAATGAGGACTTTGTAGCCATGTGCAAACTCCAAATCAAAATGAATGTAGAGAAGAAATTACTAGTGGTGGTTGTTGGCCACAGTGAACTTTCTGATGCTCTGAATCCTCCAGTTTAGCAAGGGGGGTTCAGTGCATCAGAAAGTCCACTGTGGTCAACAGCCACAACAAGGTTCCCCAAAGGACTTTCACAAGAGCTCAAAGGTAGGCAGATTGTTAAGGGACTTGATGAATTAGTGTCAGCAGCACTCAACTCACCTGGATAGCAAACAATGCTTCTGCTTGGCAAGTGGGGAAACAGGCACACACAGTGTGGTGGCTTGCCTAAGGTCACAGAACAATTTAGTCTGGAGTAAAATGAAAAACCCTAGTGTCGTGTCCTTTCCCCCACCCTCTCAGTGTCAAACGAAGAAGGAGCACCATTCATGAGTTATGGTAATTTCATAAAGCATCAAGCAAAAGCCATTAAAATTAATAAAAGCAGAAGCAGCTAATTCAGAGAGTGCTCTGTTCTTTGGTCTCTGGAGTATTACAATGACATTTTGTAGTGGTGCTGTGAGGATTTGTGGTTTACTTGCTTGTATGGTACTGGCATTGATGTGTTGGAGTGAAGATTTAGTTTTGTGAGCCATTTGTTTCTGAACTTATTGCGACCTACTTTCAGTTTGCTGCTAAGTGGCTGGTATATAGAGTGGCTGGGACAGTGATGTAATCAAAGTCACACTTTGGTAAATGGAGGCAA
This sequence comes from Elanus axillaris, assembly GCA_026212715.1. Lineage (NCBI taxonomy): Eukaryota > Metazoa > Chordata > Aves > Accipitriformes > Accipitridae > Elanus > Elanus axillaris. Next base: position 28,735,926 of record JANZLQ010000089.1, read on the forward strand.
AATAGGTCATTGGTATCAATGCTAGGCCAGGAAATTTTGCAATATGCCACCAGATGAAAAAAATCACTCTGGAGTAAAAATGAAGAGGGCACCACGCGCTGAGAGGAAGGATTGGTTTGAAGTGGAAAGAGCAGGATAACATTTCTCATGTGGCTAATTGCTGCAGTAATTCCAGCAGGAAGTCTTGATACTGGAGAGTGTATCCAACACCTCCAAAACCTCCCTGGGAAGCAGAGGTGATGAACATCTTTGATAAGCCATTTTCTGCGGGCTTCCATTCTTCACTAAATCAATCAAGGGATAGCTTCTCTCAGCCCTCCTAGACTCTAATGACCTTCTTGTACCATCAGCTGGGGTCTGCCATCTACAGCTCCTAGAAATAGCAACAGCTACCTTTCACACTGTGTCTGGGAGGCAGATAATAAGATAGGGAAAGACACAGGTACAAGAATCAGTGAAGACAACTAAATCCAAAGTGCTGTATTCTGCACCCAACTTTAGCTCTGGCTTCTCCAAGGAAGAGCTAGCTATAAGTGGCATGTAAAAGGCCAGTGATACTAAACCACTTGGCTCTGAAGAGATCTGGGAATGAGAAATGCCACACAGTAGAAGCTATTACTGTTGTAATTTTGCTGTGGGCAGTTTGCTCTCAGCCTCAAAGAGTGCTGAAGGAAAAACATGGAGCAGAGGAGGCTGGAGGGAAAAACCATTAGGATGGGCAGATACCTGGAGTGGCCTTATGATACAGCGATGGACAAATATCTCATACCAAAAACCTAGGGAAGTCAGTGAAAAAGCTCTTATTGTTCTCAGCATGGTCAGGATTTTACAGAGGCTTGACCCTCAGCTTTATGTAGTCCAAAGTATAGGTCATGGCCTCACAAGGGGAGCTCCAACAAAGCATGGCACAGGAGTGATTTTTGCCTTTAAGCTCTTTAATATGTCACCATTACTTTTGTGACCTATTCTTCTCTCATATGTGTGACCTCTTCCCAAAGCTCAACAGTGAGTTCCCTGCAGAGGTCATTAGTACCTCTCCTGGGGCAGCAAACATGGAAACAAGGGGCAAAGAAACATTTGGGTTTCATAGGAGCTCAGCACAACATTCTAGAACATTGTCTCTGCCTCCTGGAGAAGATATAGGTAGACACACAGCTGAGTTCATCCTCAGATGGCTTTTCAAGCATGTGACAGGAAAAACACTAGTGGTGTTTCAATTAGCACTCTGCAGCTCTCCAGACATGCCACGGTTCTCAGAGCTCTGAGTTCAGTGCAACACTGAGCCTTCATGTGTTAATGGAGTGGGACCTGCTGCTGTGTGCAGTGCCTCCACAAAGCACACGTTCCCTGCCAGCCCAGAGGCAAAAAAGCGGCAAAATCACTGAAATTGTTTGGCTCTAGCAGAAGGTGGAGTTTAATGTCCTGTTATAAAAATCACAGAGAGCCTAATCCTTGGCCCTCACTGTCTCCCAAAATGAAGTAAATTTCCCACAGAAGTGAAAGGAAATTTTATCTGAATAAACCTCCAGAATTTACTGGCTTTACTTTGCCTAAGTAACCACAGAGAATTTAAACTGATCATTTATTTTCCTGTGGAAAATCCCATGAACTGTAATAGAGGAGACCCTGAAAGGCTTTTATCTTAATTACTGTAGAAAATTACAGAGAATTAGATCCCTTCTAATGGTTTTCTGAATCATCCTTTGGGATATGATAGTAGGAATATAATTTGCTATAGAATTGTATAGACTAGTGGAAAAACAATGCCTATAGAAAAGTGTTCACTATCTATTAATGTCTATAGAGCTTCCCTATAAAAGCTTTCTAAAAGCCTTTTATTTACAAATACTTCCAGGGGGCTCTATTATGCTGTACACCTCTGCTTATAATGCACACTCATTAGAGTAAGAAAAGCAAAAACACACAGCAGAGACCAGTGACCTGGTTTCTGGGAAAACGGATGGTGTGAAATCACAGACCATCCTCATAACCCCATGAAAATGCATCACATAACCAAGAAAGGCAAAAAAAAGCTAAGGTTTTGATCCTGCATGGAGCTACTGCTGGCAGACACTTGTTCCCACCTAAACTCTGCAGCTCTAGGGAGGTGCAAAGAGCTTTACATTGGATTACAGCTTCAAAAACTAACACTGTAAATTGATAATGGAGTTTGATCACACTCTGGAAGCTTGCATGCAAGAAATCATGACTGCACATGTAATGCAGCAATAACTGATCAATTCCTTGTTTACTTCCTTTAGCTGAGTAGCCTGGACTTTCAACTGCAAGTACAGATCCCTCCTGAGCACTCTGCTACACACAGCCTGTTTCTTTCTCCCCTAGTACTTATCACACTAACAGAATAGGACTCCCCGAACCTTGCTCTGCACCCTCACTCCCACATCACAGACATCAATACTGTCACATAACTGTAAGGAGAAGTGGGTCTTAGTTGTGCAGTCATTTGCTACAGAACCAGTCTCACAGTTGACATGCTTAAGCTTCTGAGGAATTATTGCATTCAGAGCATGGTGGGGTGCTGTCATGCACTTTGTATATTTAGGGGTGATGCTAAGCTCCCCTTCCAAACTCCCTGGTCAACAGGCTTCAAGTAATGGCTATGCAGTATCTGCTTTGGGACTTGTCCCTTTCTGATGGGCATTTCTGTTCCCTTTTCTGCTTATGCTAACTGCTTTTTGCTCAGTTGTTATAGAACCTTGAAGAAAAAGACCTTGCTGAGTGTAGTTGTATGCTTTTCAACAGATTTGTTACTCCACCACCTGATGGGGGACATGCTGAACAGTGCCTGACAGTAGCGGTTTTCTGCCAGAGTTCCCCTGAGTTTAAGCAGTACAGCTAAGGCTGCCAGATGCAAGTGTTTGCAGAGCTGAGAACAGAAGTCATAGCAAATGTCTAGGCATCTATCTTCATTCACCTCTTGCGGTTCACAACAGGGAAAATGGAAGAAAGATGACAGCAGCAATGTCAAGATTTGCCTGTGTCTGCAAAAGAGCTGAGGAGGAAAGAGGAAACGCAGTGACTTTATGTGACTTTCTTCCCAGGTGACAACATGCCAAGCTTTCAGAACAGGAGTCACAGAGGGATTCTAGCAGAGAGGATATTGTGGCTTTTTTTTTGGAGAAAAATTACATTGGGAAAATGTTACAAATGTCCTTCTGTGGCAGGTATCCCAATGTTGCATACCCATGCATTGAAAGTCCACATGACAAAAGGTGTTTGATAATCTCAGACTAAAGGATGTTTTTCATTTCTCAGGGACACATTTATATTTCAGGTATTTGTATGCCAGCTGCTAGCACAAAACACTTAACAGTAAATACAGATCATTCCAGCGACCAGAAAACATCATGCCCAATACTGGAAGTAGAAAATAAATTATTTTATTTATTAGATATATAAGTTGAACTAAAGCTAGAAAAACACATTAATGCATGCTGCAATTCTGACCAAGTCCTGGCTCACTAATATCTTTCTTTTGTGAAAAGCACAATTCCCTTGATTTTCCATAACTTTTCTTCCCCCCTGCCTCCCATTTTTTCATTATTTTTCATTTGCAATTGTCTGTCTTGGCAGGCAGACAAGTCTTGTGTTCAGGACACACACAAACTCCTACTCCTTATTACAGACAAGTAAAATGTTTTATCTGAAAAATTTGCAGTCTGTCACAAGCATTACAGGAGATTTTTTTTCATTATAGATTGTTGCTGCCTTTTGTTTATCCATTTCAGGTCTTCCCTTCCTCAGATATGAACCTCAGATATGTACCAGCCAGAGCTGTGCTGAATGCTGCATCTCAGCAACACAAAAAACAAGCTCTTAAAAATCTGTCTGCAGTGGCCAGATGCAGGAAGGTTTTTAGTGAAATAGGACAGTTATATACAGCACAGAGCTCATGCCTCCTAGATTTCATTTTATGTTAATGTATTTTTATAGAAAGACAGTCTTAGGTCTTAGATCTTCATGCTAATGAAAGGAAAATTGATACAGAAGTCAGTGGTTTGACAATCAGTTACAGGTTGGGATATTCTAGCAGGAAGCACAATGTGAGGAAAGGCAGAGGAAAGGGACTACTGGCTTTCAACACAATGCCAAAGGACTGTGTTTTCTCTTTGTGTGGATGCTGCCACAGGGAATTGCAACATTTCCTGCAAACCTCCTTTTCCCCACTGCTTTATGACAACTTGTAAGAAGTGTGTTCTCCAGGGACACAGGAAAGAGGCTGGGGGCTGGAGCCTTTCTTATTTTCAAACTTGGAAAAATATCCATCTTTTACAGCTACAACCACTGCCCAATTGTCTGGAGAACTGAGTCACCTCTGTACTCAATGTGGAATTTTAAATAACAAATTATGCTGGGGTTGGTATATTATGAGGCTCCAAAGAAGTAGCAGATATGTCTAAATCAGAAGGACAGTTGCTATTTTACAGAGTTTGTGTGAAAAGTGCTGTGTTGAAATCTGCTCAAGTGCTGCACAATATGATGTGGGGGTTAAACTGCTGGGGGCAGCCACCTTGTGAGCAGAGGGTTGGCACAAGAGAAATGGTGTAATGTGGTCTTGTCACCCCAGGTCTATACATCACTGCAGGTGCAGACCCGCTGGTAATGTTTCTAAGCTCCTGGGTAGGAAGAGAGTTGCTGAGTGAGGTCTCTGAGCATACAGTGAAATGAAACAGACAAGCTAATGACCAGTTCTTCATTATGTTTATATCTGGTTTCCAGTACAATAGGGCCCTGGTTCTCATTTGTGGCTTTTGATATTACTGTAATACGAGTAATTAGTTACAAATGAACAATAGCAATGTGGGTAGTCAAGCCATACATAATGCATGGAGATGTGTAAGGGAGCATGTCTTGCTGTTTGTATTCTTCAATCTGCCCCACCAGAATTTATTTATTATATATGGAACCAAACCCAAACACCAAAACCATGCAGGGTGAATTTGCATACGGATCAGGGATTTCATGTTCTGGCCATATCCCTGTACCAGAGCATTTAGCTCCAGTACAGCACTACAACGCTCAACAGTGCTCAGATCTGCATCCAAATTTTACTACTTGAGATAATCCCAATTTAAAAATAAAACTAATGACAGAAAATTGGCATAAGCCCAGGAAATGAGCAGCAGAAATATTTCCAAACATTGCTTACAGAGGCCCTGAGCCAACCCACTTATAAACTATGAAGTTTATCAGATGAACTTCAAAGGTGTCTGTGTACAATCTAACTACACTTAAAAACGAGATAAACAGATCACCAGTATATTTTCACCACCCCCACCCCCCAAGAAGACACTGAGGCAAGAGTAGTAAATCATCTGGCTGGGATCTTTCAATAGTTAGTGTCCGAAGCTAACTGAGAATCAGGAGTCTGCTTCTAAGAACCTTACTCCAAAAGCCTTGGGGGATATACAAGCTAGATATATTTCTAGCCTGGGATGTGCACTAAGCATCTGCTATTTTTTTAGAAAACATTTTAAGCATCCTGAGTATGGGTACTTTGAGGCTGGCTACAACAGATTCAATGCCATTGTTTCAAAAGATTTTAATGAGCGCAGCTCTGCTGCCATGTGGACAGCTAGATGCTGTGTTCTGCTGACAGGATGTAGGAAATCAGAACTCTTCACAGAGGGAGATTTGGTTTTGTTTTTTTTTAATCTAGAGGAAAAGTTAAAGTCTGTCAAGGAGGCAAGACACCCCTTTCTAAAACTGCCTCAAAACTGTGGGGTGTGCTGGGTGCTGTTGATCTGTCATGATCCTTTGCATACGGAAACTGTGCCTGTAAATCACCCATATTTTTATTTACAGACACAAACTTCGAAAAAGTCTGTGGTGACTGGTGGGAGAACAAGGGCGGGCAGAGCTTCTCATAGTCTCTGGGAAACATCTGAGACACACTTGGTGTTTGGTGGGGGACAGAGTTGAATATTATCCATGCTGCTTTGGCTGGCATATTTTACAGCTGGTACCACACATGTCCCCGTGTGGAGACAGCTCCAGGTGGTGAAATTAATAGGGTTCATGGGCCAGAACGGGACTGGCTTTCCTCTATAAATGGGGGAGGGCAAGGGGGAGCCCTGGCTCCAGAGCAGGAGTCCAGTTACTTGCCAGCTCCAGATCTCCATAGTCTGGGAGTGCTCTGGTGGGGCTGTGTGACTTTGTTTGCTACAGTTCCTTCAAGTCTTGCCCCTTTGAAGCATGCAACTTGAATAGCAAAGCCAGGAAAAGATCATGAGTCCAGACTTCATCTAAAAGACTCTCTTTGCTCTGAGTCTGTTGATCCCAGCCTTGTGGAGCCTGCAGACTGCTACCTGTAACTGCTGTTTTGAAGACATTTTTGGGGGTGTGTGAAATAGAGGCAGTTTCTGGCACCAGAATGAAGGGAAGTCCTGATGCAGTGACATTCCGATCCTCTCTGGGAGTCCCAAAATGCCTCACTCCAGAACCAGACTAGGGACTGCTAGCGGAGGGAAAGAAAGATGTGAAGAGCAGTGAAGCTGCTGCAGTATGTAAGGATATCACCAGGGCAGCCTAATGAAAGTGAGATCCTGATAAATGTGAAACTACGTTTGGTGCTACTCCGGGCTACTTCCTTCTGGGACTGTCACAAATCTGGGAATTAAGGCCATGCAGAGAAAGTGTGCAGGGAGGAGAAAAGGGAAAGGAGGGAAATCTTGGCTGGTATTCAGCTACCAGTGGGAAGAGCAGAATTGGGTGCAGAGCCAGTGAAGGAGAGGGAGGAGGGTGGCACAGCAGGACCCCTGGTCTGCTGCTGAGTGACTCCCTCCCTGTGCATGGCTCACTTCCCTGCTCTGTGTCACTCTTCTTATCTGCGCAGACAGCCTGCTTTATAGGCCAGGACCAGATTTCTGCAACACAAAGCACAAAGGACCCTTGAACAGCTTAGAAGGTACCGCAATAATATGAAGCAGAAATTGCTGGCACCAGATCGGAAAAATAGAGTGCTTCCAGTCAGTAATTTTGTTCCTGGTGAAGCTCCTTGCCACATGATGCTTTGAGCTACAGCTCCTTCAGTGCTAAGTACAGAAAAGGAAGATGTTTCTTGAGTCTACTTTTAGCCTCAGAAAATCTGGGTACAATTTCCATGAAATGAGGGATGAATCTAGCTTATTCTGCATCATACTCTAATTACCAGCTGCAGTGAAATATCCTAAGATGATGTATCTGAGGCTCCATCTTATTTCTGGATCTTGTTCCAGTTAATTCCCCTTACCAATTTGCAGCACCTAAATGAAATGCACTAAATGTCCGGCCCTGGGCTGCCTGGTCTTTCTCCCTTGGTATCCCAGGCCAATTGCTCTTCAATGCTGCTGCAGAAATGTTTCACCAGTCTTAGGATAGTGGTATTAATACTCATGTGCTATTCAGCAGTTTTTTGACACAGCCTATTCAAGTGTGAAAAGCATTTTGAGGTCTCAGGTCATGCTACAGAAGTGAGAACAGTTATTTCTTCTCTTTCACTTCATTTCTCTGTGGCCTGTTCTATTTCTAAATGCTGGAAGTGTCACTGACCGGAAAAGAGGATATCTGTTCTGCAGGAGAAAAAGAAGAGGAAGTCTGTTTTGCAGGAGAAAAAGAGGAAGGCACTTTGAAGGAAAGAGAAAACACGTGGGAGAAAGGAAGAGTGCATGTGAGAGGCAGGGCACAGACTCCAGTGCAGGTGAGAAACAGTTTAGTAGTCAGGGTGTTCAATCCCTATCCTAAATGAGGTGATTACCAACCTCATTGGTAAGTCTTGGGCTCAGTATGGTAGAGACTGTAGATTCCTCCTACGTCCCAAATAATGCTCACAGGAGGAGCTTTGAGGATGCTGCAATGTTTCCACAGAGATTTCCATTTCAAAAAGAAAAAAGATTTGGTAGAAAAACTCCTGACCAACCATACTTGCAATCTCATTCTCATTTATTTGCTCAAGTAATCCCCAGTGCTTGATTTACGTAAGACTTGAATTAACTGTGTATTTATTCAGAGATCTTAAATTGCACTGATGTGTCGAGGTAAAATTGCAAGCTGATGCAGTTTCAAGGGTATTAACAAGCATACGACAGTGCGGCAGATCCCACTTGCCGCTCAGGGACCCAAGCCCATTCAAAGGTTTCGAGAAGGTGGTAAAAAGGCTCCTTCTTTTTGCAAGTACAACTGCTTTTCCTGAAGGAGAATTTCTTTTAGCACTGAGGTGGGGCAGAGAGATGCAGTACCTGTCAGAGACTCTTGAAGAAAATTAAAACTGCTTGCTTGATGCTGCTCTTGGTGAACAGTGTTTGTTTGAGCTCAGACACTAAATGAAGCACACACTTTGGTTCTGAGCAATTTCTGAATAATGCATGGTACCAGGAATAAAACAAACTCTAGATGAGCAAGAAGCATGGAGCAGTTAACACCCTGACCTAACAAAAACTTTCTGCAAATATGAACACAACTGTAACTTCAAGCAGAGGTGCCATTAAAAAGGCAATCAAACTGAAATCTCCATTGCTTCTGGCATTAGCTGTTTCTGAAGCACTTTGTGTTTCCAATAGGTGTTTAGTGAAGTTAAGCAACCAAAGCTAGGTATGTTACTGAATGGGATTTAAACATTTTAAATGAAGAGGGAGAAAAACGATAATGTAAGCCTGTGATTGATATGGGTGGAGACTCAGTGTGACCATTTGGAGACCTATTGAAAAACGGAATCTGAGACAAAATGCTCATGAAGAAACTACTGGAAGACCCAGTATTGAAATATGATGTATCAGATAACATGTGGTTAGGAAAGCAAGCTACCCAGTCCATGAAGCTTGTGGAGAACATCAGCTTGAAAAAGATGAGGCAAGAGGCTTGGCAATGAAAAGTGTAGCTGGTATCGAAAGGTCCAGCTACTTTGCCAAGTGGTGCCAGTGATGCATCATAGCTGCTAGCAGGTTGCACGACGCGACAGTGAAACAAGAATACCCACACAACTGGAAACGGTTATGGCAAGCACACAGGGGACTTAACAGATGTTCAGAGCTGGACAGGGCAAAACAGCAGGTCCTGAAGTGGTTTGGGGTTCAGGAGCTACTGTGACTTCTGTGGGAGCGGTGTTATCACAAGAGGGAGCTGTCCGCCTGTATGAGATTGTCACCCCACCAAAAATACACTGCAGAGAAATAGCAACAGGGCTCTCAAACCCTGAGAGGGGCAGGAGGCAAGAGGTCCTGACTGCTCAGACAAGTAGTGACCACAGCAGGCTAACATGGGAGGGCATGAGCTGAGTCGGGTTAGCAGAACTAATCCTGCAGGGCAGGCCACCAACACTGAACACTGCTAATTGCTCTTCTGCAAGTCAGATCCTGCATTATGTGAATGCTATCAGTTAAGTGTTTTTATTTGTAGGTTTTGCTGGGGAGGGAGATGAAGGAAAGGTGCTTGGTCAAAGTCGGACATGGTACCGGTCAGAGGTTCATGTGACAATGCAGCTGATCACCAAGGCTCAGATGGTGAATGAAGTCTATGTGTGTTGGAGTCGGCTATGAGCAGTATCTGAACACAATAGGGCCTGTGTACCCAGCAGAGGGCATGTGCATGCACACACACGCAATCCTACCTTTACCTTTGGGACATCATTTCTCAGATAATGAGCATTATCAGTGCCCTCAAAAGCTGTTTAAGTAGTTACAGGACAAAGCCAGAGGCATCAGCTGTTCTTGAAATAGGCTGTGGCTTCTCTTACAGGGTCCAAACCTACCCTTGATTTTCATCCTTGTTTCAGATAAGGTCCCACTGCAAGAGGTGTTGAACTCCCATTTCTAATCAAGACTAGTGGTCCAGAGGAACCAAGTCACATCCCTGAGCTCAGGTCTAAATACTGTCATCTGTGTTTACTATGCATCAGGGAAACCAGCCCGTAACCTCTTCATACTGAGCTTAGTTTCACCTTCCTGTTTTTTCCCTGAACGCCTCATGCCTAATTTTGGTAGATACATTTTACTGTAGTCTGTGACTGAGCTGAAAGCTTTGTTTCCTGCCAAGAATATTGAAAGGATAATACATATCCAAGCAGTTTGCATCAGTGCCATAGCATCTGAAATGTCCTGTAGAAGGCTAAGACAATGTATTTGTACACTCCATGGGCAGGAAGACAAACAGTTCTTCCAGTGGATGCACTAAGGTAAATGTGCAATGATGGGACAAGGCACAGAAGATAGTCTAAAGGGAGAAAACCACTCCAGGTTGAAAAGTTAGAAGGCATTAAAAACACATGCAGAAGAAAAGCATGTAGTCTTGACGATGGGGGAATGGATGGAGATCAGAGGTCTGGGCTCCTTGCTACAGGCTGCTTGACATCAGGCAAGTCTTCTGAGATCCCATTTCCCCTCCTACCCTTTGTCTATGTAGCTCCCAGGAGCTTCCAGGCAGGGCTGGTCTCAAGTGCAGCAGTGAGGATACTTTATCTTGGTCGTTGCTTCTAAGACATACGATAAAATTACTTCATATATATATATATATTTATATATGAAAACAATCTTCAGGATGGTTTATGGAGCAAAAAAGGAATAAACGCAGAATGCCTCGGGAGCATGTGGGAGGAGCAGAGTTCCCAGCCAGTTATTAATCCACTTGCAGGACAAGGCTTTTGCTGAAGTTTAAAATTGAATTAAAAAAAAAAAAAAAAGCGCAATTTTATCCCGAGCCAGAGGTCTGACTCCAGCCTCAGCACCCGCCCGCCGTGACGCCGGCAGAGGAGCAAGCGCC
>JANZLQ010000089.1:28747608-28758900 GCA_026212715.1 Elanus axillaris
CGATCAAGGCCGTAGGAAACACAGATTTTTTTTTTTTTTTTTCTGGACTGCTTATTTTGGTTATTCGACCGGCTGATGCTTGTACAGGAGCATCCTCTGAACTGCGTTTCTTGCTTAGGTTGCAAAACTTGCTACGAGTGGAACAAGTCAGATTGAGGCAGGGGAGTCCTCATCTGCCTGAAACTTTGAATCGCGGGCAGGGATCCTTAAACCAGGGTGAAACATGTATTGGCCCTTGCAGAAATCACCTGGGCTCTGGCATGACTAAGGCTTCTTAAGATTAACAGTGGAATGACTAACGAGTGTGATTCTGTAGGTAGTCACTTCCTGATAAATATTTACATTGTTTTGACTAAGAAATCCTCACGCGAATGAGAGCCTTCAGGATGCGAAAGCGTGCTCTTTAATATGCAGGTTAGACCTTGAAATCAGTCATCCAAGTTTGAATCAGTATCTCAGACATTTTTGCGTGTGAAATAAGAACACTGGTAAATAGCAGGTGTGGCCAGTGAATGGCTCTTTGTACCTCAGAGGTGTATATACACCGTTGAAGCATATTTGGCACAAACCAAGTGTATGGTCTACATGTACGCTGTGAAAACCCTACATCGCTTTTCTCATTCAGAAGCACAGAGCTATCCTATTGCAATAATAATTATTTTCTGTATCGCGGGGGAATCACTGTAACAGAGCACTTCCTCTGTAGCCATGAACATACCTACACTCAATAAATGAGAATCTACCTGGCCAGCTGGTTATCTTGTAAGGTACCTGGATAAGTATAGTTGCCTGCTGCAGGATTTGCACAATTTTGTGTGTGTATTGCTTTTTCACCAAGGGCTGGACAGGATATAGCAGACTAAATTTAGCTTGAGAACAAGGACAACAAGTTGAAAAGTCAGTAGCATGTATATTTATAGTTGCTGTTATAAATATTTTTCCCTTCCCGTTTTAAAAAAATGGTGCGGTGAACCCATGGTTGCATCAAAGCCTGCAGGATTTTTGTTATTGAAAACCTGATCCTGTGGAAGTCATCCACTATTATGATCTGATACATTTTTCAATCAGGGCTTTAAATAACTGGCGAGGAAGCAGGGCTGGATCAGATGAAGCAAAGAAGAGTGGAGAGAAAACAGCCAGAGCAGCAGTTCTGGGTGTGTGGCTAGCAAGTAGAGAAAGCTTTATATGATCCTCTTTAAGCATTACTAGTCTTTGCAGGGGACAGGAACCACAGCATTTCTTCCTGCCTCATGCAGGAGAAGGCAATAGAAGAAAGACAGAAGAAAGGGCTGGAGTGTGCCTTGTATTTCTGCAAATGTACCCTAATGCCTTGCTGTTCATGAAAACAGGGAGCCTTAGGCTGTTTAGAAATCATATAAATTAATGTGGCTGTCGTTAATATAACGGCTGGGAGAGATGAGCGTTCTTCAGTTTTAAATGTTTGGACTAAAACCGGGGTTTAAACAAAACCTGTATTTCTGTTTAAGTTATGCCTGGCAATTTTCAATGAGACTTGATTCTGAATAAAGGAGACTTGAGGACCAAGCCCAGGACAGAAATGGAGGTGGGTTGTCCGATTTGTCTGCATTAGACCCAGAAGTTGTGTTTGTGGATCAGACCCTCTTAGCCAGAGAGGCTCTTAAATCTAAAAGGATTTAACTTATTAATAAATAGCTCTTTCCCCTGTGCCTGATCCCTCCCATACATACAGCTCTTATCTCTTCGGGTGATGATAGGAAAATTAAACGTAGCTTTCCTGATTTAATTACATTGGTGTGTAATTGGTGGATGAATGATAGGCGAGGAGACTTTGTGCAGATTCTCAGATGTTTGCACTCTGCATGGCTCGCCCTCTAGGTCAGATCTTTGCTTTCTATTTATATTAACTCTTTTTCATCTGTGTTGTCTTGCCCTGGCTATTAGCAGCTGAACTCTGGGCGATCTCAAGAGTTGGGCTATGATGAAATTAGGGAGAGGTCCTGCTTGTCATGCCTTTGTCCAAAGTCTTGTGCCCCAAGCATTAGAATAGGACTGTAAATGACCTACCTATCTCGTGGGGGAAGAGAATATTTTCTGAATGTGGGCAATTCCTGGGCATCCCATTCATAGTCGCCAAGACCATATGGTGTTGCTAACACCCTGCACTGAAACAACAGGTGTCTTTTGGTGCATTTGCTGTGTAACTTTCTTGTACTTATGCTGAACCGTGCCTAAGAATTACTTGTCTCTTTGACACAGGTATAACTGAGCTTCAAAGGAGGGGAGGGCTGTATTAATGAAGAAAAAGAGTGGATGAAAGACAGTCTTGGGTTCTGGGCAGTGGGCTTGCTGGGAGTGATGGAGAGAGCAAGTCTCTGCCTGCCAGTTGTGAAAGTAGCTAATGACTTACTCTCCCTGCATCTCATTGGGTTTTGTATGTTTGTTTGTGCTTAAAGAGTGATAAAGGAGTATTTTTATCAAGTGATATTACAGTCAGTGATATTTTGATTTTGAAGCACTTGCTGCTATTGTGATGAGAGGTGCATAGCGCTTACATTAAAAAGCTTTTAGGGGTACCTGACCTAGACAGTATTGTTCCTGCAGTACAAATACTCTAGGAAACTTCTTTAATAAATGCTACCTGTCTCTTTCTGTTCAGCATCAAAGTAAAAAAACCAAGTGTTTCACTGCACAGATGTGCTAGGCTTAAAGAAGCCATATATTATGCTCTAGGGAACTAGAACATTGCATATTAAATAAACCCTTGAATTTCTAGTGCTACTGGTGCCTCAAACCAGCTCATGTTATTGAGGATACTGACTCTTGCATTTTACTTCTTAATGAGAGAAAAGAGGAAGGCGATATGAATAAATACAGACTGTACAGGGCTATTTCCTCCATTCCAGGCACACATTGGCATTCCATCATCTAGAGCTGTTTTCAAGCTCTTCAGATTGGTATTTTGTTTCCCTTTCCTATCATGAGACTTTTTCTTCTCCGTAGAGTCAGAAGAGGGATGCTCAGGACATTTCATGCCATTCTCTTTCTTTTCCTTGCCCTCTTCCTGCCAAATCAAGGGAAGGACTGGTTTAAATTGGTGCTAAAGTGGCCTTTTTTATTATTTTTAAGGCATCTAGTGTATCTTTTTGTCACTTCAGTGGTTGCATCTCACTTCTGTGGGAGCTGCCCACCAGGACAGGCCACACTTTGAGGATTTGCAGCCAGCTGCAACCTAGAGGTGTTGACAAGACCTTTAGAGAGCTTGTGTCAGCACCTGATAGAGGAGTGACGGTGAGCCTATTCTGAGAGCATTTCCCTTTTCTCTGGTGTCTGCCTGGTGCTGAGCTGGGTGTGCTAGCAAGTGTTTGTGATAGAGGCAAGTCTCATAGTGGAGGCAGAGCTGGCATCAGCAAAGGATTTCTGCTGCCAATACCAGCTTCCCAAATGGAGTGTTACCCTGCTGGGCCTCTGCATCTGTAGCAAGGCTTCCAGCTGTTTCTTGGACTGATGGGCCACCCTAAAATATGTGCAGTGGCGGCGCAGATTGCTGTGCTGAGAACACAGGTGTCCTGACAACAGCTTGCTCTTATTAGCTACCACCTTCTACAAGAGAAGCATTTTGCGGTCCTCCCCTGTTCCCAAGCTCTGTGTAGCAGAACAACATTAGTAGTGTGACCCTGTTGTGTGAGTTTGTGTGGCATTTTTTCTCCCTTTCCCTGCCTGGCATGACTTGCTGATGAAACTTTCTATTGTAGATTAGATTTCAGGCATTGTTGGAATTGTTACCTGTTTGTCTATGATACATCGTGGAAATTCCCTGGTTTCTGTTGTGGTGTGGAGCTGATGAAATAGCAACAGGATTGGAGTGATCTCTCTAGGGTTAAGTCTTTTGTGTGTGTGCGCCTTTTCTCAAGAGAGGCCAATCACGATAGGAGCACACTGTACTCTGAGGCCTATGTTAATAAAGGCTCCCTGCTGGCATTCCCTGTGCTGCTGAATGCATAATGCACAGCTGTTAAAAACAACCCTACTGTATTGCAGGTTTCATTTCTGGCTTCTGTTGGGTCTCCTCTCCCTGCAGGCCACATGTTTCTGTATTTGCATTTGAGGTTGGGAGGGGTTTGTGTTGTTATTTTTCTTAAGGGACAGGGTGCTAGGCTGGTAAAGTAACACTAGCAAGGTATTGGTAGTTTTATTTGGTTATAGCTACCAGAAGTCAACCAATTTAATCTCACTGGGTATTCTTGCTGTGTAGCTAGTTAAAAAGGATCAATAGCCACCTCTGTCTGTTCAAAGGGATTGCTGCTCAATGTATATGTGCAGTGAAAATAGCTTGAAAATCTTTCTCTCGGTTTTTTTTTAAGATTCTGCTACTTCACTTGCTCAACTACTGTTTTGAAACATTAGGGTGTGATGCAAAGTATTTAGTGTAATAGCTAGGAACATGTCCTAAGGGCACAAATTCTCATGGCAGGCTCACCGCCTGTTCCTTCAGTCTGTGGAAATATTTGTAGAAGATTTGGGTGAATACTTGCCAAGCCCAATTATGCAATTATGTTTTAAGGGCAATTTTATAATTATAGTGGAGGATGGTAACCAGGATACATGAGTTGTTGGGTTTTTGACTTTTCCCTTTTTCTTCCACATGACTTTGCATGAATGCTAAAACATTAGGAGCAATTCTAGTCAGAAACCAGTTGTTCAACTTTCTTTTAGGCAGCTGCCTATTTTTAAAGGTGAAGCTAAATTAAAGAGAAATACAACATTGCTCAGGAAGGCTGGATGACATGTTTTATTGTTTTATTATAGCTTTGGTAATTTAGAAGATGGATGTGTACTTGGAGACTGAGAGCAGCCCATAGGCAGAGTCCAGTCTAGAGAAGACTCAGGATGTAATAGTCCTGCCTGGACTTCTCAAAGGGTATTTCGAAGCAGTGCACGTTTTTTGGATAGTTGGGATTGTCTTTTTTAATTTTTATTTGACAAATGCCAGGTTCTTGTTGTCTTTGACCACCTCCTGTACAGCTAAAACTTCTGCATCTTTTCTTGAGCCTTGACATATACACTTGTGCCCCTGTGCATGTCCCTGTCCTTTTGCTGCAAAGATGGTTTTCCCAGGCACATCTCTGAAACCCTTCCCTGTGTTCCCTTCTCTGTCCAGGCCAGACCCTAGCTGACTCTGCAAGATTGGTTAGGTGAGGAAGTTCCAGGAAGAAATGTGGTTAAGGCCAAGAGATTAGCTCTCACCGCCAGAGAAGGGGGCTTCAGTTGCAAGTGCTGCTTCAGCATGACACTGTGAACAGTGATTGAGTTGACAACTGCACCTCCAGGCATGTCTGTGTGAGACCCTGTGGTGGCAGCTGCAGGTACAGACTCTGGCATAGACCCCTCAACTCCCTTTGAGTATAAGAAAAATGACCCGCCATTGAGTCCATTACCTATGGCTAGGTGATGCTAGTGTATGAAACTAACTTGAGAAGTGAGACCTGTAGCTCATTTCCTATGAAAAGAGAGAATCGGAAGACTGGAATGCATTATGTAGGGTGGCATACCTCCTGAGGCAGGTTTTCCCTTAGCCACTTACAGCTAGGATGGGTTAAGTTCCATATCCTAAAAGAAAGCCATTAATTCTGCCCATCAGTAGCTTTGCTTGCTGTCCTCTGAATAAGGAGATAAAATTTTCTGAGAGTAACCGCCCATTCATCTGCACAACATATTATATTACGTTTAGACTTTCTTTAATTTTCCTGTCTTTGGGGTATGAAACAAGCAGTACAGTAGATGGAGTTCTGGGGAAGCAAAGAAGGGTATCTGCCCTGCTTTGTCCCTCGGATGTTGAACTCGCAGAGCATCCCTTACTGAGGAAAGAGGAGTGTGCCTGCATGGGTGCAAGGGTGAGAGAGCTGGAAAATGACCTTTAGGTGGATATCTCAAGTTATTTGCCCAAGTCTTGTTCTGATCACTAGTAGTATGATGTGAGTTTAGGAGACTGAACTGTAGCTTTATTGGAACTTGCAATCATACTTCATATGTTCCCCATGCTAACTATGGATTTTATATCCAGTGAAGGTTTATGACTTTTGCTAGCACAAACCTGTCTTACTCTCTGACTAACAAAAATATGAGGGTTGGCTTCTTTTTTTGCTAATGCAACTGGAAGGCAGCTTATGAGACATTAAAAATAAATCTTTGAGCAGCAGCTGATGTTCCAATTGACAGATGCTGCTATGGATTTTTCTCTCTTTAGTAAAGAGAACTGTAGTGTTTGCTTTCATTTCTACCATTCTGTTGCATTCCCATTTACTGCAAATAGCAATTGTCCTGGACTGAGTGGATTAGTCTGCACTTATTACTTCAGCCAACCTGACAGGTCCCTGAATCATGTACTTCTGCCTTAGATAAACTTTCTGCAGCTCTTTCAAAGCACTGTTTCAGTTGTAAGGGTTGTAAGGGAATCAACATGTGCTGTAGCATTCAGTTTAAGGAAGATAGATTCCCTTCTCCCCAACATGTTTGACTTTTGAGCTTTTAATAAACACTTGATGCTAAGGTAGTTACAACAGTCCTGTTAATGCGTTATATTTCACCTGTCAGACAGTATGATTTTAATCTAATTTAAAAGATTTAATTAGAAGATTGTTAATGCATTTTGTTACGAGCCTGCTGGTGTCAAAAGTATAATTTGCGTATCACTGAGTGGGGTGATTAATTACTTTAAGGTTCATAATATCCCTGTCTTTGAAACAGCAGTGGCAGCTACTTCCACCCACTCACGTTTAGGGCTGTGGGCAGAAGTTGCACAGTACTGGGTGGCTTCAGCTTGTAGAACAGGAGGTGGGTGGCATCCATTTCACCCTGAGAAAATCACTCTGTAGGTAAAACAACTGAGTAAGACACCCTAGACCTATGTTCCATTCTGAGCTGCCCCCAAATTTACACAGACCTGCATGGGTTTCTGAATATAATGATATGTAGTGGGACCTCTGTACTACCAGAAGCTTTCCTCATCTCCTGTGCTTCAGCAATCTGTGAAAGGTGGGATGGTACCAGAACAGTGGAACATTGTGTTGTTGCTGTTCTTCATGATAGGATGGTTTAACCATGCAACCCTCTGAGTGTGAAGCTAGAAAAGGAAGTCTGTTTTTGAGAGCCTAGCCTCAGAAGGTATTTAAATAGCGAAGGCAAGTAGTCACTTTGTCATTGGGTGTTGATCTAGTGGCTTCGAGATCAAGTACAGTTGAGCCTCTGAGAGAGAGATTACAACCTGACCCAGTTAGGCAGTTCTAGCAAGTAATCTTATTTTATACTGAAGGGATCCCAAAGCAAAACTGGGACAAATTAGTTTAAAGAATGCACCCTGGCCACAATCTGCATGCTGTTGTAATTTGGCAGAGTAAGGCAATGTCAAGCAGTAGAAGGCAGCAGTTGGGGACAGAACGCAAAACACAAGACATGGCTGAAGCTAGAAATCCTGCTGGGATAGCCATAAGGAATCGGCAGACAATCTTTTTCTTTTTGTCCAATAATACCTGTCTAAGGTCATGATTTAGATGAAAAGTAGAGATTTATGTATGGGATGTTGTTGGTCTGCTTAGATCTTCTCTACTGTGGCTTGCAGTCAGACCATGCGGAATTTCTTCCACCTACTGACGGAGTGAGAGTTCATAAATGATTTGGTCCAAAAGTGCTGAGCCGCTAGGGAATGCTTGCAGTTGCATCTAGAAATAGCAAAGTCAGTTCTTGCTTTACTGCATAGTCTGTTAGGCCATGTGCTTTTTCTGTTCCAAAATGTCTTACCTCAACTCTCCTGTTCATGTTGTAGGATCTTTTGACACTGTTCCACACCTCTCTCAGGGGAAGCGTGTTTTCAGTCAGTAGTACATATATGCCCTTGTTTAGAAAATCAGGTGCTGAGGTTGTGAGGAAGGAGTTGTATTAAACAGCTACCAAATGCGAAGACAAACATTGCAATTAGTTTCTGTGCTTTTCCCTTCAGCACTTCTACTCTTTGCATTTTAACGGATCTCTTGAAGAGCTGGTGGTGCTTTGGGTGACTTCTCTTGGAAACGAATCCTGTGCTAATAGCTCTGGCTGGGCCTGATCCACAGGCAGATGCTTGGAGATATTTCATGTTTGTTTTGTACCTCACTAATTAATGTGTAACTTAGTAGTAGAACTGCAGGAAAGCTGCGTTTGCTGACACTTCATGATATAATGGTTTAATCCTTTGTGACACATTCCTGCTGAGTGTCAAAGCTGATAACTCTAATCTCTGTCCCTAGCTCAGTGCCACAGGAACCTGTTCTAGAGGGCATTTTGCAGGAGCTTGCAAGCTCTTGTAGGTACTTTGCGACCAATTCATGTAAACTTTTTTTGTACATTGCCACTCTTGAATGTGATTGTACAGGATTGCCTGGTGCACTGAGGAATCTGGAGTTAAGTGCAAACAAAGGAACTAACTGACTGCATTCAAATGAAATAAGGCTTGCCCTGGGAGAAGGGGGGAAATACCCTAATCTCCTTCTAAATAAACTTCCACTGCCAGCTTTCAGAGTGGTGTGGCTATATTGATTCAGACGTGCCTAAACCCACCGCTCTTTGTTATATATGATTCTGAAGCCTGGGTATGGATGCAGATCTGTACACAGGTATAGCTGTACAGCTACTCTCCAGTGGCTAGTCCTTGTGATACAACCGACAGAGCTTGCTTCTGTTCCAGCATGGACAGTGAATTGCTGTTTATTTTAAACTTTGGTTGAATGGTATTCATAAAACAATTTGCAGCTCTGCAAATAGAGGAGGGAATGTCACTGTAACAACACTTCAGGGGCTCTGTTGCCTTCTGTCTCTGAAATTTGCCTTTTGAAAATTGCGTACAGTGTGCTGAATGGCAGATCAAGTATTGATATTGCCCCCTTGATATTAGGCCCTCAAAGCTTGAGTTGCTGAAGTATCTGTATTTCATAGACAGTAGGGCAACTGTGTGCTAAGCAATTGGTAACTTGAGGAAAATAAGAGGAATGCAAGTCTCTCTGCAAGTGCAGCATATCTCTGAACAAGCTGCACCTTCTGAATTAAATGCCTGTTGTTTTTTTTTTCCAATGTGAGAGCTGTCGTGCATCTAAGTGCATTGTTGAGAAAAATGACCTATTACAATTTGACTGAGCATGTTAGAGACTTGTTTTATGTGCTAAGTTGTCTGTAAAAGCCTGACCAGGTACCCCCAGTTCTTCCCAATATCCTGTGAATTTTGTGAATGTGCAGAGCATGCAGTTCAGGCAGCAATGAAAAATAACCACTTTGACACAGGCTTGTGTTATCAAAGCATGGCTATGTCTGTGCAGTTATTTTAATTATGTTCAGGAGGGATTCATATGTGCTGTATAATCACTTAGCAAATCTGTTTGCACATTATCAGAGCTGCAGAGTTAAGTTACAAGTTAGTCTGGAAAATAAAAGTTTAAAAAAAGTTATTTGATCTTCTTAAACCTAAATTCTGGTTCTGGGAACACAGGGCACTCCTGAGTTAATTTAAAAACTAGACAATCCCTCTCACTCCTTCGCCCAAGCTGCAGACAGGAGGTTTAGAATCATCTTTTTATCTAAGCTGCTTCTTAACAATGCAGGTAAAGAAATCGGTGTCTAAAAATCTGCTCTTATGCTGAGACCAGTCTTGTAAGACATCACTTGTGTATATGAATCACTCTATTGTGTTAGTGTGTGTCACTCTGAGTTCTCATCTTTTTTGAAGTAACCCTTTCTTTACCTTGAAACGTGTATGTGCCTTTTGTTTACGTTCTGTCTTACTTTGCCCCATAGAAATAATTTCAGTGGAAGAGATTTGCTGTTCAAAGGCAGTGATGACAGTGCTTTGGAGTGTAGAAGAGTGCTGTTGAGAAATGATATAACCTAGGTTTACAGGTGGTGGTTTCATCCACTCCCAGCAGAGCTGTTCAACTGTGACAGCCTTCACTGGGCCGAGGCCAGTCCTACTCAGTGAGGACTGTAGGAGCCCTATGGAAGAGGTTTCTGTCTGGGTGAGACAGGATTGAGGGAGACAAATGAACAAAATCCTCAGACCCACACCATGTCGATAGACCTCCTGTTGTTCTTAATTCGCATCTGTAAATGGCACTAGTTTCCGCTGTTGTGCACCAAGACAATAATAAATAACAATCCTTAGCATTTATATACCACTTCACGATTTTCAGAGTGTTCAACACACATTAACTAATTCAGCTTAGATGCAAATACTCTGTGAGCAAAGCTATTCTTATTGCTGCCCAGGGGAACCTTTTGTTACAGTTGGGACCAAGCTTTTTTTTCCCCCCTTAACGGGAGCTGTTGGCAGGAGTCTTCTATACAGGGACAGTGTCTACCTTCCTGAAGTTTTGAAGCCTTTGCATGTACCCCTGTTTTCACAGGAATTGGACTACTCCCAAGTCATATGTGGTACTACTAAGAAAATTATGCAGGAGACTTGCCTGTACATTCTGTGCTGCAAATATGCAGACCCACAGTTAACAGATTTGTGGTTTCAGAAGCTACTGAGTTAGCAAAGATGTTGATGCATTAAGTGCATCTTTCTGTGCTTGCATAAGGCGCCTTGGGGGAACAACAACTCCAGTGGACCTCAAGGCTCAGGACGGGAATAAACATCTGTCAGTTCTGACTGTACTGGATCACCAGACCATGTGCTGAAGAGAATTGAGGATGCTTGATGGGTGGCTTTGGTCTATGTCTCACTAGATCCAGCACCTGCTAGAGCACCAATCTGTCTTTTGGGGCAGAAGAAAACCCAACAGAAGGCCTATTGCCAGGTAAGAGATGTGTTTTGAGGGCAATTACAGACGTTATGTCCTATTCATAATACTGAATCCCAAACATGGAGCAATACATGCATTGGCATGAATCTAATTTTTCTGGCATTTGACTCGCTTTCTGTCTTGGCATTCTGTGTATGTGTGTGGAGCTGGTGAGAGGGAGTTTGATGCATCTCTGTCTGTATCTTTGAGCTGGGCAGGATTGGTTCTACTTTTTATTTGTGAGAATAGCATCTCTTTTTAGCATTCTATTAGGGTGACTAGCATAAGCATCTTTTTTTATTGGGTCACATAACCTGGATTTAGTGGTTTTCCTTGGAAATCACTATTTGGTACTCTTTGTAAACTGATGCCTGGTGCTGTAGAACTGCCCACAACTTTGTAGCTATAACCATTTTTATCACTAGGTGGTGGCACCTCTGGATTGCCTCTTTGTCTAACTGTCGTGGTTTAACACCAGTGAGCAACTAACACCATGCAGCCGCTCACC